>JASDQU010102617.1:136709-216457 GCA_032191745.1 Picea mariana | reverse complement strand
CCAATATAGTTATTTTTACAAACTGAGGGAAACAGGGTGTTACAAATACAAAGCAAGATTTGTGGCCAGAGGGTTTTCACAAATAGAGGGAGTTGACTATGACGATACTTTTGCACCAATGGCCAAATATACCTCCATCCGATCTGTCATTGCACTAGTTGCTTCCATGGGTTGGAAGCTACATCATATGTATGTAAAGACATCTTTTCTCAATGGTGAAATTGAGGAAGAAGTTTGTATTGAGCAACCAAAAGGTTTTGTTGTACACAAAGAAAAATCTCATGTATGCAGGTTGAAGAAAGCCCTATATGGTCTAAAACAAGCACCACGTGCTTGGTATGAGAAAATGGATGGATTTATGATGATTGTTGGCTTCAACAAAAGTGCAGTTGATCCAAACTTGCATTATCACATTGATGGAAATGAGTGTCTGATTTTGGTCTTATATGTGGATGATCTTTTCCTCACCGATTCATAGAGACTCATTGTTGAATGCAAGCAAGCATTAACTTCCTAATTTGAAATGAAGGATTTGGGCCTAATGCATTATTTCTTAGGACTAGAAGTATGGCAGAGAACAGATGAGATTTTCCTAAGTCAAGGAAAATATACTATGGATATACTGAAAAAGTTCAGTATGACAAAATGCAAATCCATGCCTACTCCAATGGTAATGGATTTAAAGAAAATGAGTGAGATTGATTCATGATATGTAGATACTCATTTATACCGACAGTTGATTGGATCTCTAATGTATCTGGTTAACACTAGACTAGACATTTTCTATGCAGTGAACGTGCTTAGCCAGTTTATGAACCAACCAAAACATACACACTAGATAGATGCAAAACACATATTGAGATACTTACAAGGCACAATTGGTTATGGCCTGAGATATGCATCCAATGTGGACTTGAGCCTGCAAGGATATGTCGATGCAGATTGGGCAGGAAGTGCAGTAGACAAAAAAAGAACCTTTGGTTGTTTCTTCACCTTAGGATTGACCATGGTCTCTTGGTGTAGCAGAAATAAAAGCTATGTGGCTTTAATCACATCAGAGGCAGAGTACATTGCACTGAGTTTGGTTGTTCGTGAAGCAGTCTGGCTTCGCAAAATTTTGACGGACTTGTTTGATCATGAGATGGATCTGACTACTATTCATTGTGATAACCAAAGTTGTGTAAAGCTCTCTAAGAGCCAAATGTTTCATGACAGATCGAAACACATTGAAATCAAGTATCACTATATCAGAGACATGGTGCAGAGAAAGATAGTACATGTGCAATATCTTTCTACTCATGAACAAATTGCAGATATCTTCCCTAAACCACTTTCCAAGACAAAGTTCAAGTATTTCCGTGAGAGACTTGGCCTAGTGGAAAATGCCTCCCTAGATGAGAGGGAGTGTTGATGATTGTAGCTATGTGAGACATTCTCCATCTTACAAACTTGTGATATGTGGATCATTGCAACTATGTGAGTCTTTCTCCAGCTTACAAACCTAAGAGAAATCCCCTAAGAAGGGTATGTGGTTCCTACCTGAGACAGAGATGGAATGTAGAGGTGACCTCCTCCATTCAGAGAGTTGATAATAACTCCAAATGATTATCCAATGGGAAAGGTGATCTGTTGAGTTAAACGTGCATGTGGTTGAGCACAAGGTGAACGTGTGAAATCCCAAAGTGTTGGGTGCATCATCACATGAACAGAAATGAAGATGATGTAATAGCCTCCTCTGAGTAGCAGAGTTGACAAGAAACTTCAGATTATTCTCATGTGTGAGGCGATGGGAAAGAATATATGTAGAGTGGACGAGCACAGGTGAACGTGTGAAGATCTGGTTCTTCTGTGTAATGCAGTGAGACAAAGATATGGGCATCCCTATGGATGTGCCCCTAGTGGATGAGCACTAGTGTGTGTATCAGATCCCTTGCTATATTTTTCAAGAGTCAGACTTGCCTGTAACCCTAATTGTAATTTAAAGGGTGCATGTAGGCCCCACCTTAATGTGATTAGTAATAAATGTAAAAGATAATTAATCTAGTTAATATTAATTATAATGTGACTTAGAGAGGTCAACCCTGTTGTGCCAATAGACACTTTTGTTGATAGGACAATTCTAATATAAGTAAAGGAAGATTCCCCATTGTGGAATCATATCCTTCACAGAAGTTTGGAAATTTCAGAAAATACATCCTCTTGGGAAAAGTGTGCACCTCTCTTGGGCGCTAGTCTTCTAGTGTTTGAGCACCCTCTTGTGTGCTAAGTCTTATTGGTGGTGAAGTTCTTTCTCTTGAAGAATATAGCAAAGGATTTGGTTGGGTTTTCTTCCCTTGTTGAGAAGGGTTTCCCGGGATACTTCTTGTGTTCTTGTGCATGGTGTTTCTTCTTGTGATCTTGGTTGTTGCAACATTCTTATTTATGGTTAAGACAAATGAAAATTGAAATGAACTACATGCTTAACCTAGCTTATTGAAAAATCAACAATATGGTTAGTAGAAATATATAAAGGGGTTCAAGCAATGTAATTTGAACAAGAAGAAGTATTTTATTTGGAGCATGTAGCTCATTAGGAGGTTTCCCCCTCGAAGAGGCAAGTTAACAGGAGAGGATCTCTTCCATAACAGGATATATTGTATGATGTTGACCTTCCTTAAGCGTTTTCAATATAATAAAGTGTGGGTTTTCTATATTTCTCTCTGGATCTATTGCAGTGTTTTTGTCTTCAGGGCTTTGGTACTTAATAATTGGTATCATAGCACTTTCCTTGGACAAAGAAGGGAAGGAATTTTTGGCTCATTTTGTATATTTTTTAAAAGGAAAAAGGGGGTGGCGCACTTCAGACTCAGTTCATAAAAAATTTGCTCAGAATTTGCAGAAAATAATTGGATATTTGAATTCCTTTGAGAAAAATACCCAATTTCAAAAAAACATCGTCTGAAACAGAGTCTAGGAAGTGAAGTAATTAACATTTTAAATTCGTCAATTTTTAGGGTTTTTCTGGAAAAAAGCCACACGATTTGTACAATGAGTTATTTTTTTATAAATCCTAGTTTTTTCTAAAGATTTCTTCCAAACAGGATGTATTTTACTGGGAATTATAAAGGTCCTAGTATTGAAGAATTTCTAAAGTCCCACAAGTCATAATGGAAAGAACAGTGGAAAATTCTGCTATTTCTTCATTTCAGAGAGGATGTCTCAACATGGAATGAATCATTGGACTATTTTCAGCTGATGAGACTTCCAGATGAAGAATTGAAAATTTTATTTTAGATAGGTGGTTTCATGTTGGAAAACAATATAAAGAGAGCACCAAGGATTTATTTTCAAGTGGAAATTCTATATTACAAGTTCATGGATGTATTCATAAAGAAAATATCATTATTTCTATTAGAACCTGGCTACATGCATAATTTTATCAATGTTCAGTTGGTTAATAGATTGCAAATTCCTAAAAAGAATATTCACAGCACACAAGTTGAGGTTGAAAATGTTCAAATTTTTAAAGATTTTAAGATCACCATGGAAAAACATATTTCTCATTTTGATTTTCATGCTATAGATATGGTTGATGAGGATAGTTTTTTGGGATATCCTTGGATGGAATCAGTTAGTACAGTTAACATTAATGTGCAAAATAAGTTTCTAAAACTTTGGTACAAGAAAAAGAAAATCACATTGCAGGATGTGTCTCTTAGTAAGAAAGATGGGTCCACTAAGGCCAACAAAGAAGTTATTGTCGAGTCCAAAGTTAAATCAGAGGCAGATTATATAGAAGGAGATAAAGAAAAACCATAGGAAGGACACAATAAGGAAGCTAAAGAGGTCATTGACTCAAAGGCACAATGTGTTGCAGATTTGAAGAAAAAAGAACAAATTCCTACAGTTGTTGTATATCGTCATCCACATTATATAGAGAAACAATTGTCACCAAGGCAAGGGCGTGAGCGTCAACACATTTATGCACTATTAGGGAACCACAAAGGAAATCGATCAAGAGGTGCATGGAGGACTACTAGCAATGAAGGAAAACATCAAGCTAGAGAAAAAAATCTCATGGCAACCCTGACATGATGTAGAGAAAGATCAAGGTGGAAAGGCAACAGTTGGACATCATGTTTGACTTCCATTAGGATAGATGGATGGTCGTACTTGGTACCAGTTGGCTACATTGCTTATTCGGTCATATTGTATGGTTTCTTCATGTATTTCAAGGACGAAACATGTGAAGGGGGGTGGAATGTAGTATACCTTAGGAGGCAATATGGGGTACCTAGGGAGGTACCCAATGGGAATGTGGTTAAGTATTAGTGGAATCCATTCAATGTAAAGTGGACTAGGTCCACTATATTATTAAATAAGACCCATTATGGTAGTTAGATATAATAAATGTCAGAAGTCTTTTTAGAAGGTTCCTAGGAGATAGAGAGTATTTTATAAAGAAGTGTAAGCAATCTAATAAAGCATAGTGAAAAATATTGTTATTGTACAAGCAAGGGTTTCTTGAAGAGTGTTATCCTTCCATAAGAATTAATATATGGTGTTACCCTACCTCAATGGTTTTGACTATTTCTTGTGTTCAATATTTTCATGAATGGTTTGGTTTATTCTTGTTGAGATCAAGGGTTATTTCTGAAGTATAATTGCAAATCTATTCAGGCACTTAATAGACTCATCCTCCATAAAGGGACATACTTTGACTTAGCCCCATAAGGGGGTGAAGTAAAAGAGAAATGGTAAACGACATGAGACTAAGGAGGCCATGGGTATTGTTGAATAAGAACTCATCAAAACACTAATGTAATGCTTTTATATCCTTGAGAGGTGCCATGTGAGAAGGGTAGAGAAGCTTTGTTATTATGTTTTAGTATACTTAACCCTAAATTTATGTGTTCGCTCCTAGACCATGTAAATTCCTATTTGTATATGAATTAGATATATTACATTAAGTAACGAAAAGAAAAGCACCCATTCTCAACTTGAAATGTAATAAAAAAGATAAAATAAAGAAAATTGCAAACTAGATTCTCACCATGATGGCCAAATTAGTGTGGGGGAGAGGTTCAGAAGACACACAGTAATATAAAATCCAAATATAATGCACAGAAATGAGTCAAGTGATCAATCCAAATAAAAGAGATCACTTCACATTGATGCCAGTTCGGGGCAATAGTTTTAAAAACCTTGGTGTTCAAGACTATAATCAATCCCTATGATTATTTATTTCCTTTTAACATTATGTGAAAGTAAAGGAAAATTAAGAAAAGAAAGAGAATAAGAACAAGCAAACCCTACTTCAGAAAATACAAAAAACACAAGCAATCTAAAAGAGGAGATTTCAAACAAGAGGAAGTGAAAGAATCAAGTGCTCGTGTATGAAAAGGATGTTGAATTTAACCTATCAAGACTGTCAAAATTTTGTTTGATGTTACAGTATGTGGTTGTCCTCATTTCTCCTTTAGTGAGTCCAATTTTCATAGGAATAACAGTGTGCCAAGGGAAAACACCTCAAAAATATGGATCAAAAAGGAGGGATCTCGTCCAAGACTAGTGTTTCTAATCTATCATATGAATGTTTAATAAAGTCCACTTATTCACCATTAAAAATCACTTTTTGAAACCTTGGGGAAGGATGAGTGTATTGGGGATGAGCGATTTTCAAATGGATTTTTCCTCTTGTTATCAATTAATGGAGAGTCAATACATCTTTTGAATAGTAAAACTTATAAGAAGGATTCTCATACTCTATTCAAGGTCAAAAATGGCTCTTGGATATGCTTAGGCTTGTGCTTGTTGACATGCATTCTATGTCTCTTGTCCATCCACATTCGTGATCAATATTTGTATATACATACTTGTCCTTAAGCTTCTTCCTTTATTCTTTATTTTCTTCTAGAATATCCTTACTTGGTATCTTTTTCCTTTCAAAAAGTGGGTTTGTATGTTATCTTAGCATTAAAACTCGTAGATTTTTATACACGCAAACCAGTGTACTTACACTTAGTCGTTTTCCCTTCTTTCAAATTTTTGAAAACTTGGTCATTTTTCAAGTAATGCGGGAGTACAACATGTCCCATACCTGCATTCCCTTAGGTCCACTGACCTGCAATCACGCTACCCACAAATTGCATCGCTTACCTCTGCGTCCCCCAAAATTCACATTTCTAACCTTTTTATACTTAGTTATTTTCTTGGAATGCGTATGTGGGACGACTGACTATCCCATTTACCTTATTTCCTGTCTTCAGACGCACATGCCCACCGACCCACAATCCCTTGTTCTAAAAAATGTACCTCTTATTTTCACGAACCACAAAATCACCCTCTCCCATACTTAGCCAATTTTCTTACTTCGAGTGTGGAGCACTTTCACTTTTACCTTTTCATCCCCATATGTTCCTAGACCTGTAGTCCCACATCCTACATAATGCACCTTATGTTCCTCGTAATGCACCTCCATACTTAATCACTTTTCATCCTCCATGACATCCCATAACCACTTCCCATCACATTTATTTTCCCTACCACATCAGTTGCCACTTGTGTGAACATAATGTCATTATTAAATTAGCGAAGATCCTGTAAACCTTGTAATAAATTCAAAAATCTTGATGTCCAAGCCAGCAACTTTGAAGTTAGAACTATGGTGATTAAACCATCAAAGCAATATGTGGTAAATTTGAATAATAGATAATGTGCCAAGCTGTGAATATTGACAGTAACACCACCTATTACCAAAGATAAAAGGAAATGAAAATAATGCCAAGTAAGAGAAAGGAATTGTGTTGTGTGGATACACTAAATGCGCTTAGGCATGAAGATCAAGATTTACGTTGGTCACAATCCTACAACTACTACAAGGCTCTCACTCTGGCTGAGAAAAAGAAAAACCAGTTCTGGATTTCAGTCATATCCCTTGTTGGTTTTGTTCTAGATATAATAAATTCATATAGCTCGTTCAATGGTGTGTAGATAAATTCAATTCGAAGAAGAGAATAATCCAATTCCAAGGACAACAACCTATATCTTTAGCTCCTTCAATATTTACCAAAATATTATGGCTCCCTACATCTACCATGTGATTCAAGGGCCAAGAGGCTAACAAATTCCTCAAACAACATAAAGGAGGAGAAGAATTTCTTAGTAAATATCTGGTCGACCCAAATAATAACACTAGTGCTTCCAAGTTTGAGGTAAGTTCCTTGAAATACCCATACAATGAATTTGTTTGATTATTTTCTCGTATTAATGGCATGGAATCCACAACATATGTACCAAGAAATATTGCCTATCTCCTTCACTTTTCTCTGCATGAAAGTGCCATTATAGATTGGGGTCACATTATTTCTAGTGAAGTTTCATTTCAAATGTGTAATTTGAAAAAGACCCAGAAATTTTATATGACATCATGTCTTATTTCACCATAGTGTATTGCCATGTGTTTGAGGACTTGTCGAGCGCAAGGAGCATTGATTTTAAGGCAGAATTACTCTTCGCTTGGTATACATCATTGTTGAGACACAAAGCTTAGTATTATTTTTACTCGATTCATAACAATTTCATTTCAAAGTTCAAAAAAATTGTCTTTGTCCCTCATACATCGAGATTATCACTCAAATTTGCCACCTTTCTCGCGGAGAAAGGAGTTTTTGAAACCACTGAAAATTTAAGTATCATAAGGTTATTTGGTTTTGAAGAGAAACATTTTCTCCTCTCATTTTTGTTGGTTCTGGAGCCTGATTATCTTCCTGATTCATAGGTATTTTTTTTCAGCCATGTTTATACCCCATGAAGACTTTACACCTCGGAATAATGTACACTCCTCCACGTGGGGGAGTGTAGAGGGGGATTTCCCCCCCTGCGGGGTTCGGGGGAAAGCGAACCCTCGATGAGGGTTTAGGGGACAACGCTCCCCAATGGGGATTCAGGGGCGAAGCCCCGAAGGAAAATTTGCCTTGTAAATGTATGTTGTAATTTCATAGTAAATCTAGACCGTTCATTATAAGGTCACAGATCTTACGGTAGAAGTTATGTTAGGGTTTTTTTCCCTAGAAGGAAACCCTCTTTTATGAGGGAAATGTATTGCGGCTATATATCATTGTGAATATTGTATTATGAGTGAGGAGACTATGAGATAAAAAAGAAGAAGTTACAACAGGTGTGTTGTAGGTTGTAACACTTCATTTGCTGGATAATAATAAAGGAAGGACCTGGAAATTTCTTTGGTGGATGTAGCCCACATTGGGTGAACCATGTATATATGTGTCTCTATTGTATTGTGTATCTTTTGTGTTTTATTTCTGCATTTGTTTTATTTTATTGCTCCACGATCCTGTTTTTCTAACAGTTTTATGTATCGAACATACATTTTGGTGTAGAAGTTTGTAGGAAATACAAAACCTGGGCTCACTTCTTCAATTGGAAGAGATAGAAGCAATTATTTCCCCTTCCTTGGAAAATTGGAGAAATTATTGTAAAACATATATCCCATTTGGATGAACTTGCACGTCATCTTGACAAACTTAGCCTAAAAGAAGTTGAACTTGTTGAGGGTTTCAACCCAAATGATATGTTTACTGCACATGTGGTCTCAATTGGTTATTCTTCTTATTTTACCAAAATCGAGAAGTTCAAAGAAGGAGGTGGAAATAATTTGAATCTCCTAGAAGTTTCATTCGACTAGGATTTTAATAACATCGAGGAATTATTCAGTACTAATGAGGGATATTGACAACATGGTAGATAAGTAATGAATAAAAATCCCAATTCACCGACTATGTCTCAAAAGAATACCTCAGTAAGAACAAAACCTAGGATCAGTGGTATGGAGATGAGGAAAACATCAGTCAGAAGTTCAGACGATGACAGTGATAAGGAACCACCAAAGAAATATCTTGAAAAATATCATATTATATATACTTCTGCCAAAAGAAAAAGGGATACACAGAAAACAAGGTTAGGCATACATGAAAACTAAGAAATCGCATGAGCTATGGATGTGGATGATCTTATTGAATAACCTAGTTGGTCTAAGAAAATATTTCTAGAAACCCGAGAAATAGTCGAAGCCCTAGTCACTCATGAACCAAAGATATGTGAAGAGGCACCACGCGGCCTACAATCGAGCATACAAAAAAATGTTAATTGAGAAAGTGAACACAAAAAACAAGAAGACATCTAAAAAATGGAAATCAATAATTGATTTCGATGGGGTTGCACCATCAAAAATTGTACAATTCCATGAATAAACTAGAGAATCCCTGAAACAATTTGTCAATAACATTGAAAAAAAAATGAATTAAAAATAAAAAATTAAAGAATTAGAGGGGGCTTTAATTCCCTTTATTTCCCAAACCTTTGAATACAATTCAACCAACACTTAATTTAGAAGATATCCCAGAAAGAAATAACAAATTTAAAGGTTAATCAATTATATTGCAAGCAATAAGAAATTATGTTGGAGACGAAATACAGAAAAGAATAGATTTGATTAAACAAATTTGGAAGCTTGCACAAAGCTCCACCAACTTTACAGCAAGGATTACAAATTTTAAAGAATATCTTCAAAAAGATATGGAGAATGATGAAGGTTTCTACAGGGATGTTGTGGGTACATTCTAGTTTCAAGCTTGAGTGATATCCACAGAAGAGAGAAAAATCTTCCTTCAAATATCCAGATGAAACAAATTAATGCATGTTAGTTAAAAAAAATAAAAAACTTGAGAGAAATGATAAGTGAACTAGATGCTTTGAAGAACAAAAGAGGTGACCTAATCTTTAAGCTTGTTGATCTCACGAAAGAACTTAATGGCCCAATTCTATTAATGGATAAAATACTTTCGTTTAAAGAACAATTGTTAGACCAACTTAGTGTATTGAAGGTGGCATAGGCAAATGAATTCACCAAATTAATAGAATTCTCCAAAGAAGAAATTGAAAGGTGGTTAGTAAAATAAATCAACAGAAATGGTGAGGTAGATGACACATTGCACGAATCAGGAATGGACTTAAGATAAATGGAGAATGAATTGTTTGAAATAAATACATGCATGAGATCATGTTGTCCGCATGAGGAAATATATTGAATATTGGTTAAGAAAATATTTAATCAAAATCATTGAGACAAAACAACAAGAAATGATTATAGCAATTATGTTACATCAACCACAACAAGCGTCTACAAAAGAGGCACCTCCAAGCAAGTAACGGGTTTAGAAAACCTTCCATAACAATAAGTCAAGCAGCAACCTTATTCTTTCCCTAGTTAGCATTCTTCTACAATCATTTGTCATATTGCCTTCCATTTCTCAGTAATTTGTGAAACTCATGTTGATCCTTGATTGTTCTTCTTGTGTCTTCCAAKTATTTTCATTTCATGGTCCACGGGAACCCCATCCTAGTCCTCTTTGAAAGACAAGCACAAATCTTTTATTTCAAAKAAATTTGCCTTGTATTTTTTAAAGACATGTTATTTTTGAGGTTCCTAGAGAACTATTTTGGGATATTACATTATTTCATTCTTAGAGACTTTGATATCAAGCATGAGATTTCATATGTGTGTCATCATAATATTTTTTTTGTTTAATGAAATCATCATTTAGAGTTCTTTGTTATATGTCATCCATATTTTTTTGCATCCTTTTCCTGAATATTAGTGTTGCCTTAACGAATGTTGTGATGGAAATGTCATCCTGTTTACTTTCATACTCTATTGGTTTTTAAATATTGTTATATATTGCAAATAGTTTCTTACATAAGACACATGGTCMTGTCTCAGGAAAGAGAGGGGCCAACAAGTGTCAGAGTTCACTAATACCTTCCATACCTCGTGCACCAATTTGGGTATCAAATACTTTGAGCAAAATTTGGTTCTAAAATATTGAGGGGCTCTACACAGATACATCCAAACTGAAATGGATTGTATGGATATCTCATCACTTGGTGTTGCGTATCGATATGTTGTTAAAATCGAGAAGAAATTTAGGCACCAGAACAAATGGGAGTTCAGATATGCAAATCCGCAACAACCAAAGTATGAGAAAAGCATCCCTAACAAAAATATTCTTGAAAACCAGTCTAAGCCACAGAAAAAGAAGGGTCACGGGAAGACGAAGAAGGACACTGGAAAATGTTGCGATTTCTACAAAATCCCCTGGCACAACACCGATGAATGTCGCTCAAAACAGTCATTGGTGGCCGAGATCAAAGACAAGGACTCAAACCCTGATTTAGACTCTGATTCTAAAAATACTGGTAAAAGACACATCATCGATACATCTCTGTACATTTCTTTATTATATCTCCACTCTCGTTTCGTGCAAAAAATAATTTGGATCAGTGGTATCAGAGTCGGGGTTCGAATATAGAAAGTTGGGTCTCGATCTTGTCTCTCTTGAGTACAATCGCTCTTGCACGGCCAAGAAACCCTCCATGGAGGAAGAAAAGAAAAACGACGGAGCAGAAGATTTTGTTAATCTGGTTCCCGAGCAAGCTTTCACGCGACAGAGGGACGAAATGATGGAGAATTTTTTCCACATCCTTCAAGGCTTGTCGATAACAATAGGATAATCTTCATCAAGTGGCCACTTTGGAGGCACCTCACCTTTCAAAGTACAGGTTAATTTTGATATTCCTGAATTTGAAAGTCAGATAGATGCGGATGCCCTAGACAAATGGTTAAATCTGCTAGAAGATTATTTCTTTGTTCACCATTTTTCTGAAAAGGAAAACATCACCTTCACACTCCTTAAGGCTCTCCACCATGTCAAACATTGGTGGAAAAATTATTGGGAGCAAAGTTCCATAGAGGAGTCTGGAATATATGGGATCGATCCCAATTGGGATTTTTTTGTGGATGCAGTCAAGGAACAATATTACCTTGTTGACAACTATGAAGACCAGTAAATGAGATGGACCACACTGTAGAAAAAGAGGGGCTAAGCAGTGTCAGATTTCACCAATAACTTCCATACCTTGCGCACCAAGATGGGTATCAAAGACTCTGAGCGACATTTGATTCTAAAATACCACGGGGCTCTACACATATACATCCAAACTAAAATGGATTTTCTGGATATCTCATCACTCAGTGTTGTCTATCGATATGTTGTTAAAATCAAGGAGAAATTTAGGCACCAGAAAAAATGGGAGTTTGAATGTGAAAATCTGTAACAACCAAAGTATGAGAAAGACGTCCCTAACAAACAGTTGTCTAAAAACCAGTCTAAGCCACGGGAAAAGAAGGATCATGGGAAGACGAAGAAGGACACTGGAAAATGGTGTGATTTCCACAAAAGCCCATGGCACAACACCAATGAATGTCGTTCAAAACAGTCATTGGTCGTCAAGATCAAATACAAGGAGACAAACCCTGATTCAGACTATGATTCTGAAAATACTGGTAAAGACAGATCATTGACGCAGACCCCACTGCTATTGTCGCGACTATAGAAATTCAACTAGAAGAACCAGCAGATCCTAAAAAGGGGGAGCACCTTTTTCATTCACAGATGTGGGTGAAGGGTACCCTACTGCATTTTATTGTTGATAGCGGAAGACAGAAGAACCTCATCTTAGCAGAGTTTGTTAAACAGTTGGGATTGTAAAAAACACCACACCCGCATCCATACAACATCGGGAGGCTTTGCCAGGGATGCGATCTTCGTGTCAGCCAGTAATGTCGATTTTCATATGGAATCTATCCCTTAAAGGATGAGGTATTATTTGATGTGTCCCCACTAGATGTATGTGACATTCTCTTGGGCCAGCCATATATGTGGAAACGCCATGTTGTTTATGAGTCTCGACCCCGCAGTGCCATTGTTTCTCTGGGGGGTCATCTCTATAGAATACCAGAGGTAGTTCCAACTATTGTCCCACCTAAACAGCACCACAAGGTAGTATCTAATACTACAAAATTCAACTTCTTCACAGTGTGTTCAAAAGGTGAACAAAAGAACATCGCAACCACTGCAACCTAAGTCCAAGCACTTTCTATCCAGCAAAAGCAGGTCGAACATATTCAAGAAAATCGCAAGGATTCTTTTTTCACATATTCATCTCATGTATCCAAAATGGTTAAAAAGGTCAAACCCTTCTAGCCACAGGTTCGTGATAGCCTTCAACAAGATAAATAGCGCAACTTCTCCAGCAAGGCAAGCAACTCACCAAGATTCAGATTCAGCGAATGCTTCCCCCTCTCCCCACAGAACTAAAATCAATGGATATCATTGCTTCCTAAGGAGCGAGGATTGATCCAGGTGGATATCAGTGGCCACCCACCTATTCCACGAGCTCGAAAAAGAAATTTCCATCTTGGCATTTGTTCGACAGTGTTTCCGGTTCCAATCTTCTGGGGTCGTTTTGAGGCCTTAAACAACGTTTTTTGAGAATTTGTGTCCCAGGTGATTATTACGAGAATTGACTTGAGAAAGTCAAAAATCATTCTTCTCAGTTAGACATATCCAGCAGTGTATCGAGCGTCCCAAAAGGAGATCATATGAAAAAGTTACGCCCTCGGGAAGTTGACGTATCAACTACCCCCATCGGGGCCCGCAAACCTTTTGGATTTTTATCTTCCAGGGTTAGGGTTTTTTATTTTACTTATGTTAAAAATGCCTCTGGAACCTCATTGTAACATTCATCTTCTTGCGAATGAAAGTAGTAGTCCCATCTCTTCTCAGAGATAAGTTTCCACCATTCTAGAGAGTCTTTCACTCTGTATTTTTACAGTCTTTGTACATTTTTGCTCATTAATAGAAATTGTGTATTACTGTATCTCTGTGTTTATGGTTGCATATATGATACATTTATGTTATATTATTGGATATTTGATACATCTCTGTACATTTCTTTGTTATATCTTTGCTCTCAATTCGTGCCGAAAATAATCTGGATCAATGGTATCAGAGTCAGGTTGCTCTTGATCGTTTTTCAGTGCATGTCCCCGACGAGGTCCGAGTATAGAAAGTTGGGTCTCGAGCTTGTCTCTCTTGAGAACAATCTCTCTCACATACCCAGGAAAAACGCCATGGCGGAAGAAAATAAAAATGACGAAGAAGAAGGTTCTATTAATTTGTTGCTTGAGCAAGCTCTCACACGACAGAGGGATGAAATGATGGAAAAAATTTCCCACATCCTTCAACACCTATCGATAACAACAGGGGCTTCTTCATCAAGCGGTCACTTTGGAGGCACTTCGCCTTTCAAGGTACAAGTTAATTTTGATATTCTCATATTTGAAGATCAGATAGATACAAACGCCCTAGAAAAATGGTTAAATCTTCTAGAAGGTTATTTCATTGTTCACCATTTTTTATGACAAGGAAAAGATCACCTTCGCACACCTTAAAGCTCTTCCCCATGTCAAACATTGGTGGGAAATTTACTGGGAGCAAAGTTTTAGAGAGGAGTCTGAAATATATGGGGTCAATCCCACTTGGGATTTTTTTGTGGATGCAGTCAAGGAACAATATTACCCGGTTGGAAACTATGAAGACCTGTACATGAGATGGACCACACTACGGCAATAGACGGGCCAAGCAATATTGGAGTTCACCAATACCTTCCATACCTTGTGCACCAAGTTGGGTATCAAGGACTTTGAGCGACATTTGGTTCTGAAATACCGCAGGGCTCTACACAGACACATCCAAACTAAAATAGATTTTCTGGGAGAAAATTTCCATAGAGGAGTCTGGAATACATGGGGTCGATCCCACCTGGGATTTTTTTGTGGATGTGGTCAAGGAACAATACTACCATTTTGGCAACTATGAAGACCAGTACATGAGATGGACCAAACTGCGGCAAGAGAGGGGCCAAGCAGTGTCGCAGTTCACCAATACCTTCCATACCTTGCGCACCAAGCTGAGTATCAAAGACTCCGAGCAACATTTGGTTCTGAAATACCATGAGGCTCTACACAAATACATCCAAACTGAAATGGATTTTCTTGATCCCTCATCACTCGGTGTTGCGTATCGATATGCTATTAAAATAGAGAAATTTAGGCATCAGAACAAACAAGAGTTCGGATCTACAAATCCACAACAACCAAAGTATGAGAAAGATGACCCTAACAAACAACTTATTGAAAACCAGTCCAAGCCACAGGAAAAGAAGGGTCACGTGAAGACGACGAAGGACACTAGAAAATGATGTGATTTCCACAAAATCCCTTGGCACAACACCGATGAATGTCACTCAAAACAGTCATTGGTGTCTGAGATCAAAGACAAGGAGTCAAACCCTGATCCAGACTCTAATTATGAAAATACTGCTAAAATACAAATCATTGACGCAGACCCCACTACTATTTTCGTGACCGGAGCAATTCAACCAGAAGAACCAATAGATAATGAAGAGGGGCAGTGTCTTTTTCATTCACAGATGTGGGTGAAAGGGACCGTGCTACATTTTATTGTTAATAGCGAAATCCAGAAGAACCTCATCTCAGCAGAGATCATCAAACAGTTGGGATTGTCGACAACACCACACCCGCAGCCATACAACATTGGGTGGCTTCGCCAAGGATGAGATCTCTGTGCCAGCCAGCAGTGATGATTATCATATGGCATCCATCCCTTCATGGATAAGGTATTATGTGATGTTGCCCCACTGGATGTCTGTGATGTTCTCTTGGGTCAGTCATATATGTGGAAACACCATGTTGTTTATGAGTCTCGACCTCGCAGTGTCATTATTTTTCTAGAGAGTCATCTCTACAGAATACTAGAGGTAGTTCTGACTACTATCCCACCTAAACAGTGCTACAAGGTAATATCTCATACTACAAAATTTAGCTTCTTCACAGTGTGTTCAAAAGGTGAAGAAAATAACACCGCAACCACTGCAGCCTCAGTCCAAGCACCTTCTGTCCAACAGAAGTAAGTCGAACATTTTAAATAAAAGCACAAGGATTCATTTTTCACACGGTCATATCATTTATCCAGACTGGTTAAAAAGGTCCAACCCTTCCAGCCACAAGTTTGTGACAGTCTTCAACAAGCTAAGCAGCACAACTTCTCCAGCAAAGCAAGCAACTCACCAAGATTCAAATTCAGTAAATGTTTCCACCTCTCCCCCGGGAACTCAACACAATGAATACCATTGCATCCTAAGGAGGGAGGTTTGATCCAGGTGGATATCGGTGGCCACCCACCTATTCCACGGGCTCAAAAAATAGTTTCCCATCTTTGTAGTTTTTCGGGTTCCAAACTTTAGGGGTCATTTTGAGGCCCTAAACGACGTTTTTTGGGGATTTGGGGCCTAGTTTATTGTCATTGATAATTACCTAGGCCAATCAAAAATATTTCTTCTCGATCAGACCTTTCCAACGATGTATCAAACACCCCAAACGGAGATCGTATGCAAAAGATATGCCCTCGAGAAGTTGACGTATCAACTACCCCCATTAGGGCTCGCAAACCTTTTGGGTTTTCATCTTTCGAGGTTAGGGTTTTGGATTTTAATTATTTTAAGAAGGCCTTTGGAGCCTCGTTGTAACAATCATCTTCTTGTGAATGAGATTAGCCTTCAAATATCTTATCATAGATAAGTTGCAACCATTCCAGCGAGTCTTTCACTCTGTATTTTTACAGTCTTTATACATTTTCATACATTAATAGAAATTGTGTATTATTGTATCTCTATTTTTACGATTGTATCTTTGATACATTTTTGTTATATTATTGGATATTCGATACATATTTGTACATTTCTTTATTATATTTCCACTCTCATTTCGTGCTGAAAGTAATCTGGATTAGTGGTATCAAAGCCAGGTTTCTCTTGATCATTTTTCAGTGCATGTCCTTGACGAGGTCCAAGTATAGCAAGTTGGGTCTCGATATTGTCTCTCTTGAGGAAAATCTCTCTCGCACGCCTAAGAAACTCTCCATGGTGGAAGAAAAGAAAAACGACGGAGCAGAAAATTCTATTAATCTGTTGCTTGAGCAAGCTCTCACGCGATAGAGGAACGAAATGATGGAGAATTTTTCCCACATCCTTCAATGTTTGTCGATAACAACAGGTGTGTATTCATCAAGTGGCCACTTTGGAGGCACATCGCCTTTCAAGGTACAGGTTAATTTTGATATTCCTTTAGTTGAAGGTTAGATAGATGTGAATGCCCTAGAAATATGGTTAAATCTGCTAGAAGATTATTTCTATGTTCACCATTTTTCTGACAAGGAAAATATCACCTTCACACTCCTTAAGGCTCTCCCCCATGTCAAACATTGGTGGGAAACTTACTGAGAGAAAAGTTCCACAGAGGAGTCTGGAATATATGGGGTCGATCCCACTTGAGATTTGTTTGTGGATGTGGTCAAGGAACAATATTACCCTGTTGGAAACTATGAAGACCAGTACATGAGATGGACCACACTGCGACAAGAGAGGAGCCAAGTAGTGTCGGAGTTCACCAATACCTTCCATACCTTCCACACCAAGTTGGGTATCAAAGACTCTGAGCGACATTTGGTTCTGAAATACCATGGGGCACTACATAGATACATCCAAACTGAAATGGATTTTATGGATATCTCATCACTTGGTGTTTTGTATCGATATGTTTTTAAAATCAAGAAGAAATTTAGGCACCAGAACAAACGAGAGTTCAGATATGCAAATCTGCAACAACTAAATTATGAGAAAAACATCCCTAACAAACAACTTTCTGAAAACTAATCTAAGCCACAAGAAACAATGGGTCACAGGAAGACGAAGAAGGACACTGTAAAATGGTGCGACTTCCACAAAATCCCTTGGCACAACACTGATGAATGTTGCTCAAAACAGTCATTGGTGGCCGAAATCAAAGACAAGGAGTCGAAACCTGATTTAGACTCTGATTTTGAAAATACTGGTAACAGACAGATCATCAACGAAGACCCCACTACTATTGTCGTGACCGCAACAATTCAACCAAAAGAACCAACAAATCCTGAAGAGGGGGAAGCTCATTTTTCATTCACAAATGTGGGTGAAGGAGACCCCGCTTCATTTTATTCTTGATAGTGGAAGCCATAAAAACCTCATCTCAGCAAAGGTCGTCAAACAGTTGGGATTGTAGACAACACCACACCCACATCCATACAACATTTGGTGGCATCGCCAAGGACGAGATCTTTGTGTCAGCTAACAGTGTCGATTTTCATATGGCATCAAGCACTTCAAGGATGAGGTATTATGTAATGTTTCCCCACTGGATGTCTGTGATGTTCTCTTGGGCTAGCCATAAATGTGGAAACAACATGTTGTTTATGAGTTTCGACCCCGCAATGTCATTGTTTCTCTGGGGGGTCGTATCTACATAATACCATAGGTAGGTCTAACTATTGTCCCACCTAAACAATGCCACAAGGTAGTATCTCATACTACAAAATCCAGCTTCTTCACAGTCTGTTCAAAAGGTGAACAAAAGAACATCGCAACCCCTGAAGCCTCATTCTAAGCACCTTATGTCCAACAGAAGTAGGTTGAACATATTGAAGCAAAGCATAAGGATTCCTTTTGAACATAGTCATCTCATGTATCCAGACTGGTTAAAAAATTGCAACCCTTCCAGCCACAGGTTCGTGACAGCCTTCAACAAGCTAAGCAGCACAACTTCTCCCGCAAGGAAAGCAACTCACCAAGATTTAGATTCAGCAAAGGATTCCCCCACTCCCCCGGGAACTCAACACAATGGAGACCATTGTTTCCTAAGAAGGGAGGATTGATATTGGTGGATGTCAGTGGCCACCCACCTATTCCACAGGCCTCGAAAAACAGTTTTCCATCTTAGCAGTTTTTCGGCAATTTTTCGGGTTTCAAACTTCTGGGGTCATTTTGAGGCCCTAAACGACGTTTTTGGGGGATTTGAGGCCCAAGTGAATAATATTCATCTACTTGGGCCAATAAAAAATCGTTCTTATTGGTTAGACCTTTCCAACGATGTATCGAGTGTCCCAAATGGAGATCGTATGCAAAAGTTACACCCCTGGGAAGTTGGCATATTAACTACCCCTATCGAGACCCGCAAGCCTTTTGGTTTTTCATCTTCCGGGGTTAGGGTTTTGGATTTTAATTATGTTAAAAAGACATTCGGAGACTCATTGTAAAAATCATCTTCTTGTGAATGAGAGTAGTCGTCACATCTCTTCTCAAAGATAAGTTATCACCATTCTAGCGAGTCTTTCACTCTGTATTTTTACAGTCTTTGTACATTTTCCTTCATTAATAGAAATTGTGTATTACTATATATTTGTGTTTATGGTTGCATCTATGATACATTGATGTTATATCATTGGATATTCAATACATCTATGTAAATTTCTTTATTATATCTCCGCTCTCATTTCATGCCGAAAATAATCTGGATCAGTGGTATCAGAGTCAGGGTGTTCTTGATCATTTTCCAGCGCATGTCCCTAACGAAGTCCAAGTATAGCAAGTTGGGTCTTGAGCTTGTCTCTCTTGAGTAAAATCACTCTCACATGCCCAAGAAACCCTCCATGGAAGAAGAAAAGAAAAATAACGGAGCAGAAGATTCTATTAATCTTTTTCTCGAGCAAGCTCTCATGCAATAGAGGGACGAAATGATGGAGAATTTTTCCCACATCCTTCAACACCTGTCGATAACAACATACGTGTATTCATCAAGAGACCACTTTGGAGGAACCTCATCTTTCAAGGTACAGGTTATTTTGATATTCCTGAATTTGAAAGTCAGATAGATGTGGATGCCTTAGACAAATGGTTAAATCTGTTAGAAGATTATTTCTCTATTCACCATTTTTCTGGCAGGGAAAAGATCACCTTCGCACTCCTTAAGGCTCTCCCCCATGTCTAACATTGGTGAAAAAATTACCAAGAGAAAAGTTCCACATAGGAGTCTGGAATATATGGGGTCGATCCCAATTGGGATTTTTTATGGATGTGGTCAAGGAACAATATTACCCTGTTGACAACTATGAAGACCAGTACATGAGATGGACCACACTGCAGCAAGAGAGGGGCCAAGCAATGTCAGAGTTCACCAATACCTTCCATACCTTGCGCACCAAGCTGAATATCAAAGACTCTGAGCGACATTTGATTCTGAAATACCATGGGGCTCTACACATATACATCCAAAATAATATGGATTTTTTGGATATCTCATCACTCGGTGTTGTGTATCGATATGTTGTTAAAATCGAGAAGAAATTTAGGAACTAGAACAAACATGATTTCAAATCTGCAAATCCACAAAAACCAAAGTATGATAAAGACGTCCCTAACAAACAACTTCCTGAAAACCAGTCTAATCCACGGAAAAAGAAGGGTCACAGGAAGACGAAGAAGGACACTCAAAAATTGTGTGATTTCCACAAAATCCCCTGGCACAACACCAATGAATGTCACTCAAAACAATCATTGGTGGTCAAGATCAAAGACAAGGAGTCGAACTTTGATTCAGACTCTAATATTGAAAATACTGGTAAAAGACAGATCATCAACGCAGACCCCACTATTATTGTTGCGACCATAGAAATTCAACCAGAAGAACCAGCAGATCCTAAAGAGGGGGAGTGCCTTTTTTATTCACATATGTGGGTGAAGGGGACCCTGCTGCAGTTTATTATTGATAGTGGAAGCTAGAAGAACCTCATCTAAGCAGAGGTTGTCAAACAGTTGGAATTGTCAACAACACCACACTCGCAGCCATACAACATCGGGTGGCTTTGCCAGGAACGCAATCTTCATGTCAGCTAGCAGTGTCGATTGTCATATGGCATCTAGCCCTTCAGGGATGAGGTATTATGTGATGTTTCCCCACTAGATGTATGTGACGTTCTCTTGGGCCAACCATATATGTGAAAATGCCATGTTGTTTATGAGGCTCGACCCCGCAATGTCATTATTTCTCTAAGGGGTCATCTCTACATAATACCAGAGGTAGTTCCAACTATTTTCCCACCTAAACAGTGTCGCAAGGTAGTATCTCATGATACAAAATTCATCTTCTTCACAGTGTGTTCAAAAGGTGAACAAAAGAACACTACAACCACTGCAGCCTCAGTCCAACTACCCTATGTCCAGCAGAAGCAGGTTGAACATATTTAAGAAAAGCAAAAGGATTATTTTTTCACATATTCATCTCATGTATCCAAACTGGTTAAAAACGTCCAACCCTTCTAGCCAAAGGTTTGTGACAGCCTTCAACAAACTAAGAAACGCAACTTCTCCAGCAAGGCAAGTAGCTCACCAAGATTTAGATTCAACAAATGCTTCCCCCTCTCCCCCTAGAACTAAACACAATAGAGACCATTACTTCCTAAGGAGGGAGGATTGATTCAGGTGGATATCGGTGGCCACCCACCTATTCCACTCGCTCGAAAAATAGTTTTCCATCTTGGCATTTTTTTGACAGTTTTTTAGGTTCCAAACTTTCGAGGTCGTTTTGAGGCCCTAAACAACGTTTTTTGGTCATTTGGGTCCCATATGATAAATATGACAGTTGTCTTAAGTCTTAAATCATTCTTCTCGGTTAGACATTTCCAACGATGTATCGAGTGCCTCAAACGGACATCATATGCAAAATTTACGCCCCCAGGAAGTTGTCGTATCAACTACCCCCATCGGGGCCCGCAAACCTTTTGGATTTTCATCTTCTGAGGTTAGGGTTTTGTATTTTACTTATGTTAAAAAGGCCTTTGGAGTCTCATTGTAACAATCATCTTCTTGTGAATGAGAGTAGTCGTCACATATTTTCTCAGAGATAAGTTGTCACCATTCTAGCGAGTCTTTCACTCTGTATTTTTACAGTCTTTGTACATTTTCGCTCATTAATAGAAATTGTGTATTACTGTATCTATGTGTTTATGGTTGCATCTATGATACATTTATGTTATATTATTGGATATTCGATACATCTTTCTACATTTCTTTATTATATCTCCTCTCTCAATTCATGCCGAAAATAATTTGGATCAGTGGTATCAGAGTCAAATTGCTCTTGATCGTTTTTCAGTGCATGTCCCCGACAAGGTCCGAGAATAGAAAGTTGGGTCTCGAGCTTGTCTCTCTTGAAAACAATCATTCTCCCACGCCCAGGAAACCTGCCATGGCGAAAGAAAATAAAAATGACGGAGAAGAAGGTTCTATTAATATGTTTCTTGAGCAAGATCTCACACGACAGAGGGACGAAATGATGGATAATTTTTCCCACATCCTTCAACGCATGTCGATAACAACAGGCGTGTCTTCATCAAGCGACCACTTTGGAGGCACCTCACCTTTCAAGGTATGGATTAATTTTGATATTCTCGTATTTGAAGGTCAGATATATGCGGATGCCCTAGACAAATGGTTAAATCTGCTAGAAGGTTATTTCTTTGTTCACCATTTTTCTGACAGGGAAAAGATCACCTTCGCACTCCTTAAATATCTCCCCCATGTCAAACATTGGTGGAAAACTTACTGGGAGAAAAGTTCCATAGAGCAGTCTAGAATATATGGGGCCGATCCCACTTGGGATTTTTTTTTTTATGAGGTCAAGTGACAATATTACCCTATTGGAAACTATGAAGACCAGTACATGAGATGAACCACATTGCAGTAAGAGAGGGGCCAAGAAATGTCGGAGTTCACCAATACCTTCCATACCTTGCGCACCAAGCTGGGTATCAAAGACTCTGAGCGACATTTGGTTTTGAAATACCCCAGGGCTCTACATAGATACATCCAAACTGAAATGGATTTCCTGGATATCGCATCACTCAGTGTTATGTATCAATATGTTGTTAAAATCGAGCAGAAATCTAGACACCAGAACAAATAGGAGTTCGGATCTGCAAATCTGCAACAACCAAAGTATGAGAAATACGACCCTAACAAACAGTTTTTTGAAAACCATTCTAAGCCACGGGAAAAGAAGGGTCACGGGAAGATGAAGAAGGACACTAGAAACTGGTGTGATTTCCACAAAATCCCTTGGCACAACACCGATGAATGTCACTCAAAACAGTGATTGATGGCCGAGATCAAAGACAAGGCGTCGAACCTTGATTCAGAATCTAATTCCAAAAATACTGGTAAAGACAGATCATCGACACGGACCCCATTGTTATTGTCATGACCGCAGCAATTCAACCAAAAGAACCAACAGATCTTGAAGAGGGGGAGCACCTTTTTCATTTAGAGATGTGGGTGAAGGGGACCCCACTACATTTTATTGTTGATAGCGGAAGCTAGAAGAAACTCATCTCAGCAGAGGCCATCAAACAATTGGGATTTTCGACAACACCACACCTGCAACCATACAACATCGGGTGGCTTCGCCAAGGATGACATCTTTGTGTCAGCCAGCAGTGTCGATTGTCATACGGCATACATCCCTTCAAGGATGAGGTATTATGTGATGTTTCCCCACTGGATGTATGTGATGTTCTCTTGGGCCAGCCATATATGTGGAAATGTCATGTTGTTTATGAGTCTCGACCCCGCAGTGTTATTGTTTCTTTGGGGGGGTCATCTCTAGAGAATATCAGAGGTAGTTCCGACAACTGTCCCACCTAAACAGTACCGCAAGGTAGTATCTCATACTACAAAATTCAGCTTCTTCATAGTCTTTTCAAAAGGTGACCAAAAGAACACCGCAACCACTGCAGCCTAAGTCCAAGCAACTTTTGTCCAACAGAAGCAGGTCAAAAATATTGAAACAAAGTGAAAGGATTCATTTTTCACATCATCATCTCATGTATCTAGACTGGTTAAAAAGTTCCAACCCTTCCAGCCACAGGTTCGTGACAGCCTTCAACAAGCTAAGCAGTGCAACTTCTTTAGCAAGACAAGAAGCTCACCAAGAATCAGATTCAGCAAATGCTTCCCCCTCTCCCTTGGGAACTCAATGCAATGGAGACCATTTATTCCTAAGGAGGGAGGATCGATAAAACAAATTAATGCATGTTAGTTAAAGAAAATAAAAAACTTGAGAGAAATGATAAATGAACTAGATGCTTTGAAGAAAAAAAGAGGTCACTAATCTTTAAGCTTGTTGATATCACGAAAGAACTTAATGGCCCGAGTCTATTAATGGATACAATACTTTCATCTAAAGAAAAATTGCTAGACCAACTTAGTGTATTCAAGGTGGCATGGGAAAATGAGTTCACTACATCAATAGAATTCTCCAAAGAATAAATTGAAAGGTGGTTAGTCAAATAAATCAACAGAAATGATGAGGTAAATGACACGTTGCACGAATCAAGAATGGACTTAAGAGAAATGGAGAATGAATTGTTCGAAATAAAGACATAGCATGAGATCATGGTGGCCTCCATGAGGAAATATATTGAATATTGGTTAAGAAAATATTTAATCAAAATCATTGAGTGAGAACAACAAGAAACGATTGAAACAATTATGCTACATCAACCACAACAAGCGTCTACAAAAGAGGAATCTCCATGCAAGTAACGGGTTCAGAAAGCCTTCCATAACAATGAGTCAAGCAACAGCCTTATTCTTTCCCCAGTTATCATTCTTCTGCAATCATTTGTCAAATTGACTTCCATTTCTCAGTAATTTGTGAAACTCATGTTGATCATTGATTGTTCTTCTTGTGTCTTCCAAGTCTTTTCATTTCCTGGTCCGCGGGAACCCCATTCCAGTCATCTTTGAAACACAAACACAAATATTTTATTTCAAAGACATTTGCCTTGTATTTTTTAAAGACATTATTTTTTAGGTTCCCAGAGAACTATTTTGGGATATTACATTATTTCATTCTCAGAGACTTTGATATCAAACATGAGATTTCATATGTGTGCCATCATGATATTTTTTTTGTTTAATGAAATGATCATTTAGAGTTCTCTATTATATGCGGTCCATATTTGTTTGCTTCCTTTTCTTGAATATTAGTGTTGCCTTAATGAATGTTGTGATGGAAATGTCATCATGTTTACTTTCATACTCTATTGGTTTCTAAATCTTGTAATATATTGTAAATAGTTTCTTACATAAGACACATGGTCTTGTCTCAGGTATTCTTACATGTAAATATTTATCTCAAATAATATTGGTCATTCTCAAGCATTGTTTATATTTTTGCATGCAATTTTAAAACAGAGTACCACCTCTTAAAAAACACAGGAGGATTTTATTGATCTAGGCGGATATCGATGGCCACCCACCTATTCCACGGGCTCGAAAAACAGTTTTCTATCTTGGCATTTTTTCGGCAGTTTTTTGGGTTCCAAACTTTCGGGGTTGTTTTGAAACCCTAAATGAAATTTTGGGGGATTTGAGGCCTAAGTGATTGCATGGGGCTTTGACTAGTGCTAGTCGAAAAATTTTCTTCTCTATTAGACCTTTCCAATGATGTATCGAACGCCCCAAAGGGAGATTGCATGCAAAAGTTACACCCCCGGGAAGTTGGCGTATCAACTACCCCCATCGGGGCCCGCAAACATTTTGGCTTTTTATCTTCTGGGGTTAGGGTTTTGGATTTTACTTATGTTAAAAATGTCTTTGGAGCCTCATTGTAACAATCATCTTCTTGCGAAAGAGAGTAGTCGTCACATCTCTTCTCATAGATAAGTTGTCACCATTCTAGTGAGTCTTTGACTCTGTATTTTTTATAGTCTTTGTACATTTTCGCTCATTAATAGAAATTATGTATTACTGTATCTATGTGTTTATGGTTGCATATTTGATACGTTTCTATTATATTATTGGATATTTGATACATCTCTGTGCATTTATTTATTATATCTCTGCTCTCATTTCAGGCTGAAAATAATCCAGATCCGTGGTATCAAAGCAAGGTTTCTCTTGATCATTTTTCAGTGCATGTCCCCAACGAGGTCCGAGTACAGGAAGTTGGGTTTCGAGATTGTCTCTCTTGAGGACAATCGCTCTCACACGCCCAAGAAACCCTCCATGGAAGAAGAAAATAAAAACGATGGAGTAGAAGTTTATATTAATCTATTGTTTAAGCAATCTCTCACGCGACAGAGGGACGAAATGATGGAGAATTTTTCCCACATCCTTCAACATCTATCAATAACAACAGGCGCGTCTTTATCAAGTGACCAATTTGGAGGCACCTCGCCTTTCAAAATACAGGTTAATTTTGATATTCCGTATTTGAAGGTCAGATAGATGTGGATTCCCTAGACAAATGATTTAATATGCTAGAAGGTTATTTCTTTGTTCACCATTTTTCTCACAGGGAAAATATCACCTTCACACTCCTTAAAGCTCTCCCCCATGTCAAACATTGGTGGGAAACTTATTGGGAGAAAAATTCCAGAGAGGAGTCTGAAATATATAGAATCAATCCCACTTCAACATCTGTCAATAACAACAGGCGTGTCTTCATCAAGTGACCAATTTGGAGGCACCTCACCTTTCAAAATACAGGTTAATTTTGATATTCCGTATTTGAAGGTCAGATAGATGTGGAGTCCCTAGAAAAATGATTTAATATGCTAGAAGGTTATTTCTTTGTTCACCATTTTTCTCACAGGAAAAAGATCACCTTCACACTCCTTAAAGCTCTCCCCCATGTCAATCATTGGTGGGAAACTTATTGGGAGAAAAATTCCAGAGAGGAGTCTGAAATATATAGAGTCGATCCCACTTGGGATTTTTTTGTGGATGTGGTCAAGGAACAATATTACCATGTTGGCAACTATGAAGACCAGTACATGAAATGGACCACACTGAGGCAAGAGAGGGGCCAAGCAGTGTCGGAGTTCACCAATACCTTCCAAACCTTATGCACCAAGATGGGTATCAAAGACTCCAAACGACATTTAGTTCTGAAATAACATGGGGCTCTACACAGATACATCCAAACTGAAATGGATTTTCTAGATATCTCATCACTCGATGTTGCGTATCAATATATTATTAAAATCGAGCAATTTAGGCACCAGAACAAACAAGAGTTCGGATCTGCAAATTTGCAACAACCAAAGTATGAGAAAGACGACCCTAACAAACAGCTTATTGAAAACCAGTCTAAGCCATAGGAAAAGAAGGGTCACGTGAAAACAAAGAAGAACACTGGAAAATGGTGTGATTTCCACAAAATCCCTTGGCACAACACTGATGAATGTCGCTCAAAACAGTCATTGGTGGACGAGATCAAAGACAAGGAGTCGAACCCAGATTCAAACTCTAATTATGAAAATACTAGTAAAAGATAGATCATTGACATAGAACACACTACTATTGTCGCGACCATGGAAATTCAACCAGAAGAACCAACAGATAATGAAGAGGGGGAGCTTATTTTTCATTCACAAATGTGGGTGAAGGGGACCCCGCTGCATTTTATTGTTGATAGCGAAAGCCAGAAGAACCTCATCTCAGCAGAGGTCGTCAAACAATTGGGATTGTCGACAACACCACACCCGCAGCCATACAACATCGGATGGCTTTGCCAAAGACGAGATCTTTGTGTCAGCCAGCAGTGTTGATTGTCATACGGCATCCAACCCTTCAAGGATGACGTATTATGTGATGTTGTCCCACTGTATGTCTATGATTTTCTCTTGCATCAGCCATATATGTGGAAACACCATGTTGTTTATGAGTCTCGACCTCGCAGTGTCATTTCTCTAGGGGGTCATCTCTACAGAATACCTAAGGTAGTTCTGACTACTGTCCCACCTAAACAGTGTCACAAGGTAGTATCTCATACTACAAAATTCATCTTCTTCACAGTCTGTTCAAAATGTGAACAAAAGAACACTGCAACCACTGCAGCCTCAGTCCAAGCACCTTTTGTCCAGCAGAAGAAAGTCGAACATATTGAAGCAAAGCGTAAGGATTCATTTTGCACACAGTCATCTCATCTATCCATATTGGTTAAAATTTCAAACCCTTCCAGCCACAGGTTCGTGACAACCTTCAACAAGCTAAGCAGTGCAACTTCTCTAGAAAGGCAAACATCTCACCAAGATTTATATTTCAACAAATGCTTCCCCCTCTCCCCTGGGAAAATCAACGCAATGGAGACCATTTCTTCCTAAGAAGGGAGGATTGATCCAGGTGGATATTGGTGGCCACCCACCTATTCCACGGGCTCGAAAAACATTTTTCCATCTTGGTAGTTTTTCGGCATTTTTTCGGGTTCCAAAATTCTAGGGTCATTTTGAGGCCCTAAACGACGTTTTTTGGGGATTTGGGGCCTGGGTGTTGATCTGGGCTAGTCGAAAATCGTTCTTCTCGGTTATTCCTTTTCAACGGTGTATAGAGCACCCCAAACGGAGATCGTATGCAAACATTATGCCCCCGGGAAGTTGTCGTATCAACTACCCCCATCGAGGCCCGCAAACCTTTTGGCTTTTCATCTTCTGGGGTTAGGGTTTTGGATTTCACTTATTTTAAGAAGGCCTTTGGAGCCTCATTGTAACAATCATCTTCTTGTGAATGAGAGTAGTCATCAAATCTCTTCTCAGAGATAAGTTGCCACCATTCTAGCGAATCTTTCAATCTGTATTTTTACAGTCTTTGTACATTTTCACTCATTAATAGAAATTGTTTATTATTGTATCTTTGTGTTTATGGTTGTATCTTTGATACATTTTTGTTATATTATTGGATATTCGATACATCTTTGTACATTTATTTATTATATCTCCACTCTCATTTCGTGCCGAAAGTAATCTGGATCAGTGGTATCAGAGCCAGATTGCTCTTGATTGTTTTTCAGTGCATGTCCCTGACGAGGTCCGAGTAAAGCAAGTTGGGTCTCGAGCTTGTCTCTCTTGAGGACAATCGCTCTTGCATGCCCAAGAAACCCTCCATGGCAGAAGAAAAGAAAAACGACAGAGCAGAAGATTCTATTAAAATGTTGCTTGAGAAAGCTTTCATGCAACAGAGGGACGAAATGATGGAGAATTTTTCCCACATCCTTCAATGTTTGTCGATAACAATAGGCACGTCTTCATCTAGTAGCCACCTTGGAGGCACATTTCCTTTCAAGGTACAAGGTAATTTTTATATTCATGTAGTTGAAGGTCAGGTACATGTGGATGCCCTAGAAAAATGGTTAAATCTGCTAGAAGGTTATTTCTATGTTCACCATTTTTCTGATAGGGAAAAGATCACTTTCGCACTCCTTAAGGATCACCCCCATGTCAAACATTGGTGGGAAACTTAATGAGAGCAAAGTTCCATAGAGGAGTCTGAAATATATGGGGTCGATCCCACTTGAGAATTTTTTGTGGATGTGTTCAAGGAACAATATTACCCTATTGGAAACTATGAAGACCAGTACATGATATGGACCACACTGCGGCAAGAGAGGGGCCAAGTAGTGTCGGAGTTCACCAATACCTTCCATACCTTGCACACCAAGTTGGGTATCAACGAGTCTGAGCGACATTTGGTTCTGAAATACCGCGGAGCTCTACACATATACATCCAAACTGAAATGGATTTTATGGATATCTCATCACTCAGTGCTGTGTATCGATTTATTGTTAAAATCGAGCATAAATTTAGGCACCAAAACAAACGAGAGTTCCAATCTGCAAATCCGCAACAACCAAAGTATGAGAAAAACATCCCTAACAAACGGATTCCTGAAAACCAGTCTAAGCCAAAGGAAAAGAAAGGTCACAGAAAGATGAAGAAGGACACTGGAAAATGGTGTGATCTCCACAAAATCCCATGGCACAACACCGATGAATGTCACTCAAAAAGTCATTGGTGGCCGATATCAAAGACAAAGAGTCTAACCCTAATTTAAACTTTGATTCTGAAAACACTAGTAAAAGAAACATCATCGACGAAGACCCCACTACTATTGTCACAACCATGGAAATTCAACCAAAAGAACCAACAGATCTTGAAGAGGGGGAGCGCCTTTTTTCATTCACAAATGTGGGTGAAGGGGACCTTGCTACATTTTATTGTTGATAATGGAAGCCAGAAAAAACTCATCTCAACAGAGGTCGTCAAACAGTTGGGATTGTCGACAACACCACACCCGCATCCATACAACATCGAGTGGCTTCGTCAGGGATGGGATCTTTATGTGAGCTAGCATTTTCGATTGTCATACGGCATCAAGAACTTCAAGGATGAGGTATTATGTGGTGTTTCCCCACTGGATGTATGTGATGTTCTCTTGGGCCAGCAATAAAAATGGAAACCCCATGTTGTTTATGAGTTTCGACCCTGCAATGTCATTGTTTCTCTGGGGGTTCATCTCTACAGAATACCAGAGGTAGGTTTGACTATTGTCCCACCTAAACAGTGCCGCAAGGTAGTATCTCATACAACAAGATCCAGCTTCTTCACAGTCTATTCAAAAGGTGAACAAAAGAACATTGCAACCACTGTAGCCTCATTCCAAGCACCTTCTATCCAACAAAAGTAGGTCAAACATATTGAAGAAAATCGCAAGGATTCATTTTACACACAGTCATCTCATGTATCTAGACTAGTTAAAAATTTCTAACCCTTCCAGCCACAAGTTCATGACAGCCTTCAACAAGTTAAGCAGCACAACTTCTCCAGCAAGGAAAGCAAATCACCAAGATTTAGATTCAGAAAATGCTTCCCCCACTCCCCTGGGAACTCAACGCAATGGATACCATTTCTTCTTAAGGAGGGAGGATTGATCCAGGTGGATATCGGTGGCCACCCACCTATTCCACGGGCTCGAAAAACTGTTTTCCATCTTAGTAGTTTTTCGGCAATTTTTCGGGTTCCAAACTTCTGGGGTCATTTTGAGGCCCTAAACGACGTTTTTGGGGGATTTGGAGCCTAACTGATTGTCAAATGCACCTACTTGGGCCATTCAAAAATAATTATTCTCGATTACACCTTTCAAACGGTGTATCGAGCGCCCCAAACAGAGATCGTATGCAAAAGTTACACCCCTGGGAAGTCGGTGTATCAACTACCCCTATCGGGGCCCACAAACCTTTTGGTTTTTCATCTTCCAGGGTTAGGGTTTTGGATTTTACTTATATTAAAAATTCCTTTGGAGCCTCATTGTAAAAATCATCTTCTTTTGAATGAGAGTAATCGTCACATCTCTTCTCAGAGATAAGTTGTCACCATTATGGCGAGTCTTTCACTCTGTATTTTTACAGTCTTTGTACATTTTCGCTCATTAATAGAAATTGTGTATTATTGTATCTTTGTGTTTACGGTTGCATCTCTGATACATTTATGTTATATTATTGGATATTCGATACATCTCTGTACATTTCTTTATTATATCTTTGCTCTCATTGTATCTAAACATAGGAGTCTGGATTATATGGGGTCGATCTCATTTGGGATTTTTTTGTGAATGCAGTCAAGGAACAATATTACTGTGTTGGAAACTATGAAGACCAGTACATGAGATGGACCACACTGTCGCAAGAGAGGGGTCAAGCAGTGTCGTATTTCACCAATACCTTCCATACCTTGTGCACCAAGCTAGGTATCAAATACTCTGAGTGACATTTGGTTATGAAATACCGCAGGGCTGTACACAGATACATCCAAACTAAAATGGATTTTATGGATATCTCATCACTCGATGCTGCATATCGATATGATGTTAAAATCAAGTGGAAATTTAGGCACCAGAATAAAAGGGAGTTTGGATCTACAAATCTGCAACAACCAAAGTATGAGAAATACGCCCCTAACAAACAGCTTTCTGAAAACCAGTCTAAGCCACGGAGAAAGAAGGGTCACGGGAAGACGAAGAAGAACACTAGAAAATGGTGTGAGTTCTACAAAATCCCTTGGTACAACACCGATGAATGTCGTTCAAAATAGTCATTGGTGGCCGAGATCAAAGACAAGGAGTCAAACACTGATTCAGACTCTGATTCTGAAAATACTGGAAAAAGACAGATCATCGATGCAGACCCCACTGTTATTGTCGTGACCTCAGCAATTCAACCAGAAGAACCAACAAATCCTGAACAGGGGGAGCGTCTTTTTCATTCACAGATGTGGGTGAAGGGGGGCCCGCTGCATTTTATTGTTGATAACAGAAGCTAGAAAAACCTCATATCAGTAGAGGTCATCAAACAATTGGGATTGTCGACAACACCACACTCGCAACCGTACAACATCGGGTGGCTTCACCAGGGACAAGATCTTTGTGTCAGCCAGCAGTGTCGATTGTCATACGGCATACATCCCTTCAAGGATGAGGTATTATGTGATGTTGCCCCACTGGATGTTTGTGATGTTCTCTTGGGCCAGCCATATATGTGGAAATGCCATGTTGTTTATGAGTCTCGACCCCGTAGTGTCATTGTTTCTCTGGGGGGTCATCTCTACAGAATACCATAGGTAGTTTCGACTAATGTCCCACTTAAACAGTGCTGCAAGGTAGTATCTCATACTACAAAATGCAGCTTCTCCATAGTATGTTCAAAAGGTGAACAAAAGAACACCACAACCACTACAGCCTCAGTCCAAGCACCTTCTGTCCAACAGAAGCAGGTCGAAAATATTGAAGCAAAGCGAAAGGATTCATTTTTCACACAGTCATCTCATGTATCTAGACTGGTTTAAAAGGTCCAACCCTTCCAGCGACAGGTTCGTGACAACCTTCAAAAAGCTAAGCAACACAACTTCTCCAGCAAGGCAAGCAGCTCACCAAGATTCAGATTCAACAAATGTTTCCCCATCTCCCCCAGGAACTCAACGCAATGGAGACCATTGCTTACTAAGGAGGGAGGATTGATCCAGGTAGATATCGATGGCCACACACCTATTCCACGAGCTTGAAAAACAGTTTTCCATCTTGGTCGTTTTTCGAGTTCCAAACTTTCGGGGTCGTTTTGAGGCCCTAAACAATATTTTTTGGGGATTTGGGGCCCACGTGATTGTGAAGAGTAATAACTTGGGTCAGTCGAAAATCGTTCTTCTCGGTTAGACCTTTTGAACAATGTATCGAGCGCCCCTAACGGAGATCGTATGCAAAAGTTATGCCCCTGGGAAGTTGGCATATCAACTACCCCCATCGAGGCCCGCAAACCTTTTGGCTTTTCATCTTCCGGGATTAGGGTTTTGGATTTTACTTATGTTAAAAAGGCCTTTGGAGCCTCATTGTAACAATCATATTCTTGTGAATGAGAGTAGCCATCACATCTCTTCTCAGAGATAAGTTGCCACCATTATAGCAAGTCTTTCACTTTGTAGTTTTACAGTCTTTGTACAATTTCGCTCATTAATAGAAATTGTGTATTAATGTATCTCTGTGTTTATGGTTGCATCTCTGATACATTTATGTTATATTATTGGATATTCTATATATCTTTGTACATTTCTTTATTATATCTCCACTCTCATTTTGTGCCAAAAATAATCTGGATCAGTGGTATTAGAGTCAGATTGCTCTTGATCGTTTTTAAGTGCATGTCCCCGACAAGGTCCAAGTATAGCAAGTTGGGTCTCGAGCTTGTCTCTCTTGAGGGAAATCGCTCTTGCACGCCCAAGAAACCCTCCATGGTGGGAGAAAAGAAAAACGACAAAGCAGAAGATTCTATTAATCTATTGTTTGAGAAAGCTCTCACGCGACATAGGGACAAAATGATGGAGAATTTTTCCCACATCCTTCAACGCATGTCGATAACAAGTGCGTCTTCATCAAGTGGCCACTTTGGAGGCACCTCGCCTTTCAAGGTAAAAATTAATTCTGATATTCCCGTCTTTGAAGTTCAGATAGATGTGGATACCCTAGATAAATGGTTAAATCTTCTAGTAGGTTATTTCTTTGTTCACTATTTTTCTGACAGGGAAAAGATCACCTTCGCACTCCTTAAGGCTCTCCCCCATGTCAAACATTCGTGGGAAAAATACTATGAGCAAAGTTCCACAGAGGAGTCTGAAATATCTGGGGTCGATTCCACTTGGGATTTTTTTATGGATGCAGTCAAGGAACAATATTACCATGTTGGAAACTATGAAAACCAGTACATGAGATGGACCACACTGCGACAAGAGAGGGGCCAAGCAGTGTCAGAATTCACCAATACCTTCCATACCTTGCGCACCAAATTGGGTATCAAAGACTTCGAGTGACATTTGATTCTAAAATACCGCGGGGCTCTACACAGATACATCCAAACTAAAATAGATTTTTTGGATATCTCATCACTTGGTGTTGTGTATCGATATGTTGTTAAAATCGAGTAGAAATTTAGGCACCAAAACAAACGGGAGTTTGGATCTGCAAATCTGCAACAACCAAAGTATGAGAAAGAAGGCCCTAACAAACAGCTTCTTGAAAACCAGTCTAAGCCACAGGAAAAGAAGGATCAAAAGAACACGAAAGACACTAGAAAATGGTGTGATTTCCACAAAATCACCTGGCACAACATCGATGAATGTCGCTCAAAACAGTCACTGGTGGCCAAGATCAAAGACAAGGAGTTGAACCCTAATTCAAACTATGATTATGAAAATACTGGTAAAAGATAGATCATCGACGTAGACCCCACTGCTATTGTCGCGACCGCAACAATTCAACTAGAAGAACCAACAAATCCTGAAGAGGCGGAGTGCCTTTTTCGTTCACAGATGTGGGTGAAGGAGACCCCGCTACATTTTATTGTTGATAGTGGAAGCCAGAAGAACCTCATCTTAGCAGAGGTCTTTAAACAGTTGGGATTGTCGACAACACCACAGCCGCAGCCATACAACATTGGGTGGCTTGCCACGAACGAAATATTCGTGTCATCCCGCAGTTTCGATTGTCATATGACATCCATCCCTTCAAGGATGAGGTATTATGTGATGTTTCCCCACTGGATGTCGGTGATGTTTTCTTGGGCCAGCCATATATGTGGAAACACCATGTTGTTTATGTTGATGAATGCAGCTATGTGAGACATTCTCAAGTTTACAAACCTGTGAGGTGTAGATCATTGCAGCTATGAGAAGTCTTTCTCTCAGCTTACAAACCTGAGAGAAAGCCCCTAAGAAGGGTAAGTTCTTTCCTGAGATAGAGCTAGGAACGTAGAGAAGACCTCCTCCATTCAGAGAGTGAAAAGAACTCCAGATGATTATCCAGTGGGAAAGGCGATCTAATGAGTTGGACGTGCCTATGGCTGAGCACAAGGTGAACGTGTGAAATCCCAAAGTGTTGGGTGCATCGTCATGTGAACATAAATAAAGATGATGTGTAGCCTCCTCTGAGCAACAAAGTTGACAAGAAGACTCCAGATGATTCTCCTGTGTGAGGGAGTAGGAATGAAGATCTATAGAGTGGACGTGTTTGTGAACGAGCACAGGTGAACGTGTGAAGATCTGGTTCTTTTGTGTAATGCAGTGAACCAGAGATATGACATCCCTATGGATGTGCCCCTAATGTATGAGCACTAGTGGGTGTATCAGATCATTTGCTATATGTTGTTCAAGAGTCAGACATGCCTGTAACCCTAATTGTTATGTAAAGGGTACAGGTATGCCCCACCTTAATGTGATTAATAATAAATGTAAAAGATAATTAATATGGTTAATATTAATTATAATAATAATAATTATAAAGTGACTTAGAGAGGTCGACCCTGTTGAGCCAATAGACGCTTTTGTTGATTAGACAAGTTTAATATAAGTAAGGGATGATTCCCCATTGTGGAATATATCTTTCTTGTGTGTTTGGAAATTACACCAAATACATCTACTTGAAAAAAGGTGTGCACATCTCTTGGGTGCTAGTTTTCTAAGGCTTAAGCACCCTCTTGTGTGCTAGGTCATTCTTGGTGGTAAAGGTCTTTCTTTTGAAGAATATAGCAAAGGATTTGGCTGGGTTTTCTTCCCTTGTTGAGAAGGGTTTCCCAAGATATTTCTTGTGTTCTTGTGCATGGTGTTTCTTCTTGTGATCTTGGTTGCTGCAACATTATTGTTTATGGTTAAGTGAAATGCAAAAATGGAATGAACTTCATGTTTAACTTAGCTTATGAAAACTCAACAGTTTATGAGTCTCAACCCCGCAATGTCATTGTTTTTCTGGGGGGTCATCTCTACAGAATACCAAAGGTAGTTCCGACTACTGCCTCACCTAAACAGTTCTGCAAGGTAGTATATCATACTACAAAATTCAACTTCTTCACAGTATGTTCAAAAGGTGAACAAAAGAACACCGCAACCACTGCAACCTCAGTCCAAGCACCTTATGTCCAGCAGAAGCAGGTCGAAAATATTGAAGCAAAGCACAAGGATTCCTTTTGCACACAGTCATCTCATGTATCTAAACTGGTTAAAAAGGTCCAACCCTTCCAGCCATAGGTTTGCGATAGCCTTCAACAAGCTAAGCAGCGCAACTTCTCCAGTAAGGCAAGCAACTCACCAAGATTTAGATTCAACAAATGCTTCCCCTTCTCCCTCGGGAACTTAACGCAATGGAGACCATTGCTTCCTAAGGAGGGAGGATTGATCCAAGTGGATATCGGTGGCTACCCACCTATTCCATGAGCTCAAAAAACAGTTTTCCATCTTGGCAGTTTTTCAGGTTCAAAACTTCTGGGGTCGTTTTGAGGCCCTAAATGACCTTTTTGGGGGATTTTGGGCCCAGGTGACTGCTATAGGCATTGACTTGGGCCATTCGAAAAATGTTCTTCTCGGTTAGACCTTTCCAACAATGTATCGAGCGCCCTAAATAGAGATCGTATGCAAAATTTACGCCCCCAAAAAGTTGACATATCAACTACCCCCATCGGGGCCTGCAAACCTTTTGGATTTTCATCTTTCAAGGTTAAGGTTTTGGATTTTACTTATGTTAAAAAGGCCTTTGGAGCCTCATTGTAAAAATCATCTTCTTACGAATGAGAGTAGTTGTCACATCTCTTCTCAGAGATAAGCTCCCACCATTCTAGCTAGTCTTTCACTCTGTATTTTTACAATCTTTGTACATTTTCGTTCATTAATAGAAATTGTCTTATTGTATCTATGTGTTTATGGTTGCATCTTTGATTCATTTATGTTATATTATTGGATATTTGATACATATTTGTACATTTCTTTATTGTATCTCCGCTCTCATTTCGTACCGAAAATAATCTGGATCATTTATCCTCGTGAGGTTGACTTAAAGATTGTAAAACGGTCTTTTAGATCAGCATCTCTACAACAAGTTTCTTAACAACAGTGGAATTATTTTGTTGAATCCTTTAGAATGTTCCTCATTCATGGGAGTCCATGTTTGTATTCATTGCATAAAAAATATGCAACAACAAATTCATAGATTTCCATAGCAGAGTCACACAAGTCCAACAAGAATCACTATGTGGAGCATGCAACGATGATTTAAAAGAACAATTTGTACTAATGAATTACGTGTCCATGCAATTGCCAAGGAATTTTGTGGAGCACTTCGCACAATGACTAGGGCATTGCATAAAGTGGGCTCCTACAACTACCACGGAATTACTCAAAGAAGAACATAGTTGTTGGTGGGATCACGTGATGCAAAGTAGAAGATGAATTGAGTTGGTGTCTAGGTCCCACTATTAGAGTTGTCCATAGAAGGGCATAGCAAAATAAGAACTCATTGGAGAATTGTTGAAGGTCACTAAAGTCATCGGGGATGAAGTTGTACATTAAGAAAACCAAAGAAAGTCAGTGGTTGGAAAGTTGCATGTTGCAGAGGTCGACTCTAGGAAAACTTGAGTTTGTATGAACCTAGTTGCAAAGACAAGCTCTGAAAGACCAAGGTGTAGAAGCACTAATAAAAATTTGATATGAGTGCATAGTTGAGGTAAAACCCACAAACATATATCACAAGAGAACAAAAAGACTCTGTTTGAAAAAGTGTGTGTGTTTACTCAAAAACTGAGTTGTAAATTGTCTTGGTATTACCCAAGAGTACATATTAATAACAAGCTTGTAACAAAAAGGAAAGCTAACAGTTATAATATATATTCTCTTAAATAGGTAACTAATGGAACATTGTTATGTGCCTTAGATATGAAAATGGTATCACATATAAGATATCCATAAAATTTCCTTTACTTGATTATATCAAAATATCCTTAAGGTAGGTCAACAACATACAGTGATCCTTTTATGGAAGGAATCCACTCATGTTCACTCACCTCTTAAGGTAGGGCGACCTCTTAATGATCTAAGCTCCAATAAAATATACTCCAATACACTATCTATAAGAAGGTGCATCATTATTTATAGCTAAGTGGAAAACCCAATCATAACCCCATGCCAACTCCCTAATGGACCTTCTTTAATGAGGCCACATTACATTTATCCCATACTAACTACCATAGAGGCATTATTTAATAATAACAAACATGGTGGACCTCCACCTTACAATGAATGGCCTCTACTCTTATTACTGTAATACCCCCCGCCCTCCACCCCTCAATTACACCCCTAGGGAGAATCCCAACACTCCACCCCCCTTAGAAAAGCATTGCCCTCAACGCTTGTAGTGAGGAGGTACAACCATAAACTAGGGTTCCATGTACAGGTGTCGATTGCAACACTTAAGTAGTCCAAAGAACCAAGGTTCCATGTACATGGGTTGGCCACAATGTTGAAGTAGTCTAAGCAATTCATCTTTAAACCATTGTTCCATGTCCAAGTGCTCATGTCGACTCCCAACAATTGAACCCTGAGCTTGACGAATGGTTAAGTATTGTGTTGCAAAGGCTAACCATGGTCATGTGGATCCAAATAAATAGAACCCTTTGTGTCCAAAAGATCATCCATCTAGTTGTGAAATGTGAGTTCCAGATCTAGAAGGAACACTACCAAAAGAGAATATGCCAACTAAAAATTAGTAGTCATAGTGAGCTATTGTTTTCCCTCAATGATGTTTATTGCAAATGGAGAAGTATGATCATCAAAAAGAAGCTGAAAGTACTTGTCTTCCCATAAATTACCACTATCCATGTATTATTCCTCACAATCCTTCTCTAAATCATATAAAACATAATATATATCACTTGTATACTCCTCTTTAATATCACTCCAAATTTCCATCCTTCAGATTGCTACATACAAAGTCACACTATACAAATTCCTTCGAGGGCGATAATTCTTCTACTTTGAGTAACTATTTTTTGATATGCTCTTCATAATCGATAGCAAGTTCAAGAAAATGTGTAGGAAAGAATGAGTCCACATAATTTGCATATAATCGGATATTCTTAAATGATGGGCACTAATATGTCCATGTAAGAGGCCACAAGTTATTATAAGTATGAGAGCTAGGGTTTTGAGATGGAAAATTTTAAATACCCAAAGCTCCCTCAATATTGATTGAAATGTCTATTATGACCACAATTATGAAATTCCACGACCCCTTTGCATCTACTGGAACTGATCTAGCAGCAATCTAAGCACTCCATCCATAGATATATGTGTTGCAAGATGTGTAGTCCTCATTGGAAAACCCTAGAAAGAGTTTATTTTAAAAGAAGGATGTCTCCAGTTCTCGGACTCTGATTTGAATTTATTTTTTTAAAATTGAGTGTTTTTTCAAGAGGAACTTAGATATGCAGCTAATTTCTTTATATTTTGCATAGAAAGGTACATGAATAGAACTCATTGTTGTTGGACTCTCAAAATAGGATAAGCATGAGATGCATTTTATTAATAGATATGATACACATACGTACACATCTAGATGACCTTTGGATTCTCGTGCAAGGTCTCTTGGACTCCTAATGTCAGTTACAATAGCTTGACTCTTCATATTCCTTCAAGCCCGTAACCCTAACAGATTACGCTTCTAACATTCCCCCCCTTAATCCGAAGGGGTATATGTGAGTCCAAGGTGAGAGCTAATATCTGAAAGTGTACAACTGAACTCTAGAATTGTGCAGTTGTTGATAGTTGAATGTGCTCTCTGAATCTGGTGGTTTTGGGATGACCACAAACCGAATGGCTAGCAGAAGTTGATGTCTTCTACTAAATGGAGTTGGTGGTTTAAGGAAGACCACAAACCAATCTGGGGGTTTAAGGATGACCACAAACTCTGGAACCTTGCTCGAGGCTCAATGGTTCCCGGAACATTTCCTAAATTAGCTAGATGTTGACAGCTAATGTCTTCTGCTAATTGGAAGTACTCTCGAATGTTGGTTTAAAGATGACCATAAATTGTTCTATGGTAGAAGTTGAATGTCTTCTACCAAGTGGAGGTTTAAGGGAAACCAAAAACCATGTCTAGCAGAAGTTGTAAGTCTTCTACTAAGTGGTGATTTAAGGAGAATCACAAACCAATCACGCTCGCTTGTCACTACTCGACTGATAGGGCTTTGAAAATTGAAGCTTGACTGTCAATCGTTGATGTTGTTCCCCATTGTCAGGTTTAAGGAGAGAAGATGCAAATCCTTTCATTGCAAGATGCATCAATACTCGAGACTGGATTCATCAATATGACCGACATATCTTCTTGACTGTTGATGACCATCGCCAAGAAGGAATCCACACATAGTGGTTCTTTACTTTTGCAGTTGTCTTTCGTTTGAAACACCTATTTGAAGGATGATTGTATTGTCCACAATGCTCGCAAGGATGAAGATCGAAACATTGATCTTCCATGTGGCCAACTCACTGACAATGTTGGCATATCAAAATCTACTCTTGAACTCGAGCAGGTGAATGTGAACTTTGTTGAAGCAACCCAGCACTCTGGAATTCGCTCGGTCTGGTGTAATATGTATTATGAAAGGTGACATCCTTTTCATATCCGATAAATTTTTCATGCTTGTTTTTCCTGATTTCTTCCCAAGGTATGATGATCCGCTTGGAAAGAGGAAGTTGAACGTCATTTGTACTTGAATATGGGGTTGTCTCGTTGAGTTGTTGTTGCACTGGTTGTTGATCTGAATCAGCCTCATCGACTTCTTCATCTTTAAAAAAAGGGTTTTGAACAGCAACTAGTTCAAAATGTTGTCTAAGATTCCTTAGCTCAAGTGCATCATGAAGAGGTCGATTTTGAGTTTGAAGTAAGGTTGCTTTGGCTTGCAAAACTTTCAAGCTGGTCACAACAAACTGCAAAGTTTCTTTGTCAATGGTGACTGTAGTGTGTACAGAGGAGAGGATTAGAGTGTTCAGTGATTCTAACAAATCCTCAATTCAATTCATTTAAAGACAGATCTAGACGTCAGAGGTTTCTTGCAACTCCACCCTGACTTTACAATGCAAACTCAATTGATTATGGAGTTAAAATGTTTGTCAGAGTTTATCTCCAATGACACAAATCTAGTTGTTGTTCAAGAACAGACTAGAAGGAGATGGGGATGGTGTATCTTCCCACAATGATCACAATGTTATCAATGCAACCTAACCAAAAGTTCAATCTTCACGCAACCAATCTAATCTTCTTCTGACAACAAGAAATCTAGTTGGTGAGCTATTGAAGATAGCATAGCTAGGAGATTGAAGGCACTGCAGTAGAAACAATAATAATCCAATTTCTTGAAATTTTCTTGAGGCAGTACAATGACTGTATAAATTAAAATAGTTCATGCGCAGACCCTGCCATAGAACTCAGTGCATAGACTTTCAAAGACGCATAGATGATGCAATGCAGGCTTCTTTTTACAGTCATACACGTCCTAATTTTAACTACGCTCTACGAAGATAGCACGTATCATATAAAAATGGAAATCATGTACGTGACTTCAAGCTTTCCAAACGATTACATTCTCTACTAATAAAGCTTGGAAGAACATTTTTGGTGAGCGTCTTGTTCACTTCAATTTCAATAAAAATTTAACAGTATCAAAAACAGAATACTCTTTGAAGCTTAAGAGGATTTAGTTTACCACCCTCATCATTAGGAGCCCCTGAACGACCTTCATTGCGTGGAGGCATATCGTTACTAGAATTGTCGTCAGCAGAAAGTGCATTGTTGATGACGAACAAATTTGCATGTAAGATAAATATTTGGATTTGGTTTGCAGCATTGTCGCTTGCACTCCACTCTAATCGCATCCAACACTTTAATCATCTCTTAGAAAATTCCACAATGTTTCAATCCTCTCAAACCGGAGGCAGATTACAAGTGTGCGTTCTTACGAGGGTTCAAAGGTAGCCGAAAATGAGAACCGGGCGTTTTGTGTAGCGACGGGCAATCCGCAAGACTGAAGAACTTGAACCCAAAAAAAAGGATATAGAAATGGGGCTGACTTTCTTCTGGCAGCAGGCGTTCCCTTTGAGGTGGCAATGACAAACGAAGAGGAGGCGCTCTCCCGTCAACTTCCACTGACATGACAGAGATGAGAAAAAACAATATGCCACTGTTGGAACGCCTTCCTAGCACTCGAGAGAGAAATCTGCCAACAGTCCAAAACATTTAGGGTTTCGAGGCATTTAGGTTTCCTCGACACATCGAGACGTTTCTCATTACATATTGTTCTTCTCAGGCAGCAAAGGCGTTTTTTGAACCAGAGACAGACTTGCTGGCAAATGATGGCAGTCGGCTTATAGAGGTCAAAGAATGTGCACCCAAGATAGAGGCGTTCTACCTAAATAAATGTGCAGGAAGATGGACGTGCAGATCGACAGGTAGCGTGGCAGACTAGCAGATTGTGAGAGAAAATATAACGCAGGCTAGGTCAGAGGCTAGGTCGAGGGACTGAGACTAGTGCAAATTCGTAGGCTAGGTAAAAGGCGTGTATGCAGAATGGAAAGAAAACACCAGAGGATGGCTATGGACAACTACCATAGGCCTAGGAACTGAGCGGCTCTGATACCACTGTTGGACTCTCAAAATAGGATACCACTGTTGGACTCTCAAAATAGGATAAGCATGAGATGCATTTTATTAATGGATATGATACATATATATACATCTAGATGACCTTTGGATTCTCGTACAAGGTCTTTTGGACTTCTGACATCAGTTACAATAGCTTGACTCTTCATTTTCTGTCAAGCACGTAACCCTAATGGATTATGTTTCCAACAAGTGTCATGGTCCTCTTTTTTCCTTGAAAAATCTATAAAAAGAAAAAAAATCTACTTTGAACCCAAGAAATAGTTCTAAAACCATTTGTTATAATCACGAACCCTTAAACTTGAATCACAAACAAGATATAAGAAATGCTCAAAACTTCATTCAATATCAAAACTCTTAAGATAGGGCAACATCACACAATGATCCTCTTATGGAAGGAATCCACTCATGTTCACTTGCATATCGTTACATTCATGTTCAAGTCGCAAAGAATTTCAAATAGATGGGCATGTTGAATATTCACTTCAGCAACTTCAAAGTGGTCCTTTGGTTAGATAAGGAACAAGATCTGTCCTTTGAAAACATAAATTACAATTAGGGAACCACATGCCATAGTCAGAAAAATGAAGCAAATCGTTCTGTTATTCAAAACAGCAAAGTCCACTCATGCTAAGTTGAAACATGATTACTGTAGAGCTCGAAATAGCAAATTACTTAAGTAAAGGCAAAATCTCAAATCTTTACACAAATTTTGGTCAGAGCATAAAACATTAAAGAAGCATTTAATTTCTTTGATTGAAGGAAGGCTTAAAGAATGCATGTCAACAAATGATCATAAAGCTTACTTCCATTTACATTGGATTAGATTCACTTATATCTCTGCCGTATTAGATAGTTTAGTAAAGCCCTTAAGTAGCAAGTTAATCAGTGTAAAAACAAACATAAATGGAAACAACACTGAAAACAATGATACAGACTTGACAATGCTGACAAAGATAAATTAGCCAATTTTTATGGTTAAAATTGGTCTGTGTTTGAAATTAATTCACTCAGAATAATCATCATTTTACGGATGTGTCAATTATAAGTGATGCTATGAAAACATACATCAAACGTTTTGGTCCTCCTCTAGAATACAAGCATTAGGTATGCTTTCTAACATCAAGGGAGTTATGCTTTAGTGCAGAGTTAGACGATCTACAAGATATTTCCTACAACGATGTTAGAACAGATCAAAAACTATATGCATCATAACACAGTTTTTACTATTGTCCCATCCAATGGATTACCCAGCAATTTACTTCCATCTCATACAACGAATTTTTATATTCTAGGTCAAAACATCATCAAACTCTTGTGTTTCCAAAACCTAGATCCACAAAAAGTATAACTTGTTAAAACAGAAATACTACCTCAACCTGGCTGTCAATAGAATGCAAGAAATATGCATAGATCTGAGCTAAAATTAAGCCATATTAGAATTACCAGTAATCCCTACAAGAACACAATCCATCCTTGAAATGATGGAAACGGTTCACATCCCTCAGAATAATTTCTCGCCTAACAATCCTAGAGATGAACTTAGAGGCAGTATGGCAGTCACCGCACACACGAAGGTTTTTCGTGATCTTGATAGTGGTTCCAGGGCTCGTGTTAATAAGGCCAAAAGCAATTGCCAGTTTCTCACTGTGCATGCCAAGCATATGCTCCTTCACCTCCTCCTCTACATCATAAAGTGCAAAGTCTGTACTAGGCACATATCCTGCTTCCTTCATCTGTCCTGCCAAGGTCTCCAACATTTCATAAATTTTCTCAGATTGAGGATGTGACCTGTCGCCCACAACAAATGCATGAATCTTGCTTTTATCCTCAATGAAGCTGCATCCCGGTGTCTTATTCAGTCGTCTATCCTTCATTAATGCTCTCACCTTTTCCACATTATCCCACCTACCAGCTGCAGCATAGATGTTTGACAAGAGCACATAATATCCAGAATCTTCAGGCTCTAAACCAAAAAGATGCCCTGCCACACGTTCTCCTAACTCAATCTTGCAGTGGATTCTACAAGCTCCAAGCAAGGCCCCCCACACATTAGCATCAGGTTCTATTGGCATCCTTTCAATAAAAGCTTCTGCCTCTTCTAGATGTCCAGCACGACCAAGAAGATCAACCATGCATGCATAATGCTCCAACTTGGGTGTGATGCAATATTTTTTAGTCATGCTATCAAAACATTGCCAGCCCTCATCCACAAGGCCGGCATGACTACATGCAGACAAAACACAAACGAAGGTGATGTGGGTTGGGTTCATGCCCATTTGTTGCATTTGGGAAAACAGCGCAAGGGCATCCTCACCATGCCCATGCATTCCATAACCCACGATCATTGCATTCCATGATACCACATTTCTGTTAGGCATTTTGTCAAAAAAATGACGTGCAAACTGTACACTTCCACATTTTGCATACATATCTATAAGGGCAGTTCCCACGAAAACATCTAGCTCAAATCCCCTTTTAACTATGTAACCATGTATCCTCTTACCTTGTTGTAGAGCTGCTGAATATGCATATGCCAAGAGCACACTTGCCATGGTGAACGAGTCTGGTGTCACATCTGCTAGTTGCATTTGTTGAAAGAGCGCCAAAGCCTCAGTTGCATGGCCATTTTGGGCATATCCGGAAATTATTGAATTCCATGTCACCACATTCATTTCTAACATGTTATCAAATATTTGACGTGCAAATTCTATGCAAGCACAATTAGCATACATAGCTATAAGGGAATTCCCCACAGAAACATCTGAACCAAATCCATTGTGAATTATGTAATCATGAATCACCTTGCCTTGTTGAAGAGATCCTAAATATGCACATGCCTGGAGCGCACTCACCATAGTAACAGAATCAGGCATTACTTTTGCCTGTTGCATTTCGTGAAAGAGTGACAACGCCTCGTTCGCATGTCCTTTCTGAGAATAACCGGCAATTATTGAGTTCCATGAGACCACATCCCTGTTGTACATTTTTCTAAACAGCTGGCATGCAACTTCTATACTACCACACTTGGCATACATAGCTACAAGTGAATTTCCCACATAAACATCTGTTTCAAATCCACTTTTAATTACATAATTATGGATCGACTTGCCCTGTGGCAGAGCTCCTAAATGGGCGCATGCTGCAAGTGCACCTACTGCAGTTTCTGCATTTGCTTTTATGCTTTCTAATTGCATTTGATATAATACTGTCAAGGCCTCACTGGCATACCCATTTTGGACATACCCAGCAATCATTGCATTCCACGAAACCACACCTCTCTCAGGCATCTTGTCAAAAACTTGGCGTGCATTACCTATGCTTCCACACTTGGCATACATGGCCACAAGGGAATTACCTACTGAAACATCTGGTTCAAAACCACTTTGAATTACATAATCATGAATCCAGATGGCATATTGCAGAGTTCCTAAATGTGCACATGCTTGAATCATACTCACAATTGTTATCGTATCAGGCTTCACGTTTGCCAGCTGCATCTGTTTAAAGAGTTCCCGGGCTTCATTGGCATTTCCATTCTGCACATAGCCGTCAATCATCACATTCCATGAGATCAAATCTTTTACAGGCATACTATCGAACAATTGGTTTGCAACTTCTATATTCCCACACTTGGCATACATAGCTACCATGGAGTTTCCCACAAAAACATCTGACTCAAATCCCATCTTAAAAACGTAGGCATGTATTCTCCTTCCTTGCTGCAAAGCTCCCAAATGGGCAAATGCAGAGAACAAGCTCACTATGGTGATCGAGGTGGGCTTAATCCCGTCAAGCTGCATTTGATTAAACAGCTTCAGAGCCTCATCAAAATCCATACTTTGTACATACGCACTTATCATTGTGTTCCATGATACTACACTTGATTTACATATTTTGTCAAACACATTGCGAGCAATATCCAAATCCCCACATTTACAATACATGTTTATGAGGGCAGTTCCCACAAAAGCATTTGACTCAAACCCAGTAGCAATTATATTATTATGAATCTCCTTGCCTTCTTGCAAAGCTGACAGACCAGCACACGCCTTGAGCACTGCAGGAAAAGTGTAATTGTCTGGCTGTGTGCCTAACCCTTGCATTTGGTAATAAAAACCAATGGCTTCCTCAAAATGCCCATTCTTCGCATACCCTTTGATCATCACATTCCATAAGTAAATATTCCGTTCGCATATTTTGTCAAACACTCGGCGTGCATTCTCCATACTTCCTAACATGCCATACATGTCAATAAGTTTGGTGTTGAAAACTGTGTTTTGGTGAACCCCGGTTGTGAAAATGAGGGCATGAGCTTGCTTAAGTAACTGGATGTTGTTACAGGAATGCAAGAAAGAATCAAAGGTAGTGCAATCCATGGTTTCCTTGAATATAATAGTGGAATTATTGGGTTGTGGTTTATAACAAGGCAATTTTTCCTGTATGTGTAGTCCATTGACAGTAGTTGAAAATGCTTTCTCAAGGGCAACCCCAACAATACAAATAAATCCGTAGTTTTTGAAACTGTCAGTCCAGGTATGGTAGTATATTTTATGAAGAGACGGATAAAATCCCATACCTGTTGTTCTATGACGCATGTCATTTTGGTGTTGTTGTGGCAGAGAAGATGAAAGCTTTGGAGGGTGCTGAGCTCGCAGCCACCGAATAGTATGCGAAGTAGAAAATTTCAAATGAAGTTGGATTACACAAGGGGACGAGTAATTTCAAACCATACAGCATGTTTTACAAATGAATCAATCGCCGCCTACAGAGAGTAGAGTAGGAAAATCAATAACTGCAACGTGCAGGAACTTCATATCCTCTATTTGGGCAAAAGGGAATCAAAATCATTAACCGGTGCACTATATTGTTTATAAATTTGAAACATAGATGAGTTGAATACATGGATTGTATGTGAGAATCTTCATATCCTCTATTTGGGCAAAAGGGAATCAAAATCATTAACCGGTGTACTATATTGTTTGATAAATTTGAAACATGGTGTACTATATTGTTTGATAAATTTGAAACATGGATGAGTGGAATACCTGCATTGTATGTGAGAAAATATTGGACGAAATATGAACACAATAATGATGACATAGAGGAAAGAGAAAAAAATTACTAGTATGCCAAACGAAAAGGATGAGCATAACCCATTTCCTTGCCATCAATTTGCCTTTTTCTTTGGTAATTGCCGAACACTGCCCAAAGGAAAGGAATGTTATAATAGTTGAATGAGATGCAAAATGTGAACTTACATTGAAATTGTTATTTTTAATTTAATATGTTAATTGAGAAAAAAATCACTTATATGCCCAACGACAAGGATGAGCATAACCCATTTCCTTGTCATCAATTTGCCTTTTCTTTGGTACTTGTCGAACAGTGCCCAAAGGAATGTTATAATCGTTCAATCAGATGCAAAATATGAAATTACATTCAAATTATTATTTTTAATTTAATATGTTATCAACTTATAAACGTTATAATCTTTAAATTCAAATTATTATTTTTAATTTAATATATTATCAATTTAAAAAGTTATAATTTTTAAATGAGATGTAAAATATGAAATTACATTCAAATTATTATTTTTAATTTAATATGTTATCAACTTAATGAAATTAAATCATAAAATTATTAAAATTATTATATTTAATTTAATATATTAATAATGGGTCTAAATTTTTTTAATGTAATTATTTATACTTTTATAATAAAATTGTTGAACGAAATTAAAAGAAAATAAATTATATATATATATATATATATATATATTACATTTAAAATAATTTTGTCTTAACAATAATTTCATTCATAACATTTTTTTATTAATAACAACTACTCAACTTAGTTTTTTTTTCTAAGGAAGGGTTTAGATTTAAATATTATTTACTTACATTGGGTGTGTCATTATGTTAGTTGCGTTGCTTATGTGTGTTTTTTATGTACATGGGTTAGGAATGCATATGTTAACTATGTGGGTTATGTGCATGGGTTAAATGTATAGGTAGGTGTATAGGTTGCATGCATTGCTAATGTTAATTAGGTGCATTCCTTATGTGTGTGGGTATGTGGGTAGGTCCATAGGTTAGGTATGTCACTTAGGCGAGTGAGTGTGTCATTTAAGAGTGCCCCTTATGTACATGAGTTAACTATGAGAGTTGTGTGCAAAGGTTGTTAAGTGCATGTATTAGATGTGTGTGTAGGTGCATAGGATAAGTCCATTTCTTATGTTAGTTGTGTTTCTTATGTGTGTGGGCATGTGGGTTAGGCATGTCTCTTAGGACTAGTACATTCTTTGATATGAGTGTGTCAACAACCTAACCCTTAGCCAATAACTTGCTAACACCATGAACTCATAATCAACTACTAGTGGACTACTAAACACTCTAACTCTTATCCAACAAATCCTTATTATTTTCAGCTACCAAGTCATAAAGCTTAAATAGAATGCAATCCACCATAAGCCCATTATGGCCAAAGCATGCGTATCAATATGGGAAACCATAGTGGAGTTGATAAATAGTGGTCAACCATGGTCATTGGTGGTCAGTCGTTCTCAAAACAAGGTGAACCATGGTCATTATGGCTTATATAACCAATATGATCAACAATGAGGATTAGTTGTTACAAGGTACCAAGGTCAAGTTGTACTATGCATTAGTCAATATGGTCCTACTAAGTCCACCATGGTCAAAACCAATCAGCGTGGTCCCACCCTTGCCCATTTTCAATCCACGTGGTGATACAATGAAAATGTAGAGTTGGACATTGAATTCTTTGCAAATTGCAACACTTTTTGCATCTATTCGTGTCTATTTTAGTAAAAAAATATAGAATACCTCAATATATGCATCTAGAAGTCTTCTTTTACATTATTATCTACATCTATTTCATCCAATGCATCATTATCAATTTTGATATTTTCTTGAAACTACTTAATATTATCATTCCTATGTCATCCTTCTAAAGTGGTATTGTAATCATTTGCATCTTCATCATCAAGAAAATATGCTCCTAGACTAGTTATTTTGTTACTAGGTCTATTTCATCATTTTCGTGTCATCCATATCGTCACCTACTAGATCATCTAACTTTGAAGATTGTTGATTGTTGTCATTTGTGTGGTCCTCGTGTCCATCTTGTATATTGTACTATCCCTAGTTTGATCCCAAGTTGTAATTTGTACATGTACAAAGGTTATATAGGTTGGTGAGCTAGTATGGTTTTCGGGCCAAAGTGCTATGTGATATTAGTTCAGAGAGCTTGTATGCTAAAAGGTTGGTGGGGTAAGCATTGTACATTGTAATCACACTCGTATATGTTAATAAAATGCATCACAGCTGCAGACCAATTCAAACAAAAGAGTATGGGGAGTTAGGAATCCACGAGAGGGAAACAGGGCTAAGGGCTCAAGGAAAGGGGCTAAGCAAAGGGGATTGAGCCAATATATTAAATTAAGCCTAAGTCTTATTTCATGATTATATCATAAAGTTCCTAAGGAGTGGGATGAGTTCTTAAGTAGTGAGAAGGTGGCTACATGAGTATCACTTGTCAAAAATGAACCATGCATATATAATCTATGCATTCAATGGAAAATGGAAGATTCTTTATCATTATTATCATTGTTTCCTTGGTATGTTGTAGTGTGAGCTAGGGAGAGCCACTGAGACCTTGTGACTTGAGTACCTTGAGGATTCTAGGTGAATCTTATGTGATTACTTGGAACAATTATCCTTGGGTTGCCTTGGGGAAGGCTAGATCCCTAATGGGAGAACTTTTGGGGATAGGTTTCCCTTAGTGTGAGGCCTATAGGGTACCTGGAGACTTCATGAGAGAAATTGGAGCTCTTGGAGCCACAATATGAGACTTCTTTCCCGACCTATGTTGGATCCCTAGAAGGGAAGTGGGATAGCCTGAGGCACTGCGATGTAGAGAATGGGGTACACTTCCCTAGGTCGTACAAGCTAAGGGGGATGAGAGATTTTTGGTTTGAGTTGTTACTAGAGCTTGGTACCTTGGCCTAGTTTAAACCCAGTACTAACTATAAGACCTTAGTTGGCCTAGAGAGACTGATTTTTCCCTGATGGATTCATAGCCCTAGATCGAGGGTGGCCTATTGTTGAGAGAGCTAGAACAACAATGTCTATGGTTAGATGGAACATCTAAGGTCTGCATCCAATTGGTGATTTTATAAAAGATAAGTGTCGTGTTTATATGTGTTTTATATTGTTTTTTTATAATGTGTGTTTATGTGATTATTTGTTGTTAGTTTAATAAATATGTTACACATTATATTTCTAGATGTTACATAGTTATGCATGAGATTGCATGATATTTGACCTACATAATTATATCATATGCAAGGCATATTATTATTTAGTATCAGAGTAGGTAATTTATGGAAAATATGAAGCAGGTTGAAAGAAATTCAAAATGAACAATGTGTACAATGCGAGAATTTCAATAATGTAGCTCAACACAGAACTAGGTACATTATGTTATGGTATGAGAGCTCGGGATCAGGTTCTGGGTTTGTTACATTTATGGATGGACAATTGTGTTTTGGTATCATAGAACAGTTAATGGAAAAATTGTGAAAATTGAAAGTACCATGTACTCTCAACAATGGACAGAGAGTATTGTGTATGTCACATATATTATCAACATTGTCGTGATGAAATGTATCCTCTAATTGATCATCACGTGTGAATACTCACCTCTAGCCCTATGTCTCCACCAAGAAGATCAATTTTGCAAATTATACCATTACTAGATCCATCACCATTGATGTTGATTTCTTATATGTTCATTGATCCCTCATCTATATTTTGCTAATCATCATTGTTATGCTCCATATTACTTGACAAATCATCAAGTACTTGCATTAATCTTGAATCATAATGTGTCGAATCCATTTGAGATCTAAAATATCTTCATAGAAAAATAATTGTGTGTGAACAACATACATAAACTCAACCACTTTTATAAAAAAATTAATGATTAATGGACAAATATATATCCATAATAAACTAAAAATTACCAACTTATAGAAGACCATTGATGTTTATATTTATTTTTTGTTTGTGTGAAAGAAATGTATACTCACAATGAACCAATAGAACATAAGACTCCTTATTATCTAGTAAGTACTAAGGAATCTATACAAAACAATCATCTATGAGGATCATGCCTTCCTGTCCTCTCAAATGCTTCATACCATCTACATTTAAAAATACAATATTTGAATTATCAGTAATCCAACTCAATAATTTCTTGGATTTTTCCAACATATTGAAGATTCTCATCAATAATATTCTTATATTTGAACTTGCCATCTTGATTGTTTGAAGTCAACCATGATGCCACAATCAAGGTATCATCTCTTATCATATGTACTCTCTACACAAAAACGTCAACCATATGCCCACATTGTGTGATATTTCATCAATTGTGATACAACATTTATGTTAGTGCAAATAATAAATATGCACAATTAAATAGTTAATTGTTATGATCTAATGCCTTAAAAATGATAAAAAGTCGATGAATACAGTCCACTTCAAGGGGAAAACCTCCTTTCACTATATATCCAATTCAAAATACAAAATGAGATGAGATAAGATTATCCTAAGACTTGTTCTCCTTGGTATATATATAGGAGAAAAATGGTGCAATAAAGAGTTCTAGCTAACATACAAATATAACACTAGAAATGTAATAATTCAATATCTAAGGCTTAATAAGGGGTTTTATACATAACATGGGGCTTTATCTAGGGTTTAACATGCACCTCCCCTTCAAACAAGTGTTGTCCTCAACAATTTACTAACCACGGGTGTTTTTGTAAGAAGAAATTATCTTCCCATGTCACCTCTTCCATTGGTAGGTTCTTCCATTTAATGAAGTACTCTCTAATTGCTCAATTTCTCAGTTGCTTAATCCTTGTTTCAAGGATTGTTTCTGGTTCTAGTATGGTTTTCCCTTCTTCATCAATCTCTAGTAAAATAGTTTGGACTGGGATCTCATTGTCGATAACCTTCTTTAAGCAAGATATTGGATGTACATATGAAGATGGAGGCAACTCCAATTTGTAATCCATACTTCCAATCCTTTGCAAAACCTTATAGGGGCCATAATAATTCGGTGTTAATTTATTGTCCTTATTTTGTTGCTTGAGGGAAATTTTTTTATATTGTTGTAGCCATAGAAGTACTCAATCCCCAACTTCAAATTCCCTTTCACTACGATGTTGATTTGTTTGTTGTTTCATCCTATTTTTTGTAATAACCAAGTTTTCCTTCAATAGTTTGAGAACCTCTTGTTGGTCCCCTATCTGGTCCTCCATTGCTTAAACCTTTGTATTCCCTTTCAAGAGTGATGTAATGAATGGACGATGATATCCATGCAGTGCCAAAAATGGGGACATTTTTTATGAAGTATGGAATGATTTGTTGTACCACCATTTCGCGAAGGGAAACCACTTGACCCGTCGTGTTTGTTTATCAGATGCAAAGCAACGAAGATATACTTCTAGACATTTGTTCACCACCTTAGATTTCCCATCAGATTGAGGATAGTAAGATGAGTTGTGAGCCAATTGAGTACCCAAACAAGAAAATAATTCAGTCCAAAAATTTCCAGTGAAAATTGGATCTTTGTCACGTACAATAATATTGGGGACTCCATGTACCTTTTGAACTGTTTCCATGGATGTTGTGGCTATTGTACTTGGTTTAAAAGGATGAGAAAGAGAGAGAAAATAGGCATACTTTTCCAGTTGATCCACTACTACCATAATGACATCCTTTCCTTCGGATTTGGGTAAACTTGTAATAAAATCCATTGAAACTTCCTCCCAACATTGACTTGATACAGCCAATGGTTGTAGGAGACATGGAATCTTGATTGTCGCTCCCTTATTCTGTTGGAAAACCAAACATTCAGACGCGAACTTTTGAACATCAGTTTTAAGTCCTTCCCAGAAAAAACCCTTCTTGATCATGTGGTACATTTTCAAGAATCTTGAATGTCCTCCTATAAGAGAAGTGTGCAATTCCAAAAGGACCTTATGTTTGAGTTGGGAATTCTTACATAAATATAGGCGATCATGATACCATAGAAAATCATTATTCCATACAAAATCATCTAATGAACTGGGTTCCTCTTCATGTATTTGTTGAATGATCTTGCTTCCATTATATCCTTGCTTCTTCCACCCAATCAGATTGTAGAATAGAAATAGCACATAGTCAACTTTTTGTTTCTTCTTCTTTCCTTGAAAGGGCATCTGCCACGACATTATGTTTTCCTTTTTTGTATATAATTTCAAAATAATAACCTAGCATCTTTGTAACCCATTTTTGTTGCTCTTTTGAAGATAAGCATTGCTTCAATAAGTACTTGAGATTATCATGATATGTTTTTACTTTGAAGTGTTTTCCTATTAGGTAAGGGCACCAATTATGAATTGCATGTAGTATGGCCAACATTTATTTTTCATAAATGGGTTTAAGTAAGTATTTTCCTTTAAGTTGGCTACTTTCAAAGGCAAGGGGCCTTATTTCTTGCATTAAAACTACACCAATTCCATGGTCTGAGGCATTACACTCCACAGTAAATGTTTTTGTGAAGTCACGTGTGGTCGGGACGGGAATTGTACACATAGCCTCCTTAATACTTTCAAAAGACTTGGTTGTTGCTTCAGTCCAAGAAAGTGATTCCTTCTTTAGTAATGTTGTTAGAGGTGTTTCTATTTGACCATAGTTCTTGACAAACTTGCGGTAATATCCTGTCAATCCTAAGAATCCTCTAAGTTTCTTGAAGGTTTTGGGAATTGGACATTCCCTCGTAGCTTTAATTTCATTAGGGTCCACCTTTACACCTTCATGAAATACAATATGACCCAAAAATTCCACTTCTTGAACCCCAAAGGCACATTTGGAAGGCTTGCATAAAGTTGTTGCTATTCCAATAGTTGCAATACTCTATAAACATGTTTTACATGCTCTTCCCAAGATTTGTTGTAGATTAGTATGTCATCAAAAAATTCTAACACAAAATTTATAAGGAAGGGCTTGAAAATAAAATTCATCAAGCTTTGAAATGTTGAAGGTTCATTAGTAAGTCCAAATGGCATAACCAAAAACTCATAATGAACTTCATGCATTTTAAAAGTTGTTTTGTGAATGTCTTCTTGCCTCATTCTGATTTGATGATATCCCAAATAAAGATCCAATTTAGTAAAGATTTTTTCTCCATACAATTAATCTAATAATTCATCAATTACGGGAATAGTAAATTTATCTTTGATGATCATTTTGTTGAGTTGTCTATAACTCGGACACATACGCCATGAACCATCATTTTTTGTAACCATCACCACTAGTGAAGACAAAGAACTTTGGCTAGGTTGAGTGATGTCGAACTATAACATTTATTCGATCATATGCTTAATATCACTCTTATGTGCATATGGATACCTGTCAGGACTAATGTTAGGTGGTACACTCCCTGGTTGCAAATGAATAACATGGTCATGATCTCAAGGAGGTGGGAGACCCTTAGGAATTTCATCAAATACCTTGGAACGATTGTTGATAACTATTTGAAGATCTAATGCAGCAAAGGATATATATGTTTGAACATCAAGTGAGCACAATTGTGCAATTACACCATGGTGTCCCTTTTTGAGTAATTTTATCATGATATTAGAGCTTATCACCTTAGAGGGTTTACCTGAGATACGTTTAAGAACAATTTCCTTTCCATTCGAGGAAAATATCATAAAAATATCTTGAAAATTAAGGACCATTGTTCCCAATGATTGTAACCATTGGACCTGTTAGCACTAGAATATGTTATATGATTGTTGGGAGGGCATGCTTAGCACATATTAGTTATTGCAAATTTGGTTTTTGCATATCAAGGTTGAATAAAATTTGCTTTGAGGAACAGACAATAGGTGAGTCAAAAAGATTTGAAAGGTATGAAAGTGATCTTAAATTCAAAACATTAGCAACATTTTACTTAGTCAAAAGGCATTCACTGATGGATTAGATAAATAGACAGAATACAAGAAATTCAAGACACAATGCAAGCTAACAATTTGTTTGCTTGCAAAAGGAAGATTTCCAGGTTTAAAATAATATTTCAAACTTGAAACATGTATCTAAATACAAAATATTTGAAACAATTAATGTATCAGTAAGTAAATCAATGGAATTATAGTTAAAGCAAAGAAAAAGAACGCTTTGCATAAATTTCAATTGTACTCAAATAAGATAGAAAAGATAAAAGCAAAGTTAAAATAGTCTAACCAGCCAAAGTGTTTGATTCATTTGAGTGTAAAATATTGCAGGCTTTATGCTCTTACAAGTATCAGACCAATGTCTTCTCTCAACTCCTCCAAAAAAATGAACCCTCTCAAGTTTTCTCTCCCCCTCTACTTTCCTCTAAGAGGAAGCCTCCTTCTTTACTCCACCATTTTTTTTACAATATATAGAAAAAATGATATCAGTTCCAATCCCAAAACTAGTGGATTGAATCTCCCTTTGAATTTCCAAAATTCACCCAAACATATGAGCATCATCCTCTTGAAATTATGTAGTTGCCAAGTATCTGATCAATGACCAAAGGATACTCTGCCATATGCTTTGCCACCTGCTAGAAATGAAGATCTGTTGGATCTAGGTTTATTCTTCTCCTTGAAATATGGATCTATGTTTCCAGGTGTTCTTCCCCTTGGATTTGGTTTGACTTTATGAGTGATGATTGGACATGTGAAAACCGGTTGCAATAATATTATGGAAAATTTTGTTCTGGTTGGATGTGGATTTCTCCCAAACCATTGAGAAATTTCAAAAACCACTCACGATCAAGGTAAATGCACCCATTGTCGAAGTGGGTTTTTAACGGATTTGAAATATTCTATACAGTTTGATCAGAAATGGAGCCCAAAATACTCTTCCTGGAATAATGAAGGGAATTTATAATTGCACATATCATGAGCTTCTCTTTAATGATTATGAGATCAAGCATTGTAATTGTTGTATAGAATTAATAAAAATATGGAAATTCCCTTTCAAATATGAGCTCATTGATAGTGATCTATAGCTGTTATTGATTGATATGGGCATTGTTTTGTTATTTGTAGTTCAAAGATACAATTTCCATACCTTTTTTTCCAACAATATTAAGAACCCAAAGCCATTGGAGGTGATGAAAAGACAAGCCATCTCTAAACTTCGGGTTTGACATATCTTAAATTCAAATAGTGTTAAGTTTGAACACATAGAGTACAAGGTAGGAAGATACAGAAGTGTTATTTCTCACATCCCTGATAAAGCTATAAGTTCCTTCTGGATTAACAAAGTGATGTTAATAGACTGGTGGAGGAACTCTCCAATATACTCAAGATCAGATTCCTTTAGACCTGCGGAGGTCATTGTAGGGATACCAATATGAACACCATCATGGGACAAAGAACTGTTGTCACCATCAACTACATTCTTGTTTATTGTTATGTTACACAGATCACACATTTTCTCCACCTTATTTCCAATCAGTCCAAGTGGACGAAGATCCTACAGAACTAAGTGTTTTTTTGTCCCACTTGTAACAAGATTGTATCCCTTGTTCATTAAGTAGTTACTAACAGCAACCACATTTTCCTTGACCTGCTTGGCGTAGGATTTAAAACCATTAGTCATAATTTTCTTAAGATCCACAACCAATGCTACAATTTGGTGGTTGTGTGATCCTCCTTTAAGAGATGGGAACACATAAAAGTTGTATATATCCTCGTAATCATAGGAGGCACCCTCTAGCTATCCCTTTTTAGAAGATCATTTCTTCTCTTGAACCCTTCAAACTCTTGTGGGTGGTTGTAGTAACCAAATCACAATAGTCAAATGGATTTCTAGCTTCCTAAGCAGCAACAAGGCCACTGATGTGAGCCATGAAATTGTTAAATTTTCCCCAAATGATGACATTGAATGGGTTGGATCATAATATGACAAATGAAACTGCTTTGGTAAGGATGATTTTTGTGTGCTGCAAGAATGGCATCATTTTTGCAGTGAACTAGTTATCCTTTAAACCTTGGGAAAATGCATTTACTTGGAGATGTAAATCAAACAAATCTGATGTGACACATATTTGACCCATGCAATGTTTTCTAATCATACCTTATAAGAAGAAAATGAAACCAGTTTCAATCAAAGGTAATCACAACAAGAATAACAAGTAAATATAAAATGTGAAGAAAATTAAGGAAATTTAGGTTTAGGAGAAGGTTTATGAATGGATAGACTAGGTTTAGGAGAATAAGGAAGCTATGTAGGTTTAGGGACTAACATTGGCTCCATAGGGGATGATTTCCTCCCTGTGAGGCATCAAATAATCGCATACCAATGCCATATCCATTTACTCCATGCAACATATAATCATGTTCATCCAAATTGCTAGGAAACTGAAAATCAACCATATACTACAAAAACTACTACACCAATGCCTCCATTGAGCTTATGGAGTCTTATTCATCTTATTCTACCACACATCGATGCTATGAATGATCTTATGTATATACAATCCCTATGTTGTTAACCAATTAGGTTGTTGGATTAAGTGATATGAAATTGCCAGTACAACCATTCAAGCAGAGGATTGTCAAATTGATTGTCTCGTTTACAGCTACATGATATAATGCAAAAATAATGAAATTTTTGCAGCAAAAATGTATTGTACAACTTATACTTACTGCTGCAAACTGCTTTGATTCTGAATGTTGCAATATTTTGGTCCTTGGAAAAAATTGAGTACATGTAAAGAGCCACGAGATCCTGAAACTCATGTTGCATTTCCAGTTGATGTAAGAAATATAATTGTTGCTCCATGAAATATACTTCACCGATCAATTTGTGCTCAATATTATGTTTATTATTTCTTGCAAAATTTGATTCAAGAATGTCAAGTGGGGGATCGTTGATTTATTGAATCTTCTACTCATCCTTTTCTGGAAAAGAAAACATGATCAATAGATTACGAAACTCATCAACCTCACATTCACTTCCATCCAAAGACTCGGATGCATAAGTGTCATACACAAGCCCATTTATAGGAGATTCTATATGTGTTGATGCTAAAATATGGTTGTCTGAATTGTCGTCATACTCATCAAAAATAGGTGGATCTTCATTGAAGCTTTGAGCACCAACTTTGTCTGTGCATAAAATATTAGAAATAGAAAATGTATCTACCATATGGTTTTCATCATCTCCACCTATAAAATTATTCAGCAAATCTTCCTCTCAGATAGAAGAACTAAAAAAAGATTCACGCAAGTTTAAATCTTCCTCCACATCTTCGTCAATAAATTTTGTTACATTCATACTACTAGACGAATCACTATGTTGAATATACAACTTAAATTCTTCACAACAACTTTCAAAGAGAGATCCAGTAGGATAAAATATTCTACAATGGTCATTAAACGCTATGTGAAACTGCTTCAAGGAAGATATACTAGAGTGAGGAAGAGACCAGTACCATTGTCTCGCATATTCTTCCAAGGAATACATAAACATCTTCATGAGTACATCCTCATGAGAGATATCCAAATGATGCAGCAGTTCATGAAAGTCTAGCAAATGTTCAACATGATTATCATATGTACCTTCTTTAAACTTAGGAAGTCAGCCTTTCCATTCATTTGTATGAGGTACTAGATTTTGATAACCAGGCACAACTGAGAAATCAAATGGAGCAAATCTTTGAGTCAAAATGGCTTCCATTGATTTTGAAATTATGGATCAGTGGAGTCTCATGTGGATTCTTCAACCATGGAGTCTCCGGGTGAATGATCACAGTCACAGATAGTGTCTAACTCCTACTCACCATCAAGAGCTAGAGTTGATCATTGTCGTTCTCCCAGGGAATATCTTCAATTATGTCTCCGACAATGGCACCAAAAGATGTTAGCACTAGAAGATGCTCTCTCACTGCTACGAGGGCATGCCTAGCACATATTAGTTATTGCAAAGATTTGATTTTTTGCATATCAAGGTTGAATAAAATTTGGTTAGAGGAATAGATAGTAGATGAGTCAAAAAGATTTGAAAGGTCTGAAAGTGCTCTTAAAGTCAAAATATCAGCAACATTTTACTTATTCAAAAGGAATTCACAATGATGGATTAGATAAATAGGCAGAATAGAAGAAATTCAAGACACAATGCAAGCTAACAATATCTCTTCTTGCAAAAGGAAGATTTCTGGGTTTAAAATAATAATTCAAACTTGAAACATGTATCTGAATACAAATCTTTGAAACAAGTAATGTATCAGTAAGTAAATCACTAGAATTATAGTTGAAACAAAGAGAAAGAATTCTTTGCATAAATTTCAATTGTACTCAAATAATATAGAAAAGATAAAATCAGAGTTAAAACATTCTAACCAACCAAAGTGTTTGATTCATTTGAGTGTAAAATATTACAGGCTTTATGCTCTTACAAGTATCAGACCAATGTCTTCTCTCAACTCCTCCAAAAAATTGAACCCTCTCAGGTCTTCTCTCTCCCTATGCTTTCTTCTAAGAGGAAGCCTCCTTCTTTACTCCACCATTTGTTTTACAATATATAGAAAAAAATATATCAGTTCCAATCCCAAAACTAGTGGATTGAATCTCCCTTTGAATTTCCAGAATTCGCCCAAATATATGAGCATCATCCTCTTGAAATTATGTAGCTGCCAAGTATTGATCGATGACCAAAGGATACTATGCCATATGCTTTGCCACCTACTGGAAATGAAGATCTATTGGATCTATGATGATTGTTCTTCTTGAAATGTTGATCTTTGTTGCCAGGTGTTCTACCACTTGGAGTTGGTTTGACTTTATGAGTGATGATTGGACGTGTGAAAATCAATTACAATAATATTCTGGAAAAATCCATTATGATCGGACACGGATTTCTCCCAAACCGTTGAGAACTTTTGAAAATCGTCCAAGATCAAGGTAAATGGACCCATTCTGGAAGTGGATTTTAACGATTTTGAAAGATTCTATACAGTTTGATTGGAAATGGATCCTGAAATTCTCTTCCTAGAATAATGATGGGAATTGATAATTGCACATATCATGAGCTTCTATTTAATGATCAAGCATTGTAATTGTTGTATAAAATTAAGAAAAATATGGAAATGCCCTTTCAAAGATGAGCTCATTGATAATGATTTGCAGCTGCTACTGATTGATATGGGCATTGTTTTGTTACTTGTAGTTCGAAGATACAATTTCCAAACCTTTGTTTCCAACAATATTAAGAACCCAAAGCCATTGGAGGTGATGACAAGATAATCCATCTCTAAACTTCGGATTTGACATAGCTTAAATTCAAAAAATGTTAAGTTTGAACACACAGAGTACAAGGCAGGAAGATACAAAAGTGTTATTTCTCACATCCCTGACAAAGTTATAAGTTCCTTCTGGATTAACAAAGTGATGTTAATAGACTAGTGGATGAACTATCCAATATGCTCAAGATTGTCTTCCTTCAGACCTGTGGAGGTCATTGCAGGGATACCAATATGAACACCATCAAGGGATAGAGCACTATTGTCACCATAAACTGCATTCTTGTTTATTGTTATGTTACACAGATCACACACTTTCTCCACCTTATTTCCAATCAGTGCAAGTGGACGAAGATCCCATAGAACTAAGTGTTTTTTTCTTTTCCACTTGTAACAATTTTGTATCCCTTGTTCATTTAATAGTTACTAACAACAACCACATTTGCCTTTATCTGCTTGGCATAGGCTTTAAAATAAGGAGTCATAATCTAATTAAGATCCACAACCAATGTTGCAATTTGGTGGTTGTGTGATCCTCCTTGAAGAGATGGGAACAAAAAAAAGTTTTCTATATCCTCACAATCATAGGGCCACCCTCTGGATGTCCCTTTTTAGAAGATCATTTATGCTCTTGAACCCTTCAAACTCTTTTGGTTGGTTGTAGTAACCAAATCACAATAGTCAAATGGATTTCCAGCTTCCTAAACAACAACAAGGCCACTGATGTGAGCCATGAAATTGTTAAATTTTCCCCAAATGATGACATTGAATGGATTGGATCATAATCCGACAACTGAAACCACTTGGGTAATGATGATTTATGTGTGTTGCAAGAATGGCATCATTTTTGCAGTGAACCAGTTATCCTTTAAACCTTGGGAAAATGCCTTTAATTGGAGATGTAAATCAAACAAATATGATGTGACACATCTTTTACCCATGCAATGATTTCTATTCATACCTTATAAGAAGCAAATGAAACCAGTTTCAAGAAAAGATAATCACACCAAGGATAACTAGTAATGATAAAATGTGAAGAAAATCAAGGAAATTTAGGTTTAGGAGAATAATTATGAATGGATAGGATAGGTTTAGGAGCATAAGGAAGTTATGCAAGTTTAGGGACTAACATGACCCCTAATACAACATCAACACCACCCATTTAGATGGCAATCATAGGACTATACAAAAAAATACTCCCTTGTGTTGAGCTTAATACTATGGCATTTCCCAGAATAATTTATGGTACCTCCATCTGCAATAATTACTTGAAACTCCAATCTTGTATATACAAATCAATTGAGATATTTTTCTAATTTGTAATTGATGAAATTATGGGTACTACTAGAATCAATCAATATTGTTACCTTTCTCTTTTTGATGTATCTGTTATCGGATTAATCGGTAAGTGCGGACACAAACAGGTCTCCCTAGATCCCACTGGAAACTAGAACAAAAAAAAATAGAATGCACACTTCGCCTTAAACTTCATCATCATATAAACTAGTTTAATGAGTTACAAGAGACATACCTTTTAAGCGACGCTTGTCCTCACTAGTGTCATCTTTGTAGGTCCTTCTTTGAGTTTGAAAAATAGCAAGCTTGTCCAAGAGTCACAAACCAACAAAGAAGAGGAACAAAGATCTATGTATTCTAATGAAGTCTATGTATATGATCAAGGAATTATACAATAGAAGACGAGATGCTTATATAGGGAAGAAATGCATCACTGTATTAGGTGAATAGAAAGTAGAGAATACAACCCACGCCTTAATGTTGCAAGGTCCCCTTTCGATGATTCTTTTCTCCAACACACACATCTTTGCTCCAATGCCTTGAATGAAGAAGATCCGTAATCTGAGTTGATGAACTAAAGTGAAGCTCTCAATCATAATTTGAAGTAGAACTCTCCATACAAATCTTAGCCTATTCAACCTTCGCCTTTTCCATGAGATATCCCTCTTTATATAGTGTGAAAGAGAGATGGATGAGGAGATTAGGATGATCCCACCAAATCAGATAAGCGATTAAGATCCAAACCGATTGGAGGCCAACTCATCTTCTAGAAGATCCCCTTCTAGAACATTCGTGAAATTTGACTTTTCCCAAGCTTTAAGCATCATCACACCCTACATACTTAGCAGCATGTGATGACATTGCAGTCTAGGTATAGTGCAGGATGCAACAATCAGGCATCATCGTACCCTATGTATTTAGCAGGGTGCGACAACCTTCCTTCATATGGTTTTTGGCAAAGGAAAGTAAATCTTTTTTCACATGGATAAAGTCTCTTTTAGTATTTTTTAGGGAACATGCACACATGTTGTCAGGTGATCACTGAGGTGAACAAAATAATGTGTAACAGTATCCTTGTGTCTTTAGCGTTTGTGGACTACTGATTTCGGCCAATGCATGACAACATATTGTTGGAGTGGTCTCTTCTAGATCTGGATCTTATGGTGGTTCCAATTCCCAATCTTCTTCCTCTTCACAGTCTATGTAGAATAATTTCTTCTCACCGCATCTATGCCCCTTACTGTATTTGTTGTCACAATTGAAACATAGTCCCTTTTCTCTTCCTTCATCCATTTATTGAGGTTCCAACCTTTTAATTGAGGTACGATTGTCTTATGAACCCCAAAATGATCTTTACTTCATGTATATATTCCAATGGTATACTTGTGAGTAGATTTATTCTTGGCTTGAATGTGACGAGCATATTGCATAAATTACATGATATTTGTAGGATGTCTTAAGAAAATCTCATGTTTAATGTCTTGTTTTAATCCACCCATGTAAGCTTCCAACAAATTTTCATCACTTATGTCATCCGCCCTTGTGGCCAATACCTCAAATTATGAATTATAATCTTCAATATCACCTACATGCTTGATTCTTGTCAATTGACTAAAGTAGTCATGTTCCAAAACTTTCCCATATTGTGCTTCTAAGTCTCCTATAAATAAACCCCAAGTATAATGATAAGAAGGGGGATTTCTTTTAACCACCCATTGATACCATTGATATGGTTTTATCTCGAAGTTCAAAGTTTGTATGCGAATCCTTTTCTTATCATCCATAATATTATGTAGTTCAAAATATTGCTCTATTTGGTTCACCCAGGTAAAGACCTTTGCTCCATCAAACTTCTTTAATTCAATCTTGGGAAAGTTGAATTTAGGCCCCCCACCATAATTAACTCCACTATTAGAGTTAAATCCACTTGAAAATTGCTTATTATCAGCAATTTGTTCAACATGAATACTACCTTTATTTTCATGAGATCCTTGAATTTTGATATCTCCTTTAGGGATTCTCTCATCTAGATATTGGAAGATCATGGAAGACATATAATTTTTCATTTCCTTCATGGAATTTTATATTTCTTATTTATTTTTATCCATCTTCTTTTTCTTCTTATTTTCCATTTCATCCATCTTCTTATCCATTTCTTGATTTTCTCTTTGTGAGTCTACCAACTCATCCCTTTTTATTGACCTAGCACTCAAACCATTAAGTTGTTCCTCCAATTTGGATAGTGTGCTATGTATGTCCTCATTTTCTTCCTGAGTTATAGATGAGAATTATGGAGGTTTAATTGGTGTTAACATATTTTCTGGAGCCATGTGGAATAAAAATAATAATACCCCTCTATTATGCCTTTATCACAAATTTTGAATCACTAGAAACAAATCTTCCAGTAAAAATTAATGCCAATTGTAAGTTACATACCTTTCAAACCCTTAATTTGGAGTTTGTCATCATAGTCGACTTTCCTTCTGATGTATTTCTAAAATTTCGGCCATGTTGAGTCTAAAATTTTAGCCTGTAGTAATCTGATATGTCTTCTCTGCAATGCCATAGGTCTAACCAAAATTTGATGTTCCAAGTGAAAGTTATGGTAAATTTCCCAAACCTTGATGATATTTAGATTGTTTCGGAGAGAGAAATTGTACAGAATGCCATGTGTCCAATGTTTGATATTTGATTTTGAAAATTGTACTAGAAATACTTCAAACTATCCTCTTTCAAATGCAATTGGTCTCACTAAATTTGGATTCTCGTTGAAGAAGATGTGATGATTTTACCTGGAACACATGTTTGAGACTAGTATTAGAAATAGTAAAAAATCACATCTTCGACAAAGGTGTATCTCCGAAAGTATAACAACCCATAAGATGAAATTTTTACCACATATACCTTGATATTTCCTATAAATAACCTCCAAGTTTCCCTATCTGAATTGGCCCAGAAAAAATTTATAATTAAAATGATAAGAAGAATTTTTTTGAGAAGAAAAACCTTAGGATCGTTGCTCTGATACTAAATGTTATTATCCAACACCTTAATATGACAAAAAATCAATGAATATAGTCCACTTCGAGGGGGAAATGTTGGGTCGTTTCACTCTTGTGCACGTACTTCTTAACACTGGGGATTTTAGACTTAGGGTTCATCCAGAGTTGACCAGTAAAAGCCCTAAAGCATCAACATGTCAATCTTCAGCCAAGACCAAAGAAGGTCTCACCCAAGATGCAATGAGGATCCAAAAGACCATCTAGTCTTGTAACAGGGATGAAGGGATAAATACATAGGGATCCATTCAGGATAGCATACATTCACTCCATTAAAGACAACTTACTATTATCAATATGTAAAACAATACACACACATATCCAAATAACACATGAGTGACACATGATATATTAGAATCGTTGCATCTTTATTACTCCTTCCATTCTATTGAACACAAACATACATTAAGCAAACTATATTCAACAACAAAAGAATCTCTTGTCCTCTTTAAATAATTCCCTAGAATTACAACATATTGCGCCATTTGCATCCTTTTAGACCTCAGACATATGATAGACTCAGACTGATATTCAGAAGCATTACAACATCACAATACTACAAAGGCTCAGACTGAGCTCAACACACAAAAAACAACAACTTAATGAATTCTCCAAGTGAATGCATAACTCTATTTTTGATGTCACTGCATCTTTTTATATCTTTATCTACTCGGGAGCTCTGTCTCTTTCAGTTTTGCTCCACTTGCTCTACTGAAAAACTACCTCCCACACTTCTGGCACATGTCTGTAGTCCATGTAGCCTTCTGGAATCAGGGCAATATTAACTACCTCTCCACCTCATATTTTTTCAACTCCATGTTCCCTTGTGCTGCTGGCAGTAATCGTTCGAGAAGATTTCTTGATGATTTCTTTCTTAATTCTAGCATGTGTCTTCTTGATTTATGGTGCACATCAAAACTTGGACCGCCATGCATTTGATAGACCACATGCTTGGCACACAATCTCAAAACGTGGTCCAATGTGCACTTCTTTTCATTCTCCACGTAATAGCTTAGGTGCACACAACAATGGAATGGGCGCGCATGCGAGATTAACCCAAAAATTTTGGTGCCAACAGGAAACCTCCTTTTACAATATATCCAATTCAGAATACAGTATGAGATGAGATAAGATGATCCTAAGACTAGGTCTCCTTGGTATATGTATAGGAGACAAAGGGTGCAATTGAAATGAAAGAGTGCAATGAAGCATTCTAGCCGACATACAAATATAACACTAGAAATGTAATAATTCAATATCGAGGGCTTAATAAGAGGTTTTATACATAACATGGGGCTTTGTCTAGGGATTAACATTAATGGTGTTAGTAATTTATTGAAAGAATATTTTCTAAGAATTCCAAACATACTTGTTTCTTTCACATCCTCTATAAATGTTGATCTGATATTTTTCTATGTTTTGATTTTGAATTTGTTCGCTAACCCATTCTAGTGTGAAATAATATTTTCCCCATTCCCCATTTAGATCAATGGGAAGTGGAGTACTGTGTGGGTTCAATCTCCTAATTGTCTCCTCATTTCTAACACTCCTTCACTTTTTATATTATACAAATAATTCCATTTATTCATATAATCCATGTGGTATAGAAAGTTCACTTGTTAAGCAAAACACATTCATTGACACCTATTCAAAAGTCAACACATATTAAGATCTCTAAATTTTAGTGTATAGATTTTAAAATAATATTTTTTTAGAGTACAAAAATGTAAAAATGACCACATAGATCATGAATTTGGTAACTTCTACTCAACACCATTTAATTGTGTTTTTCTCTATCTATAATATCATATTCATGTTCTCCATCCCACAATTGTGGTCCATTTTCATAATATTTTCCAAGAAATTGCATAGGAAGAAAAAAGATTCATTTAATACATACCCTTGAACTATGCAACCTTTTGAATGTGCCTTTTATCAAACATGTCTTTTAAGAGTGTCCATACACATCACAAAGAAAAACATACGCCTCCTAGATACAACACTTTCCATTTCAATGTCATTGATTAGGTATATAAGTAAATGGATTTTTTGTACAGGTGATGTCAGTGATGGTGTGGATGGTGGTGATGTGGATGCCCATGTAATGTGGAGGTGTCAAGTGGCATCCACGCAATAGAGGTTACAAATAGTGAGGGTAGACGAGTTGATAAATGGTGGGATAGGTGTCATCACAAGGTTCATTTCAAGATGAAAAGACCTTAAGCTCGAAATGAAAGTAGATTGTCAATCTAGACCATTAGATCAGATCAACCCCCATTGTTGGATATTTAAAAGGAAAGTTTCTTTATTAAGGGTTGAGCAGTTGTAGCTTTGAAATCAATCTAGGCCCTAATATCGGATGGATCTTCGTCGTTGGATATTTCATAGTCAAGTTACATTATTAACCTTTGATCACTTCTCAACCTAAAATAAATCTTCAAAATTAGATAGAGTCAAACTCAACCATCAAATATTTCAGAGATAAGTTGTCATGCTATCCATCAAGTACTTTAGTTCTTAAATGATTATGGATCGTTGATCTTGATGAAGGCCAGTCATTGGATCTTAGCGCATCGGATCAACCAAGTATAACACACCACATGGAGGAGGTAGGAACAAAGTGGGACCCTCTCACTCATCCACAACTAGGATGGTGCAAAATGGAAGAAAAGGACATGGAGGTGTTGATGGGCCATGGATTCATTAAAGTAGAGAGAGAGAGAGAGAGATAGAAGGGAAAAGTAGAAAGAGGAAAAGGAAGGCATTGGAGGCTGACATGACACCTAAGTGGCTAGGTATATGACATGGACACCTCACCTACTGACAGGGTAGACCTCTATTCCATGTCAACAGGAATGTGTCATGCCACATCAACAAGGATGACACGTCAATAAGCTAAGAGATGTATAGAAAGAGTATGTAGCCAAAAAATTATTTTGTCCATAATAAGAAGAGGTTAAATCCAAATAATTACATGAAATTTTAGGGGTAAGTCCACAATGAGGAGGACTACAAAATAGCTACTGAGGGCCACTGGTCATTTCTACTATGGTTTTCCAAAAAATCAAAATTAGTGTTTTTTGAAGAATAGGGTGGTGCTCAATCATAGAGCCCTTGTTGCATGTGAGATTTGGACAACAAGGAGCAAGACTAGGCATAAAAATACCCAATGGATATTTTGACTAAATTCCAAAAGGTTTAGAGTGGAGGTGCCAAACCATGGAAACATTCATTATTCCAAGCCACTTTTGGGGGATTTTTGAGATCTTTGGAGGAGGAAAAGGGACCCCAAATCACAAGTGTACAAAAAAATAATTTACTCGACATTTGCCTTCACGGAAATCCAAACAACTTTGTACTAGTGAACATCTTCCAGTTATGCTCAAGTTGGGAGATAACCAATATGGATAAAAATTGAAGTCTTGAAAAAGTGAAAAAAGGAAAAAGTTGACAATTATGTATTGTTGCAGAAAGTGACCAAAGCATCAGATAACAAATATGAAGGTTTGTATGTGTTTACCATTAGGAATATTGTATGTTTCCAATGTATAAGTTTTCTTTATTTCTGACGCATTTGGAGGCACAATGGAGGTGTAATAGTATGGAAATAAAAAAATAAGCAGTGATTACTTACCAATGAGGTAGTGTTGTTAGTGAACAGGAACACTCAAGGTGAGAGTGTTGTGTCATGAGTGAAGATTGTTAAGTCTATTAGAGATTTAAATTTCAGAGTGCAACATTGAATAATAAAAAAATCCAAGACATTAGTGTCTTGATAAAGAGGGAGAGAATGCATGCAAGATATCCATTGTACTTGGTAAGTGCAACTCAAATTTCAAAAGAGAAACCAAGGAAGCAACTGGTTGTGACAACTAATAATATATGGAGCAATTTAAGGAATGATGACAAGTATGAAGAGCCATGAGAGCTCTTAGGTATTGAATTTAACTATGTATGCTACAAGAGGATGTTCAACAAAGATATGTAAGATATATGCATAAAGAAAAGAGTTGTGAAGAGCATGACCAATGTAGCTGGTTATTATGTACAACCAAGCAACCATGACAAAATAAGAGGCATGGAGAAAGCTACAAGGTGAAAGTGACAATTCCAGGAGAACACATGGAGTGTATTTGTTCCCATAAGGGAAATAATAAGAAGGCATATGTGAAGGAAACCATTTCTATGCTAAATATTGTTTGCAAAGAAGATGGAAAGGCTAAAATATGTTGATGCAATTGATGTAGCAACAATTGTGACCATGATGAGTAGGACAACCAAGGATAGCAAAATAATTTGGAAAAGAAGACATAAATGAAGCATATCGGTATGTTGAAATATCGATTAATGAAGTTAATTTTAAGGCTAATTTGGTCAATGAATAATAGAGTGGTTAATCAGAACACAATGTTAATATTCAATTGGAGTAATGCATGTTACAACATATGGATACTAAAAGGTTCAACCAAAATAAATTTGAGACAATATTGTCTAAGTAAAGGAAGTAGTTGTGAAGTGGCATCACTAGTAGGATATATGGGGTAGAAATGAAAAATGGCCAAGTGGGGCTTGTCTGGAAGGTGTTCAGATAAAAGAACCACAATGCACAATGGATCAAAGGGATAACACAAAAGTTGCAATAATTCAGAGGGATTTATGGGAAACCAGATATAGCACAAGTAGTTGGAATAAATATGCACTGGAGGGCATATTGAGAAGTGATGGAGAGTGCATACAGGAAAGCTACAATGCATATGCACTAGTAGGCATGCTAAGAATGAATTTTTGGAGCATATAGATATGCATTAGTGCATATGTAAATGTTTGATCATATATATAGCATGTTTATAGACTAAGAAGTAGTATGATATTATATGTAAAATAAAGTTTTTATTATAATTGAAAGTTTCTAATGATAGATTGTGTACTCACGAAATGGTGGATAGCATGGTTGAAAATGTTGATGAAGCTATTGCATATGACAACCATCCATATGAAGAAAAAATGAGGATGGTAAAATGTTAAAAAAGAGGTTGGTGAAGGGATCCTATGAGCCTCTACAAGATACTAGATGATCAGGTAGCATCAACTAAGTTAATGGAATCCATGCAAGTATGAATTTGGTGGCTTATGATACATAAATGTTGAATGGAATTGAGGAATGGAACGCAATCATTGGAAATATAATGGCATGGAATGTTATATTGGTTATGAGTTTATAACCAAGGTGGGTTAGGAGATACACTGCTATTATAGAAATGGATGCCGATAAAGCTAGCCATGTGTGAGGCCATAATGTGGTTGGATATGGAAAGGTTATAATGTTACACTGGTATCAAATATTCCTCCTACTTATAATCGATGTTTGGATTGCAACCTCTTTTACATTAATGAAGAGTACTCAAGGATTATATTCATGGTGTTCTATTTGAGTTGAAGAGGAAGGTATCCAAATGGTCGAACAAGTAAAAGGGAAGTGCCATGATGATTTGTCGAGGCGTTGGTTGGACTTTCCAAGTCACCATAGTGGAATGCATGACCTAGAATAATGATAATATGACATCAATGCAAGGATGAATTGAGTGGCTAGCATGAGTACATTATAAAAGTGTGCAAGTGGTGAATATATATATATATATATATTCCTAAAGGAGATATTGAATGCATTTGTGTGAATGCATACTTATGTTATATTTCATTGAAATTAATATGTAACAACTGAAATGATGTAATTATTGCTAACTCAAGGAGATATTGAATGCATTTGTGTGAATGCATACTTATGTTATATTTCATTGAAATTAATATGTAACAATTGAAATGATGTAATTATTGATAACTCATGAAGTTGAGAGCATTTTAGGAGTTGTTGGATACTACAACGAAAGAGTTGCATGCTAAAGTAGTCATGTGAGGATGGACTACATCAAATCTATGTCAAGGGACATAGTATGAAAATAATGATGAATGAAAGAAGGAAATCTCAGGAAGAAGGCCACTGTGACGACATCGGACCCTATGATTGCCATGAATTGTTGAGTAATGACTACCAGTGGGTACATGGCAGTAATTTATTTCTTCCCTTGAATGTGAAAACCTTCGAAAATGATGGATCTTCTAAGGGACTATGAAGTGGTGAAGGGGATGCCTAAACCTGGAGGGTGGGTATAGCCAGGAAGAGGCAATTTAAGAATACATGTGACTGGAATCATGAGGGTGTGTCAAAGGTTGAATTCTTCACCATGGCATATTTATGAAACAAAGAAACAACCATATAGATAAGTATTGGATTATGATTGCAAACTTATTTTTGAATGCATTATTACATTTTGGAGTTGATAACTCCTATAAATAAGATAATTATTGCATGATAATGATTGCAACATGTATGTTTTCTTGATGGACATTGTAGGAATAGATGGTGTATTCCAAAGGAAAAAGGAATACAATACCAGCTGAAACCAGGAAGAAATGGAGCTCAAGAATGAAGGCACAGAACAAGTAAAGGCCTGGAATAAGTGAAGTGGAAGCTAGAATATGTGATGTGAGAGGCATACTTGTAGCTATGTTGAAAAGTTGGAGACATTTATCTTGCAACTGGAGTTCTTGGAGCCTCAACTTTGAGACTTCCTTGTTCACCTATGCTAGAGCCCTAGAAGGGAAGTAGGACAGCCTGAGGACGTATGGAGCAAAGAAGGGGGTACATTTCCTTAGGTTGCATAGGCTGAGGGGAATGAGCGATTGTTGGTTGGAATTGTTGTAGGATCCATTAAACTATGAAATTATTGAGTATTTTGATGTAAACATTCCCTATATATATGTACACCTATATGGTGATGTGCATTGAGGACCATGAAAAAATAAGGGGGAGTGGAATGTAATAACCCCAGTTTAATCCCAAAGTTACAATAAAAATACATATTTTATATAGGTTGGTGAGCTAGTATGGTTTTTTGGGTCGGAGTGCTTGTGTGATATTAGGTCGGAGAACCCGTATGCTGAAAGGTTTGTGAGCCAAGAATTGTACATTGTAGTCACACTCATATATATTAATAAAATACATCACAAATGCAGACTAAGTCAAACAAAAGAGTATGGAGGATTAAGACTCCATGAGAGGGAAAGGGGGCTAGAGGATTAAGTAAAGGGGATAAGCAAAGGGGGATAAGGCAATATATTAAATTAATCCTAAGTCTTAAGCCTACGTCTTATTTCATGATTATATTATAAATTTCCTAAGAAATGGGACATGTTCCCAAGTGGTGGGAAGGTGGTTGCATGAGTGCCACTTGTCAAAGAGGATCCATGCATATATAAGCTTTGTTTTCAATGGAAAATGGATTCTTCTTGATCATTCCTACCATTGTTTCCTTGGTATGTTGGGTTGTGAGCTAAGGAGAGCCACTAAGACCCTGTAACTTGAGTACCTTGAGGATTTTAGGTGAATATTAAGTGAATACTGGGAACAATTCTCCTAGGGTTTCCTTGGGGAAGCTTGGAGCCCTAGAGGGAGAATTTTCTAGGACAGGTTTCACTTGGTGTGATGCCTAGAGGGTACCTAGAGACTCCATGACAACAGTTGGAGCTCCTAGAGGCACAACTATGGGACTTCATGCCTGGCCTGTGTTGGAGCCCTAGAAGAGAAGTGGGACAACTTGAGGTATTTTGGTGCAAAGAAGGGGGTACACCTCCTTGGGTTGTGCGAGTTGAGGGGGATAAGATATTTTTGGGAGTTGTTGTTGGCGTTTGGTACCTTGGCCTATTTTAAACCCATACTAACTGTGAGACCTTAGTTGGCCTAGAGAGAGTGCATTTTCCCTAGTGAATTCATAGCCCCAACTTGGGGATCACTTGTTGTTGAGAGAGCTAGAAAAATAGTGTCTATGGTTGGGTGGAATGTCTGAGGTTTGCAGCCAATGGTGATTTTATAAAAGATAAGTGCCATGTTTATATGGGTTTTCTATTATTGTTTATAATGGTTGTTTATGTGTTTAATTGTTGTTGTTAGTTTAATGAATATGTTGCACATTATATTTATGGATGTTACGTTGTTAAGAATGAGAATATATGTTATTTTTCCTACATAATTGTATCATATGCAAGGAATATTATTATTTGGTATCAAAGTGGGTAATTTATGGAAAATGTGAACTAGGTTGAAAGAAATTTAAAATGAACAATGTGTATAGTGCAAGAATCGCAGTAATGTGTCTTAGCATGGAACTAGGTACATTACATTGCGGTATCCTAGTTGAGACTGAGGATTTGGGTTTGTTACATTTATGGCTAGACAATTATATTTTGGTACCAAAGCACAATTGATGGGAAAATTGTGAAAAATAAGAGTATTATGTACTCTCAACAGTGGACAAAGAGTATTGGTTATGTTATATATGTTATCCACATTGTCATGATGAATAGTATCCTCCAATTAATCATCATGTGTGAAGACCCACCTCTAGCCCTATGTCCCAAATATTGTTAAAGGGAGACTCTCATCATTATCAACTTCACATTCTTGTGCTTGAGCTTCAACACCATGAAGATAAGTTCTGCAAATTATACCATTACTATATCCATCATCATTGATGTCAATTTATTCTATGTTCCTTGATCCCTCATCTATATTTTGCTAGTCATCACTATTATTCTCCATATTCATTGAAAAATCACTGAGTACTTGCCTTAATCTTGGATCATAATGTATGACACATCCATTTGGAATCCAAAATATCTTAATAGAAAAATACTTGTGTTGAACAACATACATAAACTTAACCATTGTTATAAAAAAAATTAGTGATTAATGGACATATATATATCCATAATAAACTAACAATTAACAACTTATAGAAGACCATTATTGCTTATATTTATATTTGGTTTGTGTGAAAGAAATATAGGCTCACAATGAACCAATAGAGCATAAGGCTCCTTATTATCTAGTAGGTATTGAGGAATCTATGTAAAACAATTATTTGTGGGGATCATGTCTTTGTTTCCTCTCAAAGGCTTCATTCCATCTACATTTAAAAATACAACATTTGAATGATCAATAATCCAACTCAATAATTTCTTGGATTTTTCCAAAATATTGAAGATTCTCTTCAATAATATTTGTATCCTATAAATTGCTCTAATTGATTGTTTGAAGTCAACCATGATGCCACAATCAATGCATCATCTCTTATCATTTGTACTTTATACAAAAAAATGTCAACCATATGGCCACACTGTGTGATATTTCCTCTACTGTGATATATCATTTATGTTAGTGCAAATAAATAAGGTGTGCATTATTAAATACTTAATGGTGTTAGTATTTATTGAAACAACATTCTCCAAGAGTTCCAAACATACCCTTACTTCACGTCCTCTATAAATGTTGATCTCATCTTTGGCTATGCTTTGATTTTGAATTTATTCACTAACCCATTCTAGTGTGAAACAATATTTCCTGCATTCCCCATTTAGATCCATGGGAAGTGGAGTATTATGCAGGGATGATTTTAGGGGCTAAATTTCGCTCATGGGCTAATTTTCCATGGTTTTTCCCAAAAAATTATTCGCCATTCTAAAAATTATTCACCCAAATTCTATTGGATAAAATTATTTTACCTTAAAAATCACCAAAATTTTATACAAACTATATAAAATCCTTAGAAATTTGAATATTTTTACAAAAATATCGCCAAACATTTATAGTTGGCATATGAAGGATTAGTAATATTAGCCAAGGTTTCTACATTTTAAAATAAATTTCCATCCTTAAAATCATCCCTGGTACTATGTGGGTTCAATATCATAATTGTCTCCTCACTTATAACACTCCTTCACTTTTTTTATTACACAAATAAGTCAATTTATTCATATAATCCATGTGGTATAGAATCTTCACTTGTCAAGAAAAACATATTCGTTGACACCTATTTAAAAATCAACACATATTTAGATCTTTAAATGTTAGTTAAAAATAATAATTTTTTAGAGTAAAAAATTTTTATTGACCACGTAGATCATGAATTTGGTAACTTCTACTTCTTGGGTTTTTTTTTTATCTATAATATCATATACAAGTTCTTCATCCCACGATCCTAGTCCATTTTCATAATCTATTAAGCTCTAGACAAAGCCTCGTGTTAAGCATAAAACCCCTTATTAATCCCGATATTAAGTTATTAATTTTCTAGTGTTATATTAGTAGGTAGGCTAGAACCTTTCATTGAAGGAGACCTAGTCTTAGAATCATCTTATCTTGTCTAGTATATTGAATATATTGTAAGATGAGGTTTTCCCCTCAAAGTGGATTGTTATTCATTGACTTAGACTTGTTGATCTGGATTGGATCACCATATTGTTTGTCATCTATCTTGATTCTTTCAGAGTGGAAAAATTGGAGGAATAATCTTGGAGGGTCATTTTAGTCACAGGTCCTAGTTTGGAAAATTAGGGTCAGGAACCTTCTGAGGCCATTTTGAGGCATCGAACGACATTTTTGGGGGTTAAAAATTTCCCACCCTAGCTGATGCCCCATGACACTATTCTACACATTGAGGTATTTCCAACGGTGAAAAAATCATGTCAAAGGGAGCTCGTATGCAAAAGTTATGCCTCCCGCAAGTTGACCTACCATGTTGACCACCATGGTACAAGAGGATGCCACATCATCTCCCATTACCCATGCATATGGGGCTAGACATGTATGTAATTTCAAGAATATTCTAGAAGGTCCAAACCCCTATCACAATTGATGGTTGAGGAAGTCAAAAAGTTATCCCTAGATGGCTATCAGTCTATGTTAAATACCGGGCCAATAGAAGATGAAGGGGTTCCATTATTTTGCGTTGTATCTTGTTTCGTAGCTGAGCAGAACTTTTGAGAGTGGTATTCTATGAGTATAATAGAGGAGGAGAGATTTTGTAGTAGCCATACAAGCCACAACTCAAAGGTAGCTCCACAGAGATTGACTTTTTCTTTATACTTGCATCATTTCTATAACAGAGAAAAGAGAGCAGATCAACCTCACCTTCTAGTTGGGTTTCCTCCCATATTGGTTTCCCAGGTCATATCTTGTGTTTATTTGTGGATGGTGTGATTTTATTTTACTGTTCTCTATTTTCCACATTTTATCTATTTCATGCATAAGCAAAAAATCAATAACTAAATATTCTGGAGATCTAAATGAAAAATAACCTTAATAGTAAATATTTTAGTATTTTATTAGATTTGTTGTGACGAATTGTTCCAGTGGAATATCCACAACAGTTTAGAGATCACTAATTATCATTCTCAAGGTGTTGGTTGATAACATTTGATATCAAAGCATATGATCCTAGAGGCTTGCTTCTTCAATCAAGACATATTGGAATTTTCGCTATAACTTGTTTTTCTAGGACATTTCACACAAAGAAATTTTGAGGAGACTGAAGTAAGATAGTGAATAACATGTGGTAAAAATTTTAGGTTCTGTTTCATTATATTTTTGGAGATATTTCATGTCGAAGTTAGGTTTTGTGACTAGTCCTTAAATTAGTCTCAAACAAGTCAGGTTTGTATTTTTTCTATAACAAAATTTTAGTAAAGTTTCAAACTCTGAAATTTTCACAATATTAACGAGACATATCAAGTTACATGTGAAAAAAATTTCATATTTTGAATCATTATAATTTCTGAGATATATATTGTGGAAGTTGGGGTTTTTTACTAATCTTGAAATTAGTCTTAAACAAAACATTTTGGTATTTTTGCTAGAAATTTTTATCAGTGAAGGGTTAGACTAGGAAATTTTCATGAGTTTAAGAAGTCATATCATAGTACTACGGGATGAAATTTTAGATTCATAAGGGTTCAAAATTTCATAGGTATATTAGGACAAAGGTCAACCATCTAGACATTCTCCAAATTAGGGTTTGAAAGGTACATAACTTACAATTGGCATACCTTTTAATTGGAAGATCTAATTTTGTTTATTCAAAATTTGTGATAAAGAGGAAAAAGAGGAGAATTATTATTTTCTCACATCAATCCAAAGTTTCCTCCAAAATTGACTTCACCAACTAAACCTCGAGAGAGCTCAACCATGACTCAAGAAGAAAGATATGAAATTTTTCACCAAATTGAAGAGGTGAAAAAAAAGATAAATGAAAATTGGGAACATATGGAAAATAAGATGGAAGAATTGAAAAGGTCCATGTAAGAAATGTTCTTACATACCCTAGATGAGAGACTTCCTAAAGTCGATAACAAGATGCAAGGAAATTGTGAAAACGTAAAAGACATAAAGATTGAATCCCATAATCATGATTATTCGTCACTTCAAGATCACATCATCGAGGTTTCAATGAGGCACCAAGGAACTAATTCATTATGGAGATCGATATGAGGAATTTTGAAAGTAAATATCCTATAACATGGATATTCCAAATGGATAAATTCTTTGATCTACACCAAGTTCCAAGCGTATAAAAGGTAACTATTGTATCCTTGTAGGTTCATAACATAATATTTACCAACAAATCGCATAGGAAGAAAAAGGCTTCATTTAATATATACCCTTCAATTATGCATCCTTTTGAATGTGCCTTTTATTGAACATATATTTTTAGTGTGTTCGTACACATCTCAAAGAAAAGCATCCACCTCATAGATACAACACTTTCCATTTCAATGGCATTGATTAGGTATATAAGTAAATGTTCTTGTAAATCCATGAAATTTATAAGGAGATCCTTCTCAAATACACATACATTTTTTGTAATTTCCTTTTTCCATCTCGGTATCTCTTTGGAGGTTACCCACCTAATATATTAAAATCAAATAAGCATACATATTTAGTCATATTGAAAGTACAGTGTGATCTCTCTCTCTCTCTCTCTCTCTCTCTCTCTCTCTCTCTCTCTCTCTCTCTCTCTCTCTCTCTCTCTCGNTCTCTCACACACACACACACACACTCACACACACACACACACACACACCCACACACATGCAAACATTTCATACTACATACATTGTAAATGTTGACAATCAACTTGTGGAATTCCTTAAATCATTGGTAAGGCATGAATCCCCTCCAAGTGATGATAGCACAATATGTTGTCAAACCAAATTATTAGAGTTTGTTAGTGTAAAAATTGTTGCACACCTCTAAGATATAGAATCTAATTGAGAAGCAATACAATAGCAATTGAGAAGAAGAGAATAAAAATCAAATTCTTATTGATCACAAAGTATGAATATATAATAGTACAAATACATAAAAGCACAAAATCTTCATGCAACCCAAGTGATGTTTAACTTGAGTTCATTTACCTTAATGGCCAAGTAGAAACTCATGAGGGAGTTAACTAAGTGAGTAATTACCCATAATAGCTACTAGGACACTCTATTCCCTAAAAATTAGGATCTAACCCTTAAAAATACGATAAATACTTAAAAATAGAAAGGAGTGCACTTTTCCCAAGAAACTAAGAGTAGGGTTCCACAAATAAGACAAATACCTCAAAAATAGAAATCAAGAGATAAGGTAGGTACTGCCCTCCTACTCCCTAAAAATAGGTAATTATCCCTAAATTTTAGGAATGGAATGTTATCATGCCTCATAAAATCAAATTTTCCATAAATAGGACCCCTAGAATCAAGGAGATGAGATCTAGTGCGTTATAGGAGAGAGAAAATGCTCAAGAGATGAGAAAAATATGCTTTATCAGTAAGTATATTGTTGACAAAATAAATTATAATACTTTAGACATTAAATGATAAAAAAACGAGTTAAATGATATAAATACCTTCATAAGAGTATGGAAATCATGTATTTCAAATCCTTTGATCTCCAGTGTAAAATATGTATTCAATGGTGGATAATTATATCTAATAAATGTCCTTATTGGATGGATGTAAATTTTTTATTCAATGATGGAAGACTCATATCAAATAAATGTCCTTATTGGATGGATGACATTTTTCAGTTGATCTAGCTCTTTCTTTTTTAGAATCCATGGAGATTCTACACTATATGTTTGGTTTCCCTTATTTAGCCACAATTGTATTCTATCAAATTTAGTATGTGAAAGAGCAATATATCTCGATAGAGATAAGTTTTCCTCGTATTTTCTTGATATATGTCTAAATATATGATCTAGGACATTTTTGAAAATGTGGATATGATTTAATAGATATGCCATTAATAAATCATTCCAATAAGGGAGCTCATATAAAAAGTATTTTGTTTTCATCACTTTTGGCATATCAAATACAAGTTTTTATGGATCTTCACTTGCATTGTCTCTACACCCCACTCCACCCCAACAATCTCTCTCTCTCTCTCTCTCTCTCTC
>JASDQU010102617.1:99858-132745 GCA_032191745.1 Picea mariana | reverse complement strand
GAAAAAAAAAAAAAAAAACAGGTTATGTATCCCATTAAAGACTTTAAAGAAAAAAAAATCCACTAAATTTCTTGCACTACATCATTTTCAAAGGGAAAAAAAGAGCTCTCAATCTGGATTGGATTCATTCAACTTTCTAGCAAAGTCCTATGTAGTCACATAAAATTGTGATTTAATTTATGTCCAAGTTTCATGAGTATATTTCAAAGAAAGACCACAATTATTTTTTGATACAATTCATACCCCTCGATCCAGACCTAAACCTTCTTTCGATAATTCATTTGTTGTCCTGTTATTGTCCATGTAGATATATGCAAAAGAGATTTGAGAGAAAATAGTCTATAGTCACTCGACATCAATAAATAGTGGTTGGAGTGTGAAACTCCTAAAATTCATTTCTTGTCTCATCGATTGAATAACAAGAAGTGAATCCCCAAATATTTGGATGTGCTTTACTCCATATTCCTAAGCCAACATTAAAACCAATTTAAGTGCCAACAACTCACTATAATTATTTGTTCCATATCCAACACCTACTTTGAAAGCTATAGTGTGATGCATCGATAGGTGGATTATCCCTCTAGCACCACTCCTAGGAGAGATCCCTTGGGAGGCACTGTCCTAGTAATCCCACATAAAATCCTTATTGAGATCAACTTCATTACACTGATGTACAAATTGCTTATCTTGAATTCAGGGAAAATCATATAGAATGTTTAGAACTTGTACAACACATTTCAAAGGTAATGTTTCTTTGTCCTCAAACAATTTCAAGTTTCTAGCTAATCATATTCCTCAGGCAACATTTATTGGGAGTGATTTGAACCTTCTAGTTTCTTTATTTGTGAACCATCTCCTGAAATCCTCCTCATTGGAGTTGCCTACCCAAATATTTTTAAAACCAATAATACCTTCTACCTCTTTCCAGACCTACTTTGTAAATGGGCAAGACATGAAAATGTGAAAATCATTTCTTCATCTAGTTGGCACGGACAACAACAACCAGGTCCCATAATGTTCCTCTTTTGCAGTATGTCCCAGTTGTGAGATATTATTAAGTATCAACCACATAAAAATTTTGTATTTTTTTGGATTCTTGGGCTTCCATACAACTTTCCACCACCACTCCTAAATATCCTCTCTTCTTCAGTAGCTCAAGTCTTATATCAAATTTTTGGGACATATTCACTAGTTAAGTTTTGGGACCATATAAGCTAATATTCATTCTCTCTTATTCTAAAAAATCTATCTTTTAAATCATTTGCATACCTCTGTCGTATAAAATCATCCTCTTCCTTTAGTCCAATATCCCTCTAGGTTAGCCAATGTTGCTGCCAAGGAGTTTTTCTCTCCTAGATTACTATATGCCTTAGAGTATAGAACCCTCTGCTTCTTAACTCTTATCATATGTGGAGGTAATTTGTGTTGTATTTGTTTCCACACAAGGATCCAATCCAATTTGGACTCTATCCCCTTTCCCAACTCCCCACACTAACCAATTTCCAACCAATGGGAAAGCTTGATTGACCGCTTTTTGTCTTATTGATGCATTTTGTTATCTTTTCATAGGATTTCTTACCCATTCCTCTACTGAGTCTAAAGCTATGTACTTAGCCTTTATGACTTGAACCCATAACCCTAATCATTGAACTAAGTTCCACACATTCTTAGTAGCTAGTGCCTTTGAGAACAAAAAAATATTCTTGAATCCCCATCCCCCATGGGCCTTAGGTAATGTTAATTCTTTCTAGGATATTAGTACCAATTCTTTTTTCCCCTATTCTCCTAACCAAATGAAGTTGTAGCACATGCACTTTATTCTTTCTAATACTCCTTTTGGAGTCCATGCAAGTGACATCCAAGAGACTAAATTGCTTCCAATATTGCTTTAACTGGTACCAAATCACCCCTCTTTATAGAAAGTGATAACACCAGGTATTTAGTTTTATCTCCAACTTAGCTATTAGCCATTGACAATCACATATTCTATACAAATTTGCCTTTTGTTTGAATCCTGTATATTTTAAAGTTGCATCAAGATCAACCATGTTGTAAGGGAACAATTGAATGATGAAGTTTTTTACTACCTCGTTGATACCCCAAAGGGATATCGTTGACTTAGCTAAATTTATTTTCATGCTAGTGGTCATGCATAATAGTTCTATCATGTTTTTAAGCTTCTCAACCACTCTCCTTGAACCTTCATTGATCTGAAAAGATCTTTTACAAGACAATGGTTGAGTTATTAAGCATGTGTTAATTTACCATTCAAAAACTTAAATGAGGAAGGAGATTTTAATGAAAGAATGTTGCATCCATCTTAAACAATACATAATAGAAAATAGACATAAGGAACAACAAACCATAACACCAAGCTTGATAATGAAGTTCAGTAAGGTTGCCTACGTCTCTGGGCCTTTGTCTCAATGGGGGAGGCTTTCTTATTGATTTCTTCAAATGCTCAAAATGTACATAAAAATTGCATCAAATGGATTTCATATTGATCTCATTGTGTTCTGCTCGACCTCAAAAATCCAATGCAACTGACGGGACTGAAAAAGACCAAATGTGGCTCCCGGAAATAGCCTCCAAAGTTTGTTTGGCTCACTGATTTTTCCTGCATAAAATAAATTGTCCTGCTATGGTTTACATATATTCGACCTGTGGTACAGTGACATACCTTTTGGTTAAATAATATGAGGTTGTGGGATCCAATCCCAACAACCCACGATTCCTTGGCAGGGATGATTTTAAGGATGTAAATTTATAATAAAATGTAGAAACCTGGGCTAATCTTACTAGTCCTCAATATGAAAAATTTAAAATGTTTGGTGATAGTTTTGTAAAAATATTCAAATTTTTAAGAATTTAATACAGTTTCTATAAAATTTTGACGATTTTTAAGGTAAAATAATGTTATTCTATTAAATTTGGGTGAATCACTTTTAGAAAAAATGAAAATTGGTAAAAAAAAATTGAAAAAAACCATAAAAAATTAACCCATTTACGAAATTTATCCCATAAAATCATATATATTCATTGGCATCAAATATGCATTGAATCCATAATATGGCATATACCATTTAACAAGGCATGTAATAAAACTATTTTACATAGTTTTCGACCCACCTAGAAAAATTTGACATAAAACTTAGCTTCAACCCCACTTAACTGATATGTGGCGCACCTTTTCACATGGCTTAAAATATGGCTTTAATAGTTGTGGCATAAAATTGATTTAGGGAATATAATATGCCATAAAGTATGGCATGAGTCGTGGCATAATCTTTGAAATGGCCCCATGTTAGATGGTTATAACATACTCAAAACATATTCGTTGCCCCCTTTTTTTCTTGTCCATATGATAACAACCATTATAATATGGTTTTAAAAACCCTTTAATATAATGCCATGAAACTTTGAGTTAGCACTTTTTTTTATGCCACAAAATATTAATTTGTTAATAAATATAACAATGCCACATCGTATTAACACAATCGCCTTCCCAGTCACCATCTACTGTCATATGTATTTTAATATTGTCACATAATTTTTTTTTGACAAGTTTGATTTATGTATTTTAATACTGTCACATCATCTTTTAACAAGTTTGACTTTTTTTCCTGTTTATGCAAAAAAAAATTGAATGTGATAACATTCGCATACGATGTCGGATTTATAATCTATTTGCGTCGTTGGAAATTTTGCGACGAGCATTGCGTGATCATGTCATTTTCTTGAGTATTCAAAAACTTTGATTTTTGAGCCTTTCTGTATCCATTTTGCATCACGCCTCCCCACTAAAGAGCTTTTGGTCCCCAAAAGATTACTGACCAATCATCAAGCTCGGGATAGGCCACCTGACTTGTTCCCTGTCTTTAAACTCTGTCATATGCACCTGTCTCATCAAGAACATTTGTAAAACAATCATGATAACTGACAGCATATTGTTAGCCATTTGTACCCTGTCACATCTTACGAAAGCCACTATCATCCATGTAGACAACATTACTAATGATAGCATCAAAAATACGACTGCAAATGAGCTGATATGTTTGTAATATTTGCACGACATTAGCTTATCTTGAAGCAAAGTGTGATTGATTTTCCATTCTACAATCATCTCTTATTCTTGCTTAAGATTGATTACTTGACTTGAAACAATTATAGGTGTGTTTCTTGCATGAGTCRCTTTTCTTAATTGTTCCATAGTTTGAAGAGATTTATTTTCCTTTAATTGATGTGCATGAACCACATATTCTTGACCTGCTTTGGTAAAATGATATTGATTATTTTCCCTGTAGAAGATTGTTTTACGATCATACAAGTAAGGATTGCCTAAGACCATTCCACATTCATTGAGCGRCACCACATCACATGTTACCTCGTCYACAAACTTAGATGAAATTGCAAATTTTAATGTGCACTACTTTGTTATGTGCAATTGATGATTGTTGCTTATCCATTTAAGTGTGTAAGGCTTATGATGAATCTGTGTTTTTAATCCCAATTGTTTAACCAAATCCTTTGAAATTAAGTTAGATTGAGATCCATTATCTATCAATGTGTCAACCTTAGTGTGCCTCATGATGACCCTTATGTGAAACAATTTACTTCTACAATCAAATCCTTCATCAATTTTACCTGTCATACCAACCGATGAGACTTTAGATTCATCACCTGAATCCGATCCCAAGTTTGTTGGTCGTGTTGTTGCTGCAATTGTTTGCCTCCCTTTCTTTTCTTTGAACCACCTCGGTCTATTCTCGGGATGCAATTTCCAACATCAGTCCTCATCATGCCCTTCTTTCTTGCAATGCTTGCAAGAGGGCTTCTCTTCCTTTCTTGCCATTGAATTTGCCTTTTTTCCATTCCACCTCCTTTTGTCCTCTTTTCTTGAAGATGATTCCCTTGATACACCAACACCTATTTTTCATGCTTCAATGTATGTCACTTGAACAAAAACCTCATCAAGATTAGTTGGTCCAAACATGAATACAGTATTTCGAATATGTGTAGGTAAACCTCCTATATACTTCATAAGAGTTTCTTGGGTATGTAAAGGAATGTCTAACATCAATGCCATTTTACGAAAGCCATCGGTGTATACTTGCATTGTTTGTCCTTTTCCTAGTTTTAAAGCTTGTCTTTCAATTAACGCTTTTTATTTATAACCCAAAGGATAGAATTGCTTTCTAAGTGCATAAATGAAACTTTTCCATGATGCAAATACATTACCCACTTGTTGCATGCCATTTTGCAACTTTCTTTGCAACCATATGAGTGTTGTGCCTACAAGTCTAAGGGATGCCAACTTGATCTGAGTTACCTCATCCTTGATTTGTTGCACACTGAAATAAACCTCCATCTGTCTGACCAAATTGTCAAGTCTCCCTACATTAAATTCACCATCATATATGAGTAATTTGAATTTAACATCGTGTTTTAATCAAGGAATTTTGTTCTTATGTTTATGAACATGTTTCTTTACATTGGATTTAGAACGTGAACTTGAAGAAGAAGGAGAAGATGGAGGTGAAGGAGGAATTTGAGGAGGATCCTCTCCTTCTTCACTTTTTCCCTTTGAAGATTCACTCGGATTAGGCCTTTTTCGTTCCAAGTAATCCTCATACAAAACTTTCATCATCTCTGACATAGAAAAGAATTTTTTTCGAAACTCTTTCTTATCCTAAGAAAGTCCCTCTTCCCATGCCATCTTCTCGCTTTGAGAAATTCTCTTTCTCAATCCAATCAATGGATTCTCTTCAATAAGATCACCTTCACCATGATGTAGCTTTTCCCGGGTAATCATGCAAATCTCAAATCCAAACATCAACTAGCTCTAATACCACTTGATCCGAAAAGATATTTTACAAGACTATGGTTGAGTTATTAAGCATTTGTTCATTAATCAATTAGGAAGCTTAAAGAAAGAGGAATAAGTATAGAAGAAATGTCACAGCCATATAAACATGTACAAAACTGAAATGAAGCATAAAACAATAGCAAACCATAACACCAATGTGATAACGGAGTTCGACAATCTCGCCTACGTCTCCAGGCCTTTGTCTCAGTGGGTGAGGTTTTCTTATTTATGTTCAAATCTTAATAAGTACATCACAGCAGTGCCAATAGGTTACAAGACTAATTTGGTCTTGTTCTACCAGATCTCTAGAACCCAACAGAAGAGACGACACTCAAATCGGATGACTGGAGCTCCTAGAAATGGCCCGCAAAGGTGCGCTCCTCAACATCTTCCCTACATAAAAATGGCTTTGGCTTGACAAATCTTCAGCATAAACCTGCTCTGAATCTCCCCCCATGGCCTCAATAAGGCCTAGTTTATATAGATCTGAAGTTGGTAACCATCTCCCAACTCCCCCCCAAGATCTGGCCTCAAAAAGGTCTCAATATCCCCCAAAAAGGGCCAAAAATCCATCAAAAATCACTATAATATAGTGTAGAAACCCACTTTATAACAAATTCAGGCTAAGCCCCTCTGGCCTAGGTGCGCACTCCTAATACATGGGCACATGGCTTCATATGGCCAAGCACTAGCCTCCAACATATCTGCACCAACCACATCTCCCGCGCCACAGTCACATGGGATAGGTCACATGTAATAGCGCTACACTAGGGCTATGGTCATATACTGTGCCAAACATTTGTTGAGGGATAAGGTCATAACAAACGACGCATTGTAATACACGACCGTGGGCTGGGTCTAGACCCCAGCCCTTTCCGCCTCCATCCCGACCACTTTGCTAATTCAAATATATATGAATATATATATGGTTAAGAACTATTAGGTAAGCGGGCTGGTTCCCAGCTTACATGAAGTCTTTGCATCCATGGAGGTTGGGGGTTTAAATATGGTAGAGCTCAACAATTTTGCAACAACCATTTAACCAATCAATGGGTGCCACGTGGCAGCCCATGTTTAGGCTACGTGGCACCTCACCATTCGCCCACATAATCTGCCACGCGTCAGTTACTCATTGGACCAGCTCTGGCACACGTCATCTGCCCTACCAACACTACTTGCCTAGTGACCGTCTGCCACGTGTCATTGTTTGAACGTGCCACGTGTCACCCTTGCAATGGTGACACGTGCCACCCTTGCAATGGTGACATGTGTCACCCCTAGATTGGTCCACCTGTCTTGTCCACATCAGTGTTCATACGCCCAGTCAGCCTGCCACGTGTCACCCCTAGAAGCTACCAACTGTGCCTACCACATCAACTATACGGTCGTACGACCTGTACAGTCAGATGCCACGTGGCATTGTACGGACTGTACAGTCATCATTTTTTTTCTTGTTTGGAAAAACGAACATATTGCCATAACTTGAGCATACGACGTCTGTTTGAACATGTTCAAGTTGTGTTGGGTTCATATCGATGAGGCCTATGCACACGTATGTTTTGAATCCATTCCAAGAACTTTGATTTTTAGGCCTTTCTGAGCCCCATCAAGCTCCTAGATCCGATTCTGGATCACACCTACCCACTAAAGGACCTTTTTGGTCTCCAAAAGGTTACTGACCAGTCATCAATCTCGGGATAGGCCACCCGACTTGTTCGTTGTCTTTAAACTTTGTCCTGTGCACCTGTCTCATCAAGATCAATTGTAAAACAATCATGATAACTAACGACATATTATTAGCCATTTCTACCCAAAGGTAGCAAATGGCACATTACCATGATTGTTTCACAATTGATCTTGATGAGACAGGTGCACAGGACAAAGTTTAAAGACAGGGAACAAGTCAGGTGGCCTATCTCGAGGTTCATGACTGGTCAATAACCTTTTAGGGACCAAAAGGTCTTTAGTGGGGAGGCGTGATCCAAAATGGATCCAGAAAGGCTCGAAAATCAAAGTTTTTGAATGCTCAAGAAAATGACATGATCACATAGTGGTCGTCGTAAGCTTTTGGCTTGCTGGTTTTTCCTGCATAAAGTAAATTGTTCTTCTATGCTTTGCATAAATTCGACCTTTGGTATAGTGGTATACCTTTTGGTTAAATAATATGAGGTTGTGGATATGGCATATGTCACATTTAAACAAAATTGAATATCCCTTTATATCCCTTTATATTATATTTAACTTATATTATTTAACCTTTTGGTTAAATAATATGAGGTTGTGGGATATAAATGGTATATGCCATATTTAAACAAAACTGAAGTGAAATAGTGTGTCTTATGATAAATACTATTTAACTTTCAAATAGAAGAAATGATCATTAATTTTGTATCTAAACCAGAGTAAAATTTGAATAGAAATGAATATTTTGTTAATTTTCAAAAAAGGAATAATAACATTCAAGCATGAGTCTTCTTTAATACTTACAGTACATTGAAGAAATTTGTGACCTTTAAAGATGCCTTTGTAGTATCTGATGGTAGTAGTTGTACTAAATCATCAATTCCATGGGAATATACACATTTAAGAAGAAATTTAAGAATATGGAAATAACATAGAAAGAGGATTACACAGATTGAAACATCGAAATTTGAATCTTCGTAAACTTGATCAACTTTATTCAAAAGATAGTCTTTCAGGCCTCAAAACTAGAACCCTTACATCGAATATTTCATCGGAATTTATATATTTAGGTCAAAACCAAAAATTGGTTATCTGATCCTATTTCAAAGTATTTATATCACAAAAATATCTCATATCCACAAAAATAGGAAACAGTGGGAAGATGACCTGACTATCTCGAACTGCTTTGATGACTCATCCAGCGATCAAATGTTGAAAAATATTCCAAGTGTCACATGAAGGATTTCCATAAGATTTCATCCTTCTGTATGCAATATCAATATATGTGTACTTTTCATATGTGGGTGGATTTGGGAACAATTCTTTGATTAACCAAAGTAAATGAAAATCATCCATTAGTAAATCGACGATGACTCAGCCTCCTAATTTATCAGACAACCCTTGAAATTTTGAATCATTTTCTCTAGCTATGAACACATTTTTCCTGTATTCTTTAAATGGCAATAATTTCCCTTTGTCGGTCCAAGATGAAGGTAGTCCCATCTTTATCAATTTCTCGAACTTGGTGGTGAAGAAATCAACATCTCTCTTCATACTGCTGCATTTATCTTCAATTGTCTGAAACAAATTTCTTTTGGTAAAAATTCTTTCAGGTTCCATGACCATTTTTGTCATGTCTTGAATGCCTTTGCTTTTAAGTACTTCACTAGAATTTGAATTTAGGAACATAATGACCTGGGTAACAACTTTAGGTCTTGATACCAATTCAACAAATGCTTTCTTCAAACCCTCATCAATTTCATCAGTTAATTGAATTTCATCATCAATAATCTTGAAGAAATCTCGGAGCTTAGTGACCTCATTTATGATTTGATCCCAGATGACATGTCTAACCCAAATATGGCTTTCCAGACAACTTATCACTCAATTGATCTATTTCCTTTTGCATTTTGGTTTTCAATTTTTTATATTCTGCAACAGTTTTATCTTTATCCTTAATTTCTTGTTTTTGATCTGAGATTGTTTTCTTAAGTTTTTCTATTTCCACACCCTTCAAATTTAGATTTGCTAGTGCTTTTGTCAATCCAATTGTTGGATCTGTTGATTTGACTATTTCTTAAGAAGATGATGCTTCTTTTAAGATCTTGATTTGAATCTCATACAATTCAATATATTCTCCCATATGTACCATTTTTCTTAGGAGTTGTTCTTTCTTAGCCTGAATAGCTTGTAGTTCAAGAGTTTGTACATGTTAAATTCCTGGGATATTTAGCTTTCTCTTCAACACTTGGATTTCACTGTCTTTGGTATTTATTAATGCTTGTATAGATGCTTCATCTCTTGGATTGGCTCCCAATTCTATTATCCACTTTTCTAATTCCTCTATCATTCTCTGCCTTGATCTATCGCCCAATTTTTCATTTTTCAACTGAGTTCTAAGTTTTTCATTCAAGGTCTAAAGATTTTTAATTCCAAGGATTGCTATTAGAGAATCTCTCTTTATCATTTCCCCAATTTATCTGTGCAAATCAAATTTTTTCAATGGGTGTACTGCATTGAGATCAATGGAGACATTTCTCACTTGCTTTTGCTCTATTTTTCTATAACAGCTATGTTTAGTTTCCATTTTTCATAATCCACAACTGCTATCATCCTAACTTGAGAGGCATCAAGTTCAAAAATATGAGTGATATTCTTCTTAATCTTTGCACCTGTTTGTCTTCTTTCCATAAAATGATTTACATAATCAATGGGTTGATTGTAATCAATGATCTAGTTTCACTTTGCTCTCCTTTATTTTTAGACTTTGATGAAGTTGTTATTTCTATTATCATGACAAGACCTATGTCTACTGGTGTTATTTATTTATGCACATCATGATCTTCTTCTTCATCCATTGTATCTAAGTTCTACCTTTTAACTGATCCACCTTCTTATATCTTTGAATCTTTTGAAGTTGACTCTGGAGTCCTCCTTTTATATGTCTTGTCAAATTGTTGAGGAGTTTGCATGACTAGAGACTTCACCTATTGGTCGGATGTCTTACCATGAATTTGTAGAATGTTTTGCACATACTGCCAATTGTCCTGGTTTTCCAACAACTCCAACTCAACTTTTTGTTTGTGTTGATAAGGATCCTGCCCATGAGAGGTCTTCTTTGAAGAAATTATACTAGAAGGGTCGTAATTCCATGGTTCTCCTTGTTGAAAAGCCATATCTGAAAGAAGCTTTGTTGTAATATGTAGTGCTTCCATGTTGTTAACAATAAAAGGACCTACCTCCTTTTTCAATTTGAAAATCACTTTATGCTTCTTTGGCACAAAATGAACCTCATCTATGTTTAACATTTGCCTGATATATTCAAGAGGAAAAATCCTAGGAGTTAAGAAAACAAGTAACAAGAAGGGATGAAGTTGGAAACCATAAACCCTTATTTCAGTGTAATGCTAAAAAATATACCAATATTCTACTCTTGTGTCTGGACTCAACTGTAAGAGTTTTTTACACTCAGGAAAAATTCTAGGGGGACTTTTGTTGAATATTATCTACTAAGCTTTGGCCATGAATTGGTTTATATAGAGAGGCAATTCAACATTTAGAGGTTTCTTTTTAATGACATGAGTCTAGTTGATGATTGAATTAGGGTTACCAAGATCATCTTTAATTTTTAACCCTAGATGCACAAAATGGAAAACTTGTGAAAAGAGGAAAAGGTGAACCAAATATGATTGATATTTGAAGCTTCAAAGGGATTCGATTTCTGAGAGCTGATAGAGAATTTGGTCGACTAGGAATTGTGGAAAATTAAATTTGGTAATGGGCTTGGTCGTAATTGAACATATAGAATCCATGATACCCAACCCAAACTAATCTATAGTTAAATCGTCATTTTTTCCTAAAATCATAGAAATTATGGAAATAATCTTTCAAGAGTTCTCAGAGAATAATTCAAACTGGATGACAATATTATCATTAGGGGCATTGAGGTTTTTGCACAGATATGACTGTAGCAAGGTAACCCTCTCCTTGGGTTTAAGCTATGTGAAACACCTGGCCACTATGAGCTCATTTAAAGGTTCAATTTCTAGGTTCAATGGCCATCTCAACATTTTCGAAATTGATTGAGGGGTTATCTCAATAATCAAAGACACATAAGCAGAAATTAAAGTTTGTTTTGAAGGGATATAATTTTCAGCACACCAGATGACAAATTTCGGGAACTGATAGACCTGGGGTATGAGAAATTTATCGAGGTCAAATCCCCATGCGTAGTAATAGTCAACCATATTAGCAGGTCTTCTTTTATTAGTTGATATAGCTCAGAAGAGTCGAAAGAGAGGATAGGGTCGAAGATACCTTTTTCCTTGTCGACCAAGTTTTCTTCTATAACATTTGTGCTTTTACTAGTATCTGATATTAGAGAAGAATGCATTTTAAACAACGATTAAAGAAATAAGAAGATTCAGATTTACCCATGGAGGACATGGATTGGGTCTAGTATCAAGCTAGAATGATGAAGGAAAATTTTTGTAGGAACGGAAAACTCGGCGCTCTAATCCATTGAAAAATYGAAATTAATGATAAATTGATCTTTACCCCCCTTTTTATTTGAAAATAGATACATGTCATTATTTAATTGGCGAAAAATCGAATTTAAAAATAAATAAAATGGTTTTCTTACCTTTCTACCAGTTGACGTCACGATSGGACACGTGTATACCTTGTGTTGATTTCAGGGGGGATGGATGTAGTTAAGTTAACCACATACCCCATGGGCCAAAATTTATGGATGATTTCCACATCGCAAAACTTAACCTTTGGGTAGATTATTTCGACCCCACCCCCTTTTATTAAATGTTGAGCATGCGGGGGGGAATCTATTGTGGACCGTCGATCTTGTGCATGATTACATATGCGATAAAGATGCACATTTTATTAAAATTACATATAAAATAAAGCTTATAAAACAAAACAAAATAATTTACGAAGGTTTTGTTTAAACCTTTGATTTATTTTGAGAAAAATAAAATTATTTTAATAAAAATAAAATCTCGTAATGAGATTTCATCACTTGAAACAATAAAAATAAAGTCAAAATTTATTCAAACTAGAATGTCTAATAAATTGGGACCTAAAGTCCTAATTTTTTTGTTTATTTTTTATGAAATTTTAGTTTCATGTTACAACTTCTAGCTCCATCTGGGGATTGTGTCTCCCTGCAAGACGCAAAAGAATAGTAGAACATGTGCCTTTATTGGGTTATGGAGTCATTATTGCAAGAAAAATCTAATGAAAAATATTTTCTCCTTGAAATCTCAGCAAAACTTTACTTCTCCTTTATTCCATGATTGAAGAAACTCGATGACTACTACTTTCAGAATTCAACATGTTTATATAGAAAAATGACCAAAAAGGATTTTAAAGATTTCATTCATTGAACCTTACTCAGGAATGGTTTAAGGTAATTTAAATCTAAGTTTTGGCTAAAAAGTCAAAATTGTAACTTGTATTTATTTTTTGAAGGCTTAATAATATTTCAAAATATATTTTGGTCAGAACGGAGCTATTTTCTAAAAAAACTAATTTTAATTGAGTATTATGATAAAGATACACATTGGCATTCTTCCTCATCCGCATGGCGTTTCTACACAACCAAAAAGCGCCCATAGCCTATGGTGTAATCACCCCAACATCACAGGCCTTGCTTCAATGCCAGTGAGCGTCCATAGACCCGGTGAAGATACCTGCATTTCCCAGATTGGATTTCCTTTCACCACTTCATGTTTATCTTGAGATGAGGGCAATCATTTCTGAATTTCCTTTCATCATCTCTTTTAAGTTTCGCTTAATTATTTTGAAGTGGGGGCAATCAATGTGTTATTAACACAACGAATGGCATTTATTTATCAAGGATGAGTTGGATATGTCTGAGTTATAAAGTATACTCATAAATATTTTCATTTCCTTAGATATAGATCTATCCTTTCTAGAATATCCTAACTAGTGTTATACCATGAGTAGAACAACAAGTTACAAGTTTGACTCTAAATTCTTTGCCTAAAAGACAATACCTAAAACATACCTTTTCAACTTTGGTGAATGTCTCATAATATTCTCCTTTCTAGTTTCAAATTAACATGTAAAAATCTTAATGAGTAGTTCAATATAGTTTGTTCAATCAAGATTTCTTTAAAATTCTGAGAAGAAAAAAATTTATTTAAAGGAAAATTAATAAATAATATGGTTTCCTAATAGTTAAGTAATCAGGTCATCTAAGAATAAACACATTTTTATTTATTTTTATCTTAATTTGTTTTAGACCTAATTATTCTAACAAAAGAAAATTAAGAAAGCTGCGTATGTACAATGAACAGTAAAATGCAAATTTTTAACCCGAATAAAAATTTTCAGGAACCTCCCATTCACAGGTAGTTCCAACAAATCTCCTTCCAAGTTTTGGAGAGAAAATGAATTGTTTCCTTCGACAACAACAATATTATATGGTCCTAGCCATAAATGATCAAACTTTTCATGCTTGCCGAGATCTTCTCTCCTGCTATCCCATTTCAGTACTAAATCACATGGGACAAAATCTCTATGTTTTGCTCTTCTGTCAAATATGGCCTTCATCTTATCTTGGTATTCTTGAAAATGTTGATCAACTTACTCTCTGTTATGTTGTACCTCAATCAACTGATTCATTCTTCTAGTAAATTCATTAGGTTCCTCTTCAACATCCTGCACCAATTTCATCAAAGTAAAGCATGAATAATAGAAAAAACAACATCGATTCCATAAATCAATTGAAAAGGAGACATACATGTATACCTTTTAGTGTTCATTCTATTGGCCATGAGTGCAAATTTCGAATGAGAGTGCCAAGCTTTCTTATTTTCCATTAATATTTTCTTGATAACCCTCATTAAACTCTTATTCGATGATTCAACTAATACATTACCATGGGGATAATAGGCAATTGAATGACCAAGAATGATATTGTATTTTTGACTAGAGAGTTGAATGCATGAGCATTATCAGTTATGACTTTCCTAGAACATCCAAACCTAACTAAAATGTTTTCTTCTGGGAATTTGATCACAACTGCATCAGTAGAAAACCTGGTGGGAATTGCTTCTACCCATTTTGAAAAGTAATCAGTTGTTGTCAAAATTTATTTATGTTGGGCACTAGAAGCAGGACGGATTTCACCTATAAAGTTTAAACCCCATTGTTGGAAAGGAGCTTCAACTTTTATGGGAATAAATGGTAATGATGGGAGCTTTTGTTTTCCTGCAAAAATTTGACATTCCCTGCAAGCTCTAACCTTTGCATTTACTTAAGAAAATAACTTTGGCTAGTAATAGCCAACTCTCATGATTTTGTATGCATATTCTCTCCAAGCGTGGTGTCCTCTACAAATTCCTTTGTGAAATTCATCTATGATACCTGCAGCTTCATCCTCAACAACACAATTAAGAAAAATTCCCAAAAGGTATTTCCAATAAAGATTTTCATTCATAATACAACACTTAATTGATTGAAGCTTAAGAGATCTAACCTTTGCTTGACTGAAATCAAGAGGACATTGAAAATTTTGTAGATAAAAGACAAAGTTTTTATACCAGGGAGAGGAAGAAAACTTATCATGAATTTTTACCAAACGCTGTTGTGGATCTATCTCTTTATATTCGACTTGGGATTTTTTGTTATATCTATGATTTGATTTACTCCAAGAGCTCTACAATTTGATTCAACTAACTATTTTTCCAAACCTTTATTTTTTATCAACTTTGTTGGTTTTATTTCCATATCATAGTCTTGGATCTTGGCTATCCATTTTCCTCTCTTTCCATCTGTGTCAAGTTGATTTAGAATGTCTTTCATTGTGTTATTAGGAACATATGCAATAATTTTAGAGTGGAGAACATAGACCCTAAAAGATTTCAAAACCTTCACCAATGCATAAGCTTGTTTTTCCAGTATTTCATATTTCAATTATGAATCTCTCAAGCTTTACTAAAAAATGCAATTGGTTGATCCTATTTTTCTTCGTTCCTTTGTAAAAGGAAATCAACAATAGTATTGCTAGATGCAAAGGAGAAAATAAGAAACTCCTTAGAATAATTTGGGCTTGCCAACATCAGTGCTTCTCCCGGAGATTTTTTTATTTGATCAAATGAGTATCTAGCTTAGGGAGACCACTTAACGTCACTATTCTTTTTAATCATATCAATTAAATATTTGACCCCCTCAGCAAAATTAGGTATGAATCTTCTTAAAAATATGATTTTGCCMAGGAAGGATTGTATCTCTTTCTTGTTCCTTGGTTAACTGATAACCTAAATTGCTTCCACACGTTGAGGATCAATTTTGACTCCATCTTTTCATACAATATGACTGAGTAACTTTCCTTCCTGCATAGMAAAATGAGATTTTTTAGGATTTAGTGACAAACAATGTTTTTWKCATTTAATGAAAGTTTTCTTGAGAAGTTTCAAATGATCTTCATCTAATTTTGAAAAATAGTAAGATCATCTAAATAAATCACAACAAATTTGTCTMTATCTCCCACCAATGCTATGTCCATTGCTCACTGAAACGTTGCTCCAACATTCATTAGCCCAAAGGGAATTTTGTCATACATGAATGTAGCCCAAGGTGTAGTAAAAGCAGGCACTTCTATGTCTTTCTCATGCACAACAATCCGATTATAACTTGAAAAACCATCAATCATTGAAATTCGATTAGAACCAACTACTTTCTACAAAACATGATCCATTTTAGGCAAAGAATAATCTTCTTTTAGAGAATACTTATTGCCAAGAAAAATATCTCAAAGGAATTGTAATCTTGGCATCTAATATCTTTTTAAGTTCCTTTTTAGTGACTTGGAATAAGATAAGATTTACCTATCTTAATGGTTTAGATCCTACGTTCAATGGAATTTTGTGTTGAATAATGTTGGTATCATATGTCTTCAGATCTTCATAATATCAAGCAAATACCTCAGTAAATTATTTAAATAAATCAATATACCTGACCTTCTGATCAACAACTAGAAACTTGAAAAGTTTGATATATTTATGTTCTTGCTCAATCCCAATATTGTGATCTTCTACTTCTTCCTTTTGAGGATGAACAATTGGATTTACAACAATATCATCTTTGTCAAAAAGCTTCTCTGGAGGCACCAATCCCTTTGGAATCTGATTATTTCTCAACACCATCAATTTGTGATTAGCAATCATATCTTGTAACTTAGGTTCTGGATGACTACGTTAATTAATTTGTTCATTGTTTTGGTCATCTTCATGATCAATATGAATCATTGAGAATTTGTCAATCATCTCCAAAAAAAAATTAATTTGTTGGTCATGTTCAAACATTTGCCAAAGTTTGATATTGTCAAGTATTGAAGGTTTGCATTTCATTTCAATTTCATATTTAAGATTTGGCACTTCGAGAGGCTGGAAAGTACTTGCTGCTACAGCTAAAGAATCAACTTGCTTATTTTCTTGTTTGGGAATTGCATGAATATTAAAAGTCAAAAAGAAATTCTCAATTAAATCCCAAGCATAATTTCTATAGAATCTCATCCTAGGATGTTTAGCTTGGTAAATTATCCTTATTTGTTTGACAATTAGTTTTGCATCTCTATAAACAATAAGATTTACAATTTTCATTTTCTTGGCAACTTCTAAACCTAGCACTAAAGCTTCATATTCACAAACATTGTTAATTGAATCAGTTTCAAATGTAATCTAAAAGAAAAAGGAAAAAGTTTTCTAAAATGTGAAATTAGTAGAATACCTTCTCCATCACCTTCCCAAGAGGAGACTCCATCGAAGTACATTTTCCACATTTCCTCTTCAGACTTATTTTCATTTAAAGAGATATTTACAATTTATGTACATTTTTCTAGTCGATCATTTACAGATAGAGTGAAACAACCCAAATATTAATATTTTGAGTAAACATGATAATTATTAGGGTGTTTAGGATCACTAACAGTGTAAGCAAATTTGGTTTCCCTATAAAGTCTCCTGGTCTCTCCACCAAAGACTGGGATGGTGGCATAATTCATGTCCATTTGCAACGAGCCACCTAGTTTACTTGCCCAAGATCTAGATAAAAGCATCCCATAGTTGACAGGCACATCTGCCACAACTATATCCATCAAAACGCTTTTTACAAGTATTTGGGCCAAGTGAACTACCAAATATTTAAACATTCCTAAACATCTAACGTTCCTTGCATGAAAGGAATACAAGTCATGATAAGATCTTCTGATTTGTAATCCTAACTTCTCCATTACTATTTTTGGAATTAAATTGTGAGAAGCTCGTGAGTCTCACATGCAATTGTGTAAAAGGTGTTCATGGATTGTTAAAGAAACATAAAATGGGGCTATTGATTCTACTCTCTTCTCATTGTGAGGACCGAACATGATAGTAGGCCTTTCATCTTGTAAGTTTAATGTATATGGTTGGGTTGTTGCAATAGAACAACCAATCATTTTCATCACTTGTTTATTGTAAACTGGATTTTTTGCAATTTCTAACAAAGGGATAGGAATTATGATTTTATTAAGTTAGTGTTCCAAATTGAAAGAATTGATTTTTTTTTTAGTTTCTTTTGGTTATGTATCTGTTTTCTTTACAATCTGTGGATCAGATTTTTATTTAGGAGTTATGACTTCTTACCCTTTGTCTTTATTTTGTGTGTTGACCTTGATTATGTGTTTTTGTATTTACACTCGTTCTTGGTATAAGGTCATATTTTCTATGTAATTCGGCTTGTAATGCATCACAAAAGGCTCTATATTGAGGTGATGATGAATCAGGGTGTTTATTATTATTATCGTCTTCATTGAAATATGAATTGAAGCTTACAAATTTTTCATAGTCATCTTGAGTCAAATATACTTTAGAAAGATCAGCTTCCATCATATTAATCTCCTCATCTATATCATCATTTTGATATTCCTCAAATCTATCAATCAAATTTTCATTTTTTTATAGAAGCTTGAATGGGTGGGTTGATCTTCATTTCTTCTTTCTCTCTGCAAAACTTGTGAAGGATTAAAAGGCCTTCTAAAATTATTTGTATTTCTATTATCAGTCCTCCTCTCTGTTTCCATCCTAGCCAATTCATTTGATAATTCTTGACATCTCTTCAATTTTATCTTCCTAACTTTTATTAGTGCCAAATGTACCAAATTGCTCTCTCTCTCTCTCTCTCTCTCTCTCTCTCTCTCTCTCTCTCTCTCTCTCTCTCTCCCCTGATTCATTTCTAATTCTATATTTTTCTATGCAATCATGTTGGATTCAATTTCCACTATATCATCCTACATGCTAGTTAAGGTAGTGGATATCCTTTCTCTAAGAAATAGGGAAAAGTCTAGGTCAACAGACCCTGGAAAGGTGACCTTTGTAGCTAGTTGTGATGGGTTGACATCTGTCGAAATTTTATTATAAAGTTTATTAAACCTCTTGATAAAATTCGAGACATATTCATTTTTCTTCTTTTAAAGATTCCGAAACTCATTCAAGAAATATAAGTGATCCTTCTTTTCACCCCATTGCCTAAGAAAAGCAGTTTCTAGATCATCCCAAGAATTAACGAAATTAGGGGGCAAACCCTTAAACCATGTTCTCACCTCACCCTCAAATGTCTGAACAAAAATCCTCATATATACATCTTCATATTCCAGGCCTTGATTGTCAGTCAAATAATCAAATGCTGCCAAATGTTCTAGACTTGTAGTCTCATCCTCCCCATTAAATCTAGGCAATATCTTTAGATAATTATCAGGAAAGTCATGGAGGATACGAGGAAGGTGTAAAGGAGATTATCTAGCAACAACTTTATTGAAAACTCTTGGTGGAAGGTGAGGCGGATTTTGTTGTGGTTTTTCCCCTACCATAATTAGGTCTTGGAGAATAAAATGAGAATTCTTAGGACCAAGGGGATTGATATAAGATTTTATAAGCTCTTCTTCTTCTTCTTCAAGAGGGATTTCTGAAGAGGAAGTTTGTGAAATTTTTAAAACTTCCCTTTTTTATCTAAAAAGGAAAAATTCAGGATTGTAGACCAAACTGGAGGATTTTCTACAGATTCCTTTGGAGAAATTTTTGGAGAATATTTAGAGGAATGAATTTGAGAGACTACAGTGGAGTCTTTAAGAGAAAGTTCGATATAAATTTCAGGGAAAAATTTAATGGAGTATGTTGTAGAAATTGTTAAAGATGGTTTTGGGGAATTTGGAAGAGATTCTCGAGGAGAAGGAAGTTGGGATGGTTCTAAAGGAATAGAAGGGTTTACAGGTGTTTTTATTGTGGACTCCTTTGAATAAACATGATATTTTCCTTTCAATTTAGGAAGAGTTGAAGATGAAGGTTTAGAAAAGGTTATGGTAGGAAAGGTGACGAGAGTACTTTTAGGATTTTTCTTTGGTAGTAGCCTTTCAAGGTTTGCTACTAGCGTAGTTTTCTTAGGATATGGGTGAGCCCGAGTGTTTCTCTTTCCTAATGCCAAGATTGTAAATAAGGAGTCGCACGGTGAAGGATTTTAGCCTTCCTATCTCTTTGTTCACCATAAAGAAGTAGGTTTTAATGTCGTCTTTCCCAGGGAAAAATAAGTTTCTTTAATTCAAATCCCTAGCAATGACGCCAAAAGAATGTTGTAACCCTTGAGATGTTTCTGGCTAGGAAACTATGCCAAGGAATTCATTGAATTAATTGATTTGTTTTTTCGGTTAATCTGTCTTAGAATATAACTTTTTCTTGATTTGTTTGGGCCTGTTTTACTAGTCTTGGAATATATGATAGATAAATATTTAGAAGGCAAAGTTTCTTTGTTTCAGACACATTTAAATTTGTCAATATGATGGCAGAGAAAATAAGAAGAAAAAAATTGAAGTGAAATAGTGTACCTTATGATAAATACTATTTAACTTCCAGATAGAAGAAATGATCATTAATTTTGTGTCTAAACCAGAGTAAAATTTGAATAGAAATGAATAATTTGTTTATGTTCAAAAAAGAAATAATAACATTCAAGCACGAGTCTTCTTTAATACTTACAGTACATTGAAAGAGGATTACACAAACTAAAACATCGAAATTTAAATCTTCATAAACTTGATCAATTTTATTCAAAAGACAGTGTTTCAAGCCTCAAAACCAGAACTCTTAGATCGAATATTTCATCGAGATTTATACATTTAGGTCAGAACCAAAAATTGGTTATCTGATCCTATTTCTCAGTATTTAGATTACAAAAATATCTCAGATCCACAAGAATAGGAAACGATTGGAAAATGAGTTGACTATCTCGAACTGCTTCGACGACTCATCCAACTATAAAATAGAGAAAAATATCCCAAGTGTTACTTTAAGGATATCCATAAGATTTCATCCTTTTGTAGAAAATATCAAGATCTGTGTACTTTTCATATGTGGGTGGATTTGGGAACAATTCTTTGATTAACCAAAGTAAATGAAAACCATCCATTAATAAATTGACAATGACTCGACCTCTTGATTTATCAGACATCCCTTGAAATTTTGAATCATTTTCTCTGGCTATGAACAGACTTTTCCTCTATTCTTCAAAAGGAAATAATTTCCCTTTGTCAATCCAAGATGAAGGTAGTCCTATCTTTAGCAATTTCTCGAATACGATGGTGAAGAAATCAACATCTCTCTTCGTACCAATGCATTTTTCTTTAGTTTTTTGCAACAAATTTATTTTTGTAAAAATTCTTCCAACTTCCATGACCAATTTTGTCATGTCTTGAATGCCTTTTCTTTTGAGTACTTCACTGGAATTTGAATTTAGGAATCTAATGACCTGGGTAGAAACCTGAGGTCTCGATCCCAATTCAACAAATGCTTTCTTCAAAACTTCATCAATTAATTGAATTTTATCGTCGATAATCTTAAAGAAATGCTAGAGCTTAGTGACCTCATTTATGATTCCATACCAGATGACATGTCTAGCCCTTATCAAATATGGTTTTCTAGACAACTTATCACTCAATTGAGTTATTTCCTTTTCCATTTTGGTTTTCGATTTTTGATATTCTGCAACAGTTTTATCTTTATCCTTAATTTCTTCTTTTTAATCTAAGATTGTTTTCTTAAGTTTTTTTGTTTCCACACCCTTCAAATTTAGATATGCTAGTGCTTTTGTCAATCCAGTTGTTGGATCTGCTGATTTGACTGTTTCTAAAGAAGACGGTCATTCTTTTAGGATTTTGATTTGACTCTCATATGATTCAATATGTTCTCCCATCTGTACCATTTTTCTTAGGAGTTGTTCTTTCTTAGCCTGAATAGCTTGGAGTTCAAGAGTCTTTACATGTTTAATTTATGGGATATTTAGATTTCTCTTCAACACTTGGATTTCCTTGTCTTTAATATTTATTAATCCTTGTATAGATGCTTCATCTCTTGGATTGGCTCCCAATTCTATTATCCACTTTTCTAATTCATCTATCCTTTTATGCCTTGATCTATTGCCCAATTTTTCCTTTTTCAACTGAGTACTAAGTTTTACATTCAAGGTCTGAAGCTTTTTAATTCCAAGATTTGCTATTGGAGCATCTCTCTTTATCATTTCCCCAGTTTTTCTTTGCAAATCAAATTTGTCCAATGGGTGTATTGCATTCAAATCAATGGAGACATTTGCCACTTGCTTTTGCCCTTTTCGTTCTATAACAACTATGTTTAGTTTCCCTTTTTCATAATCCACTAGTGATATCATCCTGGCTGGAGAGGCATCATGTTCAAAAACTTGAGTGATATTCTTCTTAATCTTTGCACTTGTTTGTCTGATTTCTATAAATTTATTTCCATAATCAATGGGTTCATTTGTAATCAATGATTGAGTTTCACTTTGCTCTCCATGATTTTTAGACTTTGTTGAAGTTGTTATTTATACTGTCATGACAAGACCTCTGCCTATTGGTGTTATTCCTTTCTGCACATCTTGATCTTCTTCTTCATCCACTGTATCCAACTTGTTCCTTTTAACTGATCCACCTTCTCATGTCTCTCAATCTTTTGAAGTTGACTTTAAACTCCTCCTTTTATATGTCTTGTTGAATTGTTGAGGAGTTTGCATGACTAAAGACTTCACCTGTTGGTTTGATGTCTTACCATGAATTTGTAGAAGGTTCCTCACATCCTTCCAACTATACTGGTTACCCAACAACTCCATTTCATATTTTTGTTGGTGTTGATAAGGATCCTTCCCATGTGAGGTCTTCTTTGAAGAAATTATACCACGAGGGTCATAATCCCATGGTTCTCCTTGTTGAAAACTGATAGTTGAAAGAAGCTTTGTTGTAATCTACAGTGTTACCCTGTTGTTAAAAATAAAAGGACCTACCTCATTTTTCAATTTGAAAGTCAAATTATGTTTCTTTGGCACAAAATGAACCTCATTTGTGTTTAACCTTTGCCTGATATATTCAAGAGAAAAAATCCTAGGAGTTAAGAAAATAGGAAACAAGAAGGGACGAAGTTGGCAACCATAAACCCTTATGTCAGTGTAATGCTAAAAAATACACTAATCTCTTACTCTTGTGTGTGGACTCAACTGTAAGAGTTTTTGAAACTCGGGAAATATTCTAGTAGGACTTTTGTTGAATATTATCCGGTAAGCTTTGGCCATGAACTAGTTAATATAGAGAGGAATTCCAACATTTAGAGGTTTATTTTTAATGATAGGAGTCCATTTGATATCTGAAGCTTAGAAGGGATTTGATTTCCAAGAGTTGATAGTGAATTTGGTCAGCTAGGAATTGGCGAAAATTAAAAATGGTAGTGGGCTTGGTCATAATTGGACATATAGAGGGAGAGAAAATACTAAAAACAAGGAGCGACAAGGGTTTGAGAGACTGCATGCTTCTCACCCTGCAAAAACCAGGTTTTCTCTTCGATAGAAGGCATACACAACAACATAGGTGTTGTGTTTGATCGAGCTTCATGGATCCAGAGGGGGGGGGGGGTGGTGAAAACCCCCTCATATCGTAATGTAGCCGCAAATGAAAAAGACGAAGCCCAAGCTAGGCGACCACCATTTGAGTTGTCGCCTCATCTTCACGAATGATTCCTACAAAACAAACAAAGGTCTGGAAAAGATATGGAGGTCGAAGCAAAACCGTCTCATCCAAAGGCATCTCACAACTGGGAGCCAGGGAAATGCATTCCCGAGGCAACTAAAGCACCAAGATATGTGATCAGTTCTACTAGAGTCGTAGAACACACTCAGTTCATGAAAGACCATGCCCTGATCAAAAAAATTTTAGGGATATGGCCCTATGAAAGAGAGCTCATGCGATGGATCAAACCTTGGTGGAACCCAAAAGGGGACTACGAACTTTAGCTTAGCTCGAAAGGATTCTTATGATTATTTTCTACAATATTGAAGACAAGAACTGGCTCTTTGAAAATGACCCATACTTCTTCAATTCGACAAGACTATATCTTAGATTTTGGATAGACCACTTATGCCTAGAAAAAGAAGACATCACCTTCGCTCAGGTCTAGATCCACCTCTACTCCCTTCCCGGGGAGTTATGGCTTGAAGAAATCCTAATGGGTATTGGAAATACACTGGGATGATATGTGAAATCCTCAGAAGCAACAAAGCAGAGAAGATATACATCATATGCTTGGCTCTGCGTGTATATGACCATTTCCAAGGCACCATTAGGCTTAGTCACCATAGAATATCAAGATGAGCACTAGATCCAAACTATAGATTACGAATACATTTCCTTCCCTTGCCGAAAATTTCATGAGAATGAACATCTCTTATGGGATTTCCCACTCAATGCCCCTGCGTGACCAACAATGGAGGAAAAATCGAAAGTTGGCTTCACACAAGTTTTGGGTCGCAAAAAACAACCTTAAAAAAACCCAATCAAGGGTAGGTGAGAAGATCCCCATCATCAACTCTTTTGATGCTCTAAATCATCTACCGGATGTAGAGGAAGTGGAAAATCCCCATAAACCAGACAACCCACGCATGGATAAAGGCAAATCCAAACAAACCCTAGATCTAGTCTTGGATCAAATCATTACACCAAGTTCCCCAACTCGGTTGGAACCAGGAAAAGACGAAGGGGGTGACACCATAATGCATATGGATGAACAAGAAATTGTCGGCATAGATATAGAAAAGTTGGAGGATGCTTTCAACAAGAAAGAACTGCAAACTATACCGGTTGAGCAGCTCCAAAAAGTCCAAAAAGTCTTCATATATTTCACGGCAGGTGCCACCTCCAGGTTGGGCATAAGTTCAAATCTAGGTTCATACCACAAACAATTCCCTGAAGAGGGTAAATGACAGGGACACAAATCAGCGCAACAACTAATTAAAGAGGTAGGTCACTTTATGATTAACTCGAGATAGATTCAATATCTCATTGAAGGATTCTTATCTCCCCCACCCAACTCCTCATGATGAAGATCATCACTTGGAATATAAGAGGTCTAAATATGGAAGATCTAAATAGAGGATTATTCATAATAGCATAAGGTCATATGATCCAGATATTCCTTTTTTACAGGAAACAAAATGTGCAGGAGAAGTTGCAAAAGAAGTGTTTTGAAGATGTTGGAGGCAATGCAATTTCATCTACAATGACTCAAAAGGTGCAATACGAGGACTGGCGATTCTTTGGAACCCTTCCTCGGTTGTTATTAATCAATCCTTCTCTACTAATAGCACACTTTCAGTGCACTATCGAGATATTGGGTCCAACAAGGAGGGTGTGCTCACAAATGCTTATGGTCCACAAAACAACCAGGAAAAAGATCTATTCCTGAATAGTCTCTCCTATATCGGGGAATTATAGGACAAAAGCATTGGATTCTTGGAGGATGTTTTAACATCATCCTCACTCTAGAGGAACAAAAAGGAGGCTTGAGGGGGCTGGAATAGGATAGTGGCAAGTTATGAGACCTCATTTATCATCTCAAACTAATGGACATTAAATCTAGGAATGGCTTTTTTATTTGGTCCAATATGCGATCTAGATCCCAACAAATTGCTTGCAAACTTGATCGTTTTCTCATCTATGAAACCCTAATGCTAGAGGGACCCTTGATTGAAGCAATTATCCTCCCAAAATCGGGTTCGGACCATTGGCTAGTGCAGTTGTAGATTGATACAATTGCTACGCCCAAATTTAAACCTTTCCAATTTAAAAAAAAATTGGTTAACTCATCCTGGTTTCCCAGAGGTCTCCTAATCCTGGTGGGCAAATGTTGAATTCTCACATGGTTCAAGAATATACATATTCCTACAAAGACTAAAAAATTTCAAGCAACAACTCTGAGATTGGAATAAGAATGTTTTTGGTCATATCTTTCAGGCGCATGGGACTTTGGAGCAATGCTTGGAATAAATTCAATAGTAATCAATTTTGCACAGTCACTCGAATGCTCTGAGAAGGGAGGAGGATGTGCTTAAACAACAACTCGAGGAAACACATGAGTAGGAGGAAATCCTTTGGAAATGGAAATCCAAAGTGCAATGGCTCAGGGAAGGAGAAAGGAATACAAATTTCTTTCATTGATCCATGGTACACAAACGATACATCAATCACATCACAAAGCTTGAAGATGCACAAGGCAACCCAATTATGGACCACGAGGGATTAGAAATAGAGCTGGTAAACTACAATAAAGAGCTTCTATCTAAACCACCCATCAATCGAACTCCATCCATCAATAAAGTAACCCAACACAATCCAGCCCTCATTATACCTGAGCAAAATCAAGCATTAATGAGGTTGATTTTACTGGAAGAGGCGGATGAGGTAGTCAAGGAGATGCCCTTGGGAAAAGCATCGGGACCAGATGGCTTCACTATGGTCTTCTTCAACTCTTGTTAGTCAATGATAAGAGAAGAGGTATGACAACTAGTGGAGGAATCTAGAACATACAAACAAGTGCTTTTAGCCCTCCACGCCACTTTTCTCACTGTCACTCCAAAGGAAAAATGGGTGACCAACCCAAAGGAATTCAGGCCCATTGCACTATGAAATGTAATCTACAAGATCATCACCAAAGTCATTGCTCTCTGACTTAAACCCATACTCCCTTTCATCATCTCTAAGGAGTAGTCAAGTTACGTTGAAGGGCGCCAAATCATGGATAGTGTTATATTGGTCCACGAAGTGATCCACTCGCTCAAGTCCACTCGTATCCTAGGTATGCTTATAAATCTTGAACTTTCCAAGGCTTTTGATCACCTCAATTGGAATTATATGCACTCTCTTCTTTCATATTTTGGCTTCAGCAGGGATTTGATCCTTTGGATAATGAAACTCACTTCCTCTGCCTTCTTCTCCATCTTGGTTAATGGAGTTCCCTTCCAACCTTTTTCTCCCTCCCAAGGCATTCATCAAGGGGACCCTCTTCCCCCCTTTATTTTTGTCATCATGGCAGAAGGCTTGGGATTTTATATCGCTACTTCTATAACAGAAGGTTCCCTTCAAGATCTTCCTCTACATGGCATGCAGTTTGTTGCCTCCCACGGTCAATTTGTGGATGATACCATGTTGAGGAACACTCCTATTGCAAAAGAATCCAACAAGCTCAATTCCATCCTCTTGGACTTCAGTGAAGCCTCTAACACAAATTTTAACTTGGAAAAATCCCAGTTTTTCTTTTTCAACACTCCCCTTGCAATTTAGCATCACATCTCTCACCTTTCGGGCATACCTAGGAGCTCCCTTCTGTCCAACTACCTGGGCATTCCATTATTTGATTCAGATGCAATGAACATGAATTGGGATGCCCTACTTCAATCCCTTTCCAATAGCTTGAGCACTTGTACTTTCATATCCCTCAATCTCGCTACTAGATTGGTTCTCATCAAATCAGTCCTTCAAGTTATCCCTTCCTAGCTCTTCTCTGCTATGGTTGCCCCAGAAAGTGTTATTAAGAAATATGCAAAGGAACTTCCTCTCACATGGTCACTATCTAAGAAAAAAATGGGCCCTTGTCAACTGGGATAAATTCTGCAAGCCAAAGTCCGTTAGAGGACTTGGCCTCAGAGACCCTGGATGGTTGGATAGCATAATGGGAGCAAAAATTTGGTGGTGTCGGCTCAAATATCCTACTAAACTATGGGCTAAGTTCTGGAAGGAAAAATATGCCCCACATACCACTGAAGCACAAATTATTCAGTTCAATGAACAGATTCAAGGCTCTAATGTTTGGAATGCAGCCTGGCAGAATCGACCTCCCATTCAGACATATGCATTCTAGGAAATACGAAATGGTCATAATGCTTTGTTTTGGACGGACTCATGGCAACAATTACCTCCGTTGAACTCCTTGGATAGCTTGTGCCCCATCCAAAACCATATGCAATAGTCGGAGCCCCTCAAAGTTGTGGACCTCTGGTTAAATGTTTCACATCACCCCCCTTGGTGCAGTTGGAAAACTCTTCCCCATGACCTTGACACTCCTGCAGATTGTGACTTACAACCATGGAGTATAATTGTTTCCCAAAGGAAAATTTTCATCAGGGAGGGATCGAATATTCTACGCTGGGGACATGCCCCCTCAGGTATGTTCACAATAAAAAAGGCTTACTTTCTTCAGGAKAATTTCCACGACAAACCAAAAGAGCACATCTAGCGCATTAAATGGCGATCTAAGTTATGGTGKAAATTCTCTACTTTCCTTTGGCTCATGGTACAAAATCAAATCCTTACCTGGGACAATCTCATAAATCGAGGCTTCATTGGACCCTCAATTTGTCACCTTTGTCATCAACATGAAGAGTCAATGGAGCACATATTCAATGAATGCTCCAACTAAGGGGATATYTGGGATCAAGCCTCTCATATTATGAGGAAAACCAACAGAGCAAGGGACGCCATTATAAACACCATCAAGAACTTGGGAACAAAGTCTTACAAAATCCCCATCTTAAACAGGATATGGAAGCTTCTACCAGGTTTCATTGTCTCGCAGATATGGAAAGAAYGAAACAGSCGTATATTCCACTCCCTAACTATTAATTAAGGTTGGTTGTCATTGATGTCAACCCTTGAAGGAAGTTGGAGAACCCAGGTTTGGGTAATGGACCCAAGTTTGTTTGATGGATAATAGTATGAGTTTTGATATATTTGCAGGTAATATTATTCTATATGGATAGTACGTGTCATGCCATTTTGAGTGGTATGTGGAACGTCACATAACTCCTCACGGTTAGAGAGTTATGGCCATGTGAAGTTGGAGAACCCTCATGAGTCATCTAGAAGCCCAAAAGGTCAAAGTAGTCAAAGTGGTTTAAGAGTTTTTTAGAAGGTAAATAATAAATTGAAGTGATGAGTGTACTATAATTCAAAGTGAATACAAAAGAAATTATTTAAATAATAAAGTTAATGGAGAAATTACTAAGTTGACAAGTGGTTAGAAGTGGGTTAGTGCTAAAATAAGGAAAGTGGTTTAAGATGGTTAGAAGGCAACCCCTTGAGGTAAAGTGAAGTGATGAGTGTACTATAAGTCAAAGTGGATACAAAATAAATTATTTAAATAAAAAATTTAATGGATAAATTACTAATTAGACAAGTGTTTAGAAGTTGGTTAACCTTAAAATAAGGAAAGTGGGTTAAGATGGTTAAAAAGTAACCCCTTGAGGAAGCTACATGAAAGTATAAATAAGAGGCAAGTCTCTCTCATTTTATATCACACTTGAGCATATTGAATATCTACAACTGACTAAGGTAACCAAAGGATATCTAAGCTGAATTTCAGATAGAAGGTAAAGTAAAGAAGGCCGAAATTCAAGGGAGGATAAATTTTTTTGATGATGCTTTCTAAGGTATGTTATTTACAGGTCATCTCACCATTTTCGCAATAACTTTTTTTCAAGAATGATTCAAACCATGAAATTGATAGTCCATTGAGAAAACATTTCCAAGTAGATGTGGTACGAATTTCATCTTGTGGGCCATTGTAGTTTTGGAGTTACACTCCGTAGAAAATAGGGTTTTTGGCTAGTCATGAAACTAGTCTAAAACAGGTGTTTCGGGTAAAAACGTCATAACGTCTTCATAATAGATCCAAATTAAGTAATACTAAATATGTTGGTTATAGTACAATATTTAGTATTCTGTGTAAAAATTTTAGATCCATACAACAAATATTCTGTGCGGGGCACGCTCTACAAGTTCGCTCTCTAGAATAAGCCATAATTACTTGGTACATGGTTGGATGCACTTGTTTATGGTACAGGTTGATTATAGGTTGTTTGGTACAGGTTTGTGCATGTTCGATACACTTGTTTATGGTACAGGTTGAGGTACAGGTTGATGCATGGTTCAGGTTTATTGGTACAGGTTATTTGGTGTAAGTTTATTGGTATAGGTTTACATCAGTATATCTCAAAGTGATAGTGTGACAGTGGTTCCATCATTCTACTTATACATCAGGGCGGTTGGACAGGGCAAGGAAAGGTGGTTGTAGCCACCTTCCAGTTGTAGCCGGAGAACATAGGGGGTTGTAGCCTCCTTTTGGTTGTAGCCAGAGAATTGGGGAGTTGGAGCTTCCCTCAGGTTATATCCTTAGAAACTAAGGGGTTGGAGCCTCCTTCCCATTGCAACTGGAAAACAAAGAAAGTTAGTGCTTCCAATGAATGTAATTCTTCAAGACATATAAGAAAAAGCATTATGTGGTTTTCTCCCGCTTTGGGTTTCCACGTAAAACACCGGTGTATTGCATATGTGTATGATTGTTCATTTGTTCATTGTTTATTTGCTCTGCAGTTATTGGATGATAATGATACATTGATATAACACTTGGATTATATGGTTAAAAATGATTAAATTTCTCTATTACTGATTCACCCCCCCTCTCAGTAATCCAACACAAACCTCTACTCCTTCCAGCATTTGGTCCAAAATCTTCGATAATATTTAGGAAATTGTTCGTGCTCAGCTTTGGACCCATGAAGACCTCACTAGTGAACCCAAAGAAACTCTTATCCTCTCCTCTTAGAATCTAAACTTACACAACACTCCACTTAGTATGAACCCCCTTCCCAAATATTTTCCTCATAGCCCCTCCTCATGGAAGTTCTCTCCTCCTGGCTTCTTCAAAATGAACTTTGATGGTGCTTCGAAGGACCATCCTAGCCCTGTGGGATTTGGAGTTGTTCTTCGAGATTGCACAAGACAAATCAAGTACATCTTAGCTTGACATTTGGGACATGACTCTAACAACTTGACAGAGCTTTGGGGTCTTATACGAGGGAACCAATTATCCTCTTATCTAAATCTACATCACATGATTATTGAAGGGGACTCCAGAGTGATTATCTTGCTTGCCACCAAAATCATAAATGGGACTGATCCTGAGAAAGTCTCCCCAAGTTGGCGCCTTCTTGGCCCTCTTAACACTTTGCATGCTCTTCTTCGTCCCTATCTCGCCCTTATCCCCTCTCATGTGAGACGAGAAGCAAACAAGGTTGTTGATAAAATTTCTAATGAGGGAGTCTCTTACCAAGAAGAGGACATCCTAATTGATGCTCATCATCACCCTGCACTGTAATTGTTGCTTCAATGCACGAAGATTGCACTTAGAGATTTCCCTCCGCTGGATGGGGTGACATATGGCACACATGCATCGGGTGCAGTTAACACCCCCAACCAGCATCCTTCCTTCCCATCTATTTAGTATGTGCAGCATTCAATCGAGAGAGTTGGTAGTGGGCCTGTGTAAGGAAGAAGTTTTAATGGAGCACACTTAGCGAATATCGAGGTCTCACATAGTAGGTATGTGGATGCTAAGAGCCATCAATTCAGCCTTTAAGGAGATTTTCCCTGTCATCTCAGTTGTTTTCATGGAGGTAAGGCATGGCTATTTCCATTTCATTTTCGTTTGGCTATAATTTTTCCTCTCCCCTCCTGGTTTTTTCCCCTTCTTGCGTTCTCCTTCAATTTGGGCCTTCATTTTCATCCTCGCCCGTCAATTGCTGCATGAACGGGGCAAGCCAAAGCATGGGTCGAACTACTACAATTTTATGGCTTGCCATTGTAGACCTGGTCCCTCTTCAACTCTTGTTTTTCCTCCCATCCCTTCCATAAGACTTGTTGGTCCTCCCTTGTCTGATCAACACTAGGTTGATGAAGACAATGCTATAAATTATGTTGAGGAGGAGATTCCCTTGGTTCCTCCGCAAGCACCTCTGGACTCTCTCCTTCTCTCTACCTCGGATCTTCAGGAACCCCCTCAAAATTGTAGACGACTTCCTCCTAGTGTTGACACTGCGTCAGATGTGATGGGTTGTCCAACTGAGGAAGATACCCCTCCAGTTTGGTATGAGGAAAAAATTATGGCGACAACACAATTGGTTAATTCCCCTCAAATTATTACAGCCTATGAACTAGAGGTGCCCAATGCTCGTAGCTTCTTGGAAGAACATTAGCAACTCATCTTCATAATGCAAAGGGACATGGCCAACCAACTTCACCACCAGGACTTTCCTAGTCGTCGCCTGGATGCTTTGTTTGACTCTCTTTTAGGCGAGCCTGCCAAGCAAAGGTGTCCGACCTGTTTTCAACCATATGTCTTTAGCTACTATGTTTCCAGGTCCAAAGAGGCCATATTTATAGTTATGTTTAGGACTAGTTTTGTTTACAACTATGTTGAGGACTAGTTTTGTTAACCAATTAACAAAAACATGAATGTTCGTTCTTACTAGCCACATATTATGGTTTCCATATGTATGGCATAACATGTGGCAAGATTCTCCATGTGCACTGCTATGGAGACGTTTTAAGGAAATACAATTTTATTTACAAAAAAAAAAAAGTGGACATATAGAAGCCATGATACCCAACCCAAACTCATCTATAGTTAAATCATCATTTTTTCCCAAAACCATAGAAATTAAGGAAATAATCCTTCAAGAGTTCTCAGGGAATAATTCAGACTAGATGACAGTATTATCATCAAAGGCGTTGAGGTTTCTGCACAGATATGACTGTAGAAAGGTAACCCTCTCCTTGGGTTTAAGCTATGTGAAACACATCGTTGTTATGAGCTCATTTAAAGGTTCATTGTCTGGGTTCAATGATCCGTAGGATCTTTTAATGACTTATGGTTAAGTTTTAATTTTGCATGTGTTAATTAACCATTTGAGAAACTTAGTGAAAGAATGAGGAAAGAAGAGGAATTATGACAGCCATATACACATTTGCAGATCTGAAATGAAATAATAGACAGCAAACCATAACACGCAGATTGATAACGGAGTTCGGCACAACTTTGCCTACATCTCTGGGTCTTTGTCTCTATGGGGGAGGCTTCTTTATTTATGCTCAAAAGCTCAAAAGTA
>JASDQU010102617.1:68147-96481 GCA_032191745.1 Picea mariana | reverse complement strand
CAAAAGGCATGACCAAAAATTCATAATGGCCTTCATGAGTTCGGAATGTTGTTTTTGGGATATCTTCTTCCTTCATTCTAATCTGGTGATACCCTGAACGAAGATCCAACTTTGTGAAATAGATTACTCCATGTAGTTCATCTAATAATTCATCAATGACGGGAATAGGAAACTTATGTTTAATATTGATCTTGTTGAGCTCTCTATAATCTGGACACATACGCCATGAGCCATCTTTCTTGAATACCATTACCACCGGTGCAGAGTAAGAACTTTGTCTAGGTCTAATAATTCCAGCCTCTAACATTTCTTCAACCATGCACTCAATTTCACTCTTCTGGGCATAAGGGTATCTGTATGGCCTGATGTTAGGAGGTACACTCCCAGGAATTAGGTGAATTTCATGATCATGATTTCGAGTGGGTGGAATACCTTTGGGAATATCTTCAAATACTTTGGAATGCTTATCAATGATCCCTTGAAGATCTAGACGAATAGATGGCTTAGATGTTTGAACATCTAGTGAGCATAGTTGTGCAATAACACCTTGATGCCCCTTTTTCAATAATTTTATCACGCCATTAGAGCTTATAACCTTATCGGGTTTCCCTGTGATACCTCTTAACTCAATTTATTTTTCTTCCAATGAAAAATTCATGAAGAGTTCTTGAAAATTAAAAACCACCGTTCCTAATGATTGTAACCATTGGATTCTTAGTACAACATCAGCACCACCCATGGGTATAGCAATCATTGGACTATTCATTACATATTCCCCCATGGTAAGATTTATCTTATTGCATTTTCCTAAGCAATTGATAGTTCCTCCATCTGCAATCATTACTTGAAACTTTGGTGCTGGATATATAAAGCAATTGAGATCTTTGGCTAATTTATAGTGAATGAAATTATGAGTACTGCCAAAATCAATTAGAACTATTACCTTTTTCTTTTTGATATATCCTTCGATCTTGAGGGTTTGAGGAGTGCTAATTCCATCCAACGCATTACACGATATCGTGGGAGTCAACTCTTCAGACGAAATTGCTTCTATGTTTTCATCCTGAGATGGTTCTTATTCTTGTTCTTCTTCCTCTTCACAATCTATGTAGAATAATTTATTTTCACCACACTTATGTCCCTTACTGTACTTGTTGTCACAATTAAATCATAAACCTTTTGATTTTCTTTCCTCCAATTGTTGAGGTGTCAACCTTGTAGGTTGAGGTGTTTTAGAGGAAGGAGCATTATTCTCTCTATAGCTGTTAGGATTGGTCCTTCTAGTAGCCATAGCCATATGTTTACTTTCAACATTTCTTGCCACCCTAAATGCATTCTCCAATGATTTGGGTTCCCAAAGGCGAACCTCATGTTGAATTTTATCCTTTAAAGTTCCTATGAATACATCAATCAAGTGCTCATCTAGAATATATGTTACCTTTATATTCAATCTTTGGAAGTTCTCAATGTGCTCTGTAACTGAACCCTTTTTCTTGAGATTTATCAATTGGATAAAGAAGGTATTGCTCCTTGTATCCTCATAGTGTGTTATCATTTCTTCCGTGAAAATTGTCCAAGTGACGAGTGATTTGCGAGAACAAAGCCATCGATACCATACAAACTGATTGGGTTATAAATATAAAGTAGAAATTTGTACCTTTTGTGTATGTGGCACATTATGTAGATCAAATAATTGCTCCATCTGAAGTGTCCATGTGATTGATTCCTTGTCATCAAACTTCCTCATATCAATCTTAAGAACGTGGTTGGTCTTCAACCCAAAGTTGAATTTTCTCCATTCTTGATTCATCTTCCTTGTGTTCTCATCATGAATTTCATGGGACACATTTTCAGTTTCAGGTGTCCTCTCTATTAGGAAATTTTTCATTCCTTCCATGATCTCCCTTTTTAAACCATCCATCTTAGTATCCATTATTGCCTCCAATTTAGCTTCAGTTGAATCCATCATCCCTTGTAGTTCATCTTTTGTCATTGTCTTCTTTTGTAATTCATTTATGTCTCTGGCATTTCATCACCTTCATCAAGAGTTCAAGTAGGACTTTCTGGAGGCTTATTTGGTGTAGAAGTTCCCTTTTTGGGTGGCATGTTGGCCAAGTATCACTTTTGAACCTTGATTTTGAGGTGGTTCTGTTAGACAATATTTCTTTTGTTGTATCTCCAAAGTTTCGACCCTTCTGGGTATGAAACTTTATTTTTTGTAGTTCTATGATATTTCTTCTCTGCAATGTCATAGGTCTGATCAAAATTGGATGTGACAAGTGGAATTTACGGTAACTTCCCCACAACTTGTTGATTTTTGTCCTTTCCAGGAGATCTCACTTTTATAGTGTGCCCTGCACAAAATAATTGATAGAAAATTTTGAAACTTGTACCAGAAATACTACAGACTGTCCACTATCCAATGCAACTAGTCTCACTCAATTTGGATACTCTAGGAAGAAGTTATGATATTTTTACCTGGAACACCTTCTTGAGACTAGTCAATAGGACTAGTCAGATACCCTATTTTCCACAGGGTGTATCTACAAATGTAAGATGACCCAAAAGATAAACTTTTTACCACAGGTACCTTACTACTTTCTTTTAATATGATCTGGAGTTCAGTGTATGAAACGTTACAAAAAAGTTTTGATAGTGAAAATTATGCAATGACTCAGTTTAGGATGATTCCAGAACCCTGTCTTGCACAGGTTGTATCTCCGAAAGTATAAGGCTCAGGAGCTGAAATTTTAACCCAACATACCTTGATCCATCTACTAAATATCCTCCAATCCATTCCTTCTGAAACATTGTAGAAACAAATTTATAGCGAAAATTCCAAGGTGTCTCAGATGTAGCAGCGAAACCCCAAGACCTTGAGCTTTGATACCATATGTTAAGAACCAAATATCAATATAGCATAGAAAAACCTTAGAATAAGTACTCAACACCTTGAAAAAGAGAGAAATTCAGATAATAATCCTCTTCGAGGGGGAAACCTCCTTATGCCCACATAAATGTACAATTACAAGATGATTCTAGATGAAAATGTCTCCTTGGTATATATAGGAGACTAGGAGGTATAATTACAACTAATGGACTAAATCTAACATAAATAAAATAACATTACTAATGTAATATGCCCCAATTAAGGGGTAATGAGCCATTATTTAGGGCTTAATATTGAACTTATGATATAAGGGTAAAAAAACACCATTTTTGCATAAATAATTTATGTAGATATTAAGTATGCATAAAGAGTTTGATAAACCTATTCAAAAAAGGAAATGCTTACAAAATCTTAACACATAAAGAAACATTTTCACATATACACAATATACACAGAGATTTACCTTGTAAACCCTTAACCATAAAAACCAACAAATTAAAAGTCACATTTGATATCTCACTATATTAACTTAACCTATCATAATAAAATATTTAGGTATTTTGAAGCATTAATTTAACCCTAATCCTATAACCATGATTGGATTACAACCCTAATCCCTTAACCACAATTATATTACAATGGGTATAAAACCAAGGGAAAATACCACCCAAAAAACCTAAAATATGCATGTAATGGCCTTTGAAAAATAAGGAGCGAAAAAAATCTCCAAAGTCATGACCCCAAAAACCACAAAATGTGTCGAGATGTACTATTTATACCTACAAAGAATACAACACATCCAACAATCACCCAATTTTTGAATACTTTGCAACGGGGACAACATGGTCACAACATTAACTACTTGGGGCAACTAATCCCATTGATTCCATGCACCAAGAAAAGATTTCAATACTCACAAACTTCATTAATGAATCTGCAACATTTTTCAAGGTGTTAGATTTCTCCAACAACACGTTCTCGTCTTCAACCATGTCTCTAATAAAATGGTACAACAACACAATATGCTTTGTCTTATAATGAGAAGGATGGTTGTTTACAGAAAGATTGCACTTTGAATATCACAATCTATCCTTACAACTTTCTGTACAAAACCGATATGATCTGGATTATTTTCGGCACGAAATGAGAGAGGAGATATAATAAAGAAATGTACATAGATATATCAGATATCTAATAATATAATGGAGATGTATCAAAAATATAACCATAAACACAGAGATACAATAATACACAATTTCTATTAATGAGTGAAATGTAGAAATACAAAGTGAAAGGCTCACTAGAATGGTGGAAGCTTATATCTAAGAAGATATATGACATCTATTCTCATTCGCAAGAAGATGGTGATTGTTACAATGAGGCTCCAAAGGCCTTTTTAAAATAAATAAAATCCAAAACCCTAACAATGAAAGATGAAAAGCCAACAGGTTTGTGGACCCCGTTTTGGGTAGTTTGGTGTATCAACTTCCCGAGGGCGTAACTTTGGCATACAATCTTTGTTTGGGGCAGACATAACTCGTTAGAAATGTCTTGATGAGGAGCTTAATTTCATAGGCTCAATCATGCCTTCAACTATGTTTAAGGTGCCTGATTGTGAAAAATCATCGTTTAGGCCCTCAAAATGGCCTCGAAAGTTTAGGACCCGAAAAACTACTAAAAATAGTAAATTGCCAAAAAATCATTTTGAGCCAGCTAGAATAGGTTGGTGACCACTGATATCCACCTAGATAAATCCTCCCCCCTTAGAAGGCAATGGTCTCCATTGTGTTGAGTTCCCGGGGAAGAGGGGGAATCATTTGTTGAATCTGAACCCTAGTGAGTTGCTTGCCTTGCTGGAGAAGTTGTGTTGCTTGGCTTGTGAAAGGTTGTCGAGAACCTGATGTTTGAAGGGTTGGACCTTTTTAACTAGTATGGATACATGAGATGACTGTGTGCGGAAGGAATCTTTTCTCTTGGCTTTAATCTTGTTGACCAGCTTCTGCTGGATAGAAGGTGCTTGGATTGAGGTTGCAGTGGTTGCAGTGTCCTTTTATTCACCTTTTGAACAGATTGTGAAGAGGTTGAAAGTTGTAGTATGAGATATTACTTTGTGACATTGTTTAGGTGGGAAAATAGTTGAAACTACCTCTGGTATCATGTACAAATGACCCCCCACAATAACAATGACACTACGAGGTCAAGACTCATAAATAACTTAACGCTTCCACATATATGGTTGGCCCAAAAGAACGTCATAGACATCCAATGGGGAAACATCACATAATACTTCATCCTTGAAGGGCTTGATGTTGTATGACAAGAGGCATTGTTGGCTGACACGGATATCTCGTCCCTGGTGAAGCCACTTGATGTTGTATGGTTGCGGGTGTGGAGTTGTCAACAATCCCAATTATTTGATGACCCCTGCTGAGATGAGGTTCTTTTGGCTTCTGCTATCAACAATAAAATGCATCAGGGTCCCCTTCACCCACTTCTGTGAATGAAAAAGGTGATCCCCCTCTTCAGGATCTATTGCTTCTTCTAGTTGAATTATTGTGGCCACAACAGTAGCAATGGGGTCTGTGTCGATGATATGTCTTCTCCCATTATTTTTTGAATTAGGGTTCAGCTCCTTTTCTTTGATCTTGGCCACCAATGATTTTTTTGAGTGACATTCATCAGTGTTGTGCCAGGGGATTTTGTGCAAATCACACCACTTTCCAATGTCCTTCTTTGTCTTTCTATTACCCTTTTTTTCATGTGGCTTGGACTGGTTTTCTGGAGGTTGGTTGTTAGGTTCCTCTTTACCATACTTTGGTCGCTGCGGATTTGCAGACCCGAACTCTCGTTTGTTTTGGTGCCTAAATTTCTGCTCGATTTTGACAACATATCGATAGGTAGCTCCCAATGATGAGATGTCCAAAAAATCAATTTCAGTTTGGATGTACCTATGCAAAGCCCCGCACTATTTCAGAACCAGTTGTTGCTCGAAGACTTTGATACCCAACTTGGTGCGCAATGTATGGAAAGTATTTGTGAACTCCGACATTGTTTGTGATCCGGATTATTTTCGGCATGAAATGAGAGCGGAGATATAATAAAGAAATGCATAGAGATATCGTGGATATCCAATAATATAACAAAAATGTATCAGCGATGCAACCATAAAAACAGAGATACAGTAATACAAGATTTATATTAATGAAAGAAATGTACAAAGACTATAAAAATACAGAGTGAAAGACTCACTAGAATGGTGGCAGATTATCTCTGAGAAGAGATGTGACGGCTACTCGCATTCACAAGAAGGTGATTACAATGAGGATCTGAAGGCATTTTTACAATAAATAGGAATATCAAAAACCCTAGACATCCAAAAACCTAACCCTAGGAGATGAGGCGCCAAAAGTCATGTGGGCCCCGTTTGGGTGAGTTAGTACATCAACTTCTCGAGGTTGTAACTTTTGCATACGATATCTGTTCGACGCACATGATATATCGTTAGAAAGATCTATCAGAGGACTACAACTATTGACAACAAATAGAATAATCATATTTTTCAATTGATATATGCCCAAAAAACGTCATTTAGGGCCTCAAAACGGCTCTGGAAGTTCAAGACCTGAAAAACTGCCAAAAATAGTAAATTACCAAAATTGCCAGAAAACTGTTTTGAGTCAGTTGAAAAAGGTGGGTAGCCACCAATATCCACCTGGATCAATCCTCCCTCCTTAAGAAGCAATGGTCTCCATTGCGTTGAGTGCCCGGGGAAGAGGGAAAAGTGTTTGTTGAATCTGCATCTTAATGATTTGCTTGCCTTGTTGGAGAAGTTGTGTTGCTTAGCTTGTTGAAGGTTGTCATGAACATGTGGCTAGAAGGGTTGGACCTTTTTAACCAGTTTGGATACATGAGATGCCTGTGTGCAGAAGGAATCTTTACACTTTGCTGCAATTTTGTCAACCTGCTTCTGTTGGATATAAGGTGCTTGGGTCGAGGCTATAGTGGTTGCAGTATCCTTTTATTCATCTTTTGAACAGATTGTGAAGAAGCTGAATTTTGTAGTATGAGATACTACCTTGTGGAACTGTTTAGGTGAAACAGTAGTCAGAACTACCTTTGGTATTTTGTAGAGATGACCCCCCCAGAGACACAATGACACTGAGGGGTCGAGACTCATAAACAACATGGAATTTCCACATATATTGTTGGCCCAAGAGAACATCACAAACATCGAGTGGGGCAACATCACATAATACCTCATCCTTGAAGGTTTTGATGTCGTATGACAATCGACATTGTTGGCTGACACAAAGATCTCGTCCCTGGCGCAACCACCTGATGTTCTATGGTTGTGGGTGTGGTGTTGTCGACAAACCCAACTGTTTGACAACCTCTGCTAAGACGAGGTTCTTATGGCTTCCGCTATCAACAATAAAATGCAATGGGGTCCCCTTCACCCACATCTGTGAATGAAAAAGGTGCTCCCCCTCTTCAGGATCTGTTGGTTCTTCTGGTTGAATTGTGGTGGTCATGACAATAGCAGTGGGATCTTCGTCGATGATCTATCTTTTACCAGTATTTTTAGAATCACATTCTGAATCAGGGTTTGGCTCATTGTCTTTGATCTCGGCCACCAATGACTGTTTTGAGCGACATTCATTGGTGTTGTGCCAGGGGATTTTGTGGAAATCACATCATTTTCCAGTGTCCTTCTTTGTCTTCACGTGACCCTTCTTTTCATGTGGCTTGGACAGGTTTTTGGGGGACTGTTTGTTAGGGTCATCTTTATCATACTATGGTTGTTGCAAATTTGCAAACCCAAACTCGCATTTGTTCTAGTGCTTAAATTTCTGATCGATTTTAACAACATGTCGATAAGCAGCACCGAGTGATGAGATGTACAGAAAATTCATTTCAGTTTGGATGTATCTGTGTAGAGCCCCACGGTATTTCAAAACCAAATGTCATTCGGAGTCTTTGATACCCAGCATGGTGCACAAGGTATGGAAGGTATTGGTGAACTCCAGAACTGCTTGGCCCCTCTCTTGCCGCAGTGTGGTCCATCTCATGTACTAGCCCTCATAGTTTCCAATAGGGTAATATTGTTCCTTTACCACATCCATAAAAAAATCCCAAGTGGGCTCGGCCCCATATATTCCAGACTCCTCTGTGAAACTTTGCTCCTAGTAAGTTTCCCACCAATGTTTGACATGGGGGAGAGATTTAAGGAGTGCAAAGGTGATCTTTTCCCTGTCGAAAAATTTATGAACAAAGAAATAACCTTCTAATAGATTTAACCATTTGTCTAGGGCATCTGCATCTATCTGACCTTCAAATACGGGAATATCAAAATTAACCTGTACCTTGAAAGGAGAGGTGTTTCCAAAGTTATTGTTTGATGAATATGTGCTTATTTCTATCGGCATACGTTGAAGTATGTGGGAAAAACTCTCCATCATTTCATCCCTCTGTCTTGTGAGAGCTTGCTCAAGCAACAGATTGATAGAATCGTATGCTTCGTCGTTTTTCTTTCTTCCGCCATGGAGGGTTTCTTGGGAATGCAAGAGCGATTGTCTTCAAGAGAGACAAACTTGAGACCCAACTTTCTATACTCGGACCTCGTTGGGGACATGCACTGAAAAATGATCAAGAGCAACCTGCTCTGATACCACTGATACGGATTATTTTCGGCACGAAATGAGAGCGGAGATTTAATAAACAAATGCATAGAGATATCGCGGATATCCAATAATATAATAGAAATGTATCACAGATGCAACCATAAACACGGAGATACAGTAATACACGATTTCTATTAATGAAAGAAATGTACAGGGACTAAAAAATACAGAGCGAAAGACTCGTTAAAATGGTGGCAGCTTATCTCTGAGAAGAGATGTGACGGCTACTCGCATTCGCAAGAAAGTGATTACAATCAGACTCTGAAGGCCTTGTTAAAATAAACAGGAATGTCAAAAACCCTAGACATCCAAAAACCTAACCCTAGGAGATGAAGCACCAAAAGTCAGGTGGTCCCCGTTTGGGTGAGTTAGTACATCAACTTCCCGGGGTCGTAACTTTTGCTATCGATCTTCGTTTGACGCACATGATACATCGTTAGAAAGATCTATCTGAGGACTACAAATGTTGACAACAAATACCGTCAAGATGTTTTCCAACCGGTAGATGCCCAAAAAACGTCGTTTAAGGCCTCAAAACGGCTCCAGAAGTTCAGGACCCGAAAAACTGCCAAAAATACTAAATTACCAAAATTGCCAAAAAAATGTTTTGAGCCAGTTGGCCAATTGGAAAAGGTGGGTGGCCATCGATATATACCTGGATTAGTTTGGCCCCTCTCTTGTCGCAGTGTGGTCCATCTCATGTACTGTTCATCATAGTTACCAATAGAGTAATATTGTTCCTTGACCGCATCCACAAAAAAATCCCAAGTGGGCTCGACCCCATATACTCCAGACTCCTCTGTGGAGCTTCTCTCCCAGTAAGTTTCCCACTAATGTTTGACATGGGGGAGAGCCTTAAGGAGTGTGATGGTGATATTTTCCATGTGGGGAAAATCGTGAACAGAGAAATAACCTTCTAGCAAATTTAACCATTTTTTGAGGGCATCTGCATCTATCTGACCTTCAAATACGGGAATATCAAAATTAACTTGTACCTGGAAAGGAGAGGTTCCTCAAAAGTGGTTGCTTGATGAAGACACACCTACTTTTATTGGAAGGTGTTGAAGGATGTGGGAAAAATTCTCCATCATTTTTTCCATATGTCGCATGAGAGCTTTCTCAAACAACAGATTAATAGAATAGTTTGCTCTATTGTCTTTCTTTTCTCCCCCCATGGAATGTTTTTTGGGTGTGTGAGAGTGATTGTCCTCAAGAGAGACAAGCTCGAGACCCAACTTGTTATCCTCAGACCTCGTCAGGGACATGCACTGAAAAAAATGATCAAGAGTTATTTGCTCTAATACCACTGATCCAGATTATTTTCAGCACGAAATGAGAATGGAGATATAATAAAGAAATGTATAGAGATATATCATATATCCAATAATATAACAAAGATGTGTCAGAAATATAACCATAAATACATAGATACAGTTATACACAATTTCTATTAATGAGTGAAATGTACAAAACTATAGAAATACAGAGTGAAAGACTCGTTAGAATGGTGGTAGCTTATTTCTAAGAAGAGATGTGACAGCTACACTCATTCACAAGAATATAGTGATTGTTACAATGAGGCTCCAAAGGCCTTTTTAACATAAAGAAAATCCAAAATTGATCTGGATTATTTTCGGCACGAAATGAGGGCGGAGATATAATAAAGCAATGTACAAAGATTTCTCAAATATCCAATAATATAATAGAAATGTATTAGATATGAAACCATAAACATAGAGATATAGTAATACACAATTTTCTATTAATGAGCGAAAATGTACAAAGACTGTAAAAATACAGAGTGAAAGACTTGCTAGAATGGTGGCAGCTTATCTCTGAGAAGATATGTGTCCGCTACTCGCATTCGCAAGATGATAATTTTACAATGAGGCTCCAAATTCCTTTTTATCATAAATAAAATCAAAAACCCTAACCCTGGAAGATGAAAATCCAACAGTTTTGTGGACACCGTTTTGGGTAGTTTGGTGTATCAACTTCCTGAGGGCATAACTTTGGCATACGAACTCTGTTTGGGGTGCATGATAGCTCGTTGGAAAGATATCGTCAAGGAGATTCATTTATGGGGCTCAATTAGATACTTTGGCTATCATTGAGAAGCTCTATCCCAAAAAACCTTCATTTAGGCCCTCAAAATGGCCCCAGAAGTTAAAAACTGCTAAAAATAGTAAATTACCAAAATTGCCCGAAAATTGTTTTGAGACAGTTGGAAAAGGTGGGTGGCCACTGATATCCACCTGGATTAATCCTCCCTCCTTAGGAAGAAATTGTATCCATTGCGTTGAGTGCCCGGGGGAGAGGGAAAAGTGTTTGTTGAATCTGCATCTTAATGAGTTGCTTGCCTTGTTGGAGAAGTTGCATTGCTTAGCTTGTTGAAGGTTGTCACGAACACGTGGCTGGAAGGGTTGGACCTTTTTAACTAGTCTGGATACATGAGATGCCTGTGTGCAGAAGGAATCTTTACACTTTGTTGCAATCTTGTCGACCTGCTTATGTTGGATAGAAGGTGCTTGGGTCGAGGTTGTAGTGGTTGCAGCATCCTTTTGTTCACCTTTTGAATAGATTGTGAAGAAGATAAATTTTTTAGTATGAGATATTAACTTGCGGCACTGTTTAGGTGGAAAAATAATTGGAACTACCTCTGGTATTCTGTAGATATGACCCCCCAGGGAAACAATGACACTGCGGGGTCGAGACTCATAAACAACATGGTGTTTCCACATATATGGTTGGCCCAAGAGAACATCATAGACATCCAATGGGGAAACATCACAAAATACCTCTTCCTTGAAGGGTTGGATGTCGTATGACAATCGACATTGTTGATTGACACGAAGATATCGTCCCTGGCAAAGCCACTTGATGTTGTATGGTTGTGGGTGTGGTGTTATGGACAATCCCAACTGTTTTATGACCTCTGTTGAGATGAGGTTCTTCTATATTCTGCTATCAACAATAAAATGCATTGGGGTCCCCTTCACCCACATCTAAGAATAAAAAAGGTGCTCCCCCTCTTCAGGATCTGTTGGTTCTTCTAGTTGAATTGTTGCAGTCGCGACAATAGCAATGGGGTCTGTGTCGATGATCTACCTTTTACCAGTATTTTCATAATCATATTCTGAATCAAGGTTCGGCTCCTTGTCTTTGATCTCGGCCACCAAAGATTATTTTGAGTGACATTCATCGTTGTTGTGCAAGGGGATTTTGTGGAAATCACACCATTTTCCGGTGTCCTTCTTTGTCTTCCTGTGACCCTTCTTTTCCTGTGGCTTGGACTAGTTTTCGAGAGACTGTTTGTTAGGGTCGTCTTTATCATACTTTGGTTGTTGCGGATTTGCAGACCTGAACTCCCATTTGTTCTGGTGCTTAAATTTCTGTTCAATTTTAACAACATATAGATAAGCAGTGTTGAGTGATGAGATGTCCAGAAAATCCATTTCAGTTTGGATGTATCTGTGTAGAGCCCCATGGTATTTTAGAACCAAATGTCATTCGGAGTCTTTAATACCCAGCTTGGTGCACAAGGTATGGAAGGTATTGGTGAACTCCAGAACTGCTTGGCCCCTCTCTTGCCGCAGTGTGGTCCACCTCATGTACTGGTCCTCATAGTTTCCAACAGGGCAATGATGTTCCTTTATCACATCCACAAAAAAATCCCAAGTGGGCTCAACCCCATATATTTCAGACTCCTCTATGGAACTTTGCTCCCAGTAAGTTTCCCACCAAGGTTTGACATGGGGGAGAGCTTTAAGGAGTGAGAAGGTGATATTTTCTCTGTTGGAAAAATTATAAGCAGAGAAATAACCTTCTAACAAATTTAACCATTTGTCTAGGGCATTTGCATCTATCTGAACTTCAAATACGGGAATATCAAAATTAACCTGTACCTTGAAAGGAGAGGTGCTTCCAAAGTGGTTGTTTGATGAATATGTGTCTGTATCTATCGGTAGGCGTTGAAGGATGTGGGAAAAATATTCCATCATTTTGTCCCTTTGTCTTGTGAGAGCTTGCTCAAGCAACAGATTGATAGAATCATCTGCTCCGTCGTTTTTATTTTCTTCCACCATGGAGGGTTTCTTGGGCATACGAGAGAGATTATATTCAAGAGATACAAGCTCAAGACCCAACTTGCTATACTCGGACCTCGTCGGGGACATGCACTAAAAAAAACGATCAAGAGCAGCTTGCTCTGATATCATTGATCCAAATTATTTTCGGCACGAAATGAGGGCGGAGATATAATAAAGAAATGTACAAAGATATCTCAGATATCCAATAATATAACATAAATGTATCAGAGATGCAACCATAAACACAAAGATACAATAATACACAATTTTCTATTAATGAGTGAAAATGTACAAAGACTGTAAAAATACAGAGTGAAAGATTCACTAGAATGGTGGAAGCTTATCTCTAAGAAGAGATGTGTCTGCTACTCGCATTCGCAAGATGATAATTTTAAAATGAGGTTCCAAAGGCCTTTTTATCATAAAGAAAATCCAAAACCCTAACCCTGGAAGATGAAAAGCCAACAGTTTTGTAGACCCCGTTTTGGGTAGTTTGGTGTATCAACTTCCCGGGGGCGTAAATTTGGCATACGATCTTCGTTGGGCGCACAATAGCTCATTGGAAAGGTATCATCGAGGATATTCAATTAGGGGGTTCAATCAGAGCCTTTGGGCATTATTGAGAAGCTCGATCCCAAAAAACCCTTCATTTAGGCCATCAAAATGGCCCCGGAAGTTAAAAACTGCTAAAAACAGTAAATTACCAAAATTGTCAGAAAACTGTTTTGATCCAGTTGGAAAAGGTGGGTGGCCACCGATATCCACCTGGATCAAAAACCCTAAACCCGGAAGATGAAAATCCAACAAGTTTGTGGACCTCGTTTTGGGTAGTTTGGTGTATCAACTTTTCAGGGGTGTAACTTTTGCATACGATCTATATTTGGGGTGCATGATAGCTCGTTGGAAAGGTCTTGACGAGGAGATTAATTTCATAGTCTCAATCATTCCCAAGGCTATCATTGAAGTGCCCAATCGTGAAAAAACATCATTTAGGCCCTCAAAATGGCCCCAAAAGTTTAGGACCCGAAAAAACTGCTAAAAATAGTAAATTGCCAAAAAAAAAAATTGAGGCAGCTGGAATAGGTGGGTGGCCACCGATATCCACCTAGATCACAATACTTGAACAAAATCTATGCAACCATATATATTTGTTGCTATCATAAGTTGCCACCATGTACTCAACTTTTGTATTTGAGAGTGCAACTACAACCTACCTCTTGCTCATCAAATTGATTACTCTGCCAAATAGGTTAAACACATAAACACTTGTACATCTTCTATGATCAATATCTCCATCCTAGTTTACATCAAAAAAAAATTGTACATATATAATGTTGTTTTTTCAAGGTCTTCCATTGCAGTAGATTGTATAATCTAAAATGCCACACAAATATTTGAAGACCCTCTTTATAGTTTCCCAATGTTCATTCTCTAGTTTTGACATATACTTTCTCAAAGGTCCTACTACATGGGAAATGTCTAGTCTAGTACAAACCATAATATACATCAAACTTCCACAGACACTTACATATAGAACATGAGACATTTCCTCTAGATCTCCATATGTCTCATGACACTATTTTAGATAGCTTTACACCTACAAGAATATGTCTCATATGTGCCTCATGTTCCTTATGTCTCACATGAGAGATAATTTCCTTATGTACTCCTTGTCATATTCTCTAGCTTCCTCATTTTCCTACTTTACTTGTAGCATTCCCTCATTCTCACCAATCACATTCAACCCCGTTCTTCGTTGACCATCCACCAAAATCATAATTAAATGAGAGAATGCCTAATGAAGGAGTGGATGAAAACACAATTGAAGGAGAGGATGACAATATAGCTATGAGGATGGAAACTCCACACTATTGTAGGTAATCCTCTACGCTCTCAATATTATGGTTGTTTTTAGGTTGCACTATGATTATTCTCTTAGTATCAGATTCTACAAACTTATGTAATTTTATTGGTCATCTTTATTTAGTTTTTATTTGTTTTTTTTGTGAAATGTTGTTATAATAGGATGTTGTTTTGTAACATTTAAATTTTTTGTGGATGAGATACAACTGTATGTGCACATAGGTCCAAGGTCATGCATAGAGGACCCTAACCTATTTCATTGAACTAAGGCCAAGGTTAACTTCTAGAAATAGAAACTTTTTTCACCTTTACCCAAATAGCTCTAGCCCGTACATTATTTTTCTTTTTAAGAGCCCCTTTACCTTAAGGAGATGAAATCATTTGCAAACTTTTTATGGGTTTTAGGAAGATAATTGTTAACTATTGGTTTTCCATTTTAAAATTAGTTGGATCTTGAAATTTGATTGGTGATATCTTAATTTGGTTGATAGAATATTGCTTATGAAGTCCATTCACAATGAAATCCTCAATTACCCCTTTCAAATCTACAATTAGTCATGTTCATTTCTTTGTTCTCCAAAGATAGTAAGGAAAAAGCTTGTTAATTTTTTCTCAAAATTTTCAGCGTTTTTGGGTGTTTATACATAATCAAACATCTGTCAAGTTTATCACTTATCAACCTTGGGTTCTTTTAGATTTTGACCCTTTTGATCATGTCTGTGCATGAGATTGTGCATCTTTGATGCCATAATGTGGCACAGAAAGGTCTTCACAACAAGATTGTGTATTGTTCTATCAAAAGAGTGTTTTCATCTCCAAAACTATAAATACGTGACTTTTTTTTCTCATTTGACAACAAGAACACAATTTCAAACATGAGATGCTAGTCTTTTCATCTTTTTCTATATAACAATTCCCATGGTTTTTGGTTTTGTTTCAAGAACTTTTCCCCTCATTAATGATGCTTTAGGAGTCAATTTGGGGTGAAACAATGTTGAATTGGAGAATTAAGGCCAAGTGCAAGTTTCATGGATGGTTGCAGCTATGGATTTGTTGCATAATACTGCAATACACATACTCACCAATCCACAAATCTATGAGTTATAGATATTCCAAGATACCCTTATTTCATATTGGTATAATGAAATAGGTGCGTCGCTCTGAAAAACCCACCTCTCTGATTGGTGCCTTCACTAGTGACCCCCCGGTCACTCCCATGTCAGGATATGATCCTGACCCATCTCAACATCATGACACAAATATCAATGCCTTCAAGGAATTGGTGGATGCTTTGCCCAAACTCACTACCAGGCCTACTCACTCGCAATTTGTCAAAAAGTTGGATCAGATCCCGGAAATTAAACTCCCTAGAATCGTTGCTCGATGCAAAACTCTTGCATTAGCAAATAAAGGACTCATAGGGAAGTTCATAGGTCTTTGTCCCTCACCCCGACAAATGGACATTTGGATCACAAAAAATTGGCTACCCTTGATTCGTGAGTGCCTCAATCATTACTTTTGTGGTAAGGGTTTTTACACCTTCTCCTTTGAATTCAAAGAAGATAAAGATTTAATATTTAGGAATGACATGTATTTCTATGGATCTCGGGGCATCTATTTAAATAAATGGACCCAATATTTTGACCTAGAAAATGGCATCCCTTATGCTGCTCTGGTATGGGTACGTATTTCCTATCTCCCCCTTCATTGCTTGGGAGATGATATTCTGACATGCATTGGAAACTCCTTAGGAAAATACATAGACAAGGCGGAATCAAGAGGATCTATGTTTGCATGCACCAGAATCTGTGTAGAAGTCGATTTAGAAAAGGGCTCACAGAGGTTGTAAAATTGGCGCTTGACGAATGGACCCATATTCAACAACTAGACTACGAATAACTCCCTTTCAAATGTCGTTATTTCCATGATTACATCCATTTTGTCAAAAATTGCCCAAAAAATCCTAAAGAAATGCATGGGACCTCAAAAGACCTAGAAGGAGAATAGCAGCCAACAAGGAAAAAAATAAACAATGGAAAAAATTTAGGACAAGTGGCAGGCTCCTCCAACCCCCCAAATCAATTGAATCCCACATACCCAAATGCTCAACACCGTAAGGAGAAGAATCATCCCTTAGGCCCATAGAACCAAGCAGATCCTCACACTATCATGACAAATAAATATGTTTTTTTGGGTGAACCCTCTTCAAAGAAAGATATAGATCCAAATGACAATCCAGCCAGTATCCCTCCCCCCAACATGCAACCAGTCATCTTGACTCACCTATATTAGAATGAAGAGGAAAGCTCAGATTAAGAAATAGAACTGCAAGAGGAAACACCAGCAACAAGTCAATATAACATCCAAGACCAAATTATCACAAGAGGAATAACAAAACAATCCCTCGAAGAAGAAGATATACAATCAGAAAGAACAGTAAAAAAAGATGGCAGAAGATCAAATTGAGACATCAGGGAAGAAAAATCCAACAGAGAAAAGGCCATGGGAAAGCAACATTCTATTGAATCAACTCTCAACAACATGGCAAAAAAAATTAGTAGCAAAGTCTCAGACTCACCATCTCCTCCTTGAGCGGGGGGGAAGTCCTTCTTTGTTTATATAATGAAAGTACTCTCCTAGAATTGCAGGGGTTTCAAATGTAAATCAAAAGCCGAGGCCCTCAAAGGCCTAATCAAGCTCAATAAATTGTATGTAATTATGTTGCAGGAGACAAAAATTGTTTCTCAAGAAGGAAATAAAATCTGGAAACAAAGTGATGGTGTCAATGTTAGCTCTACAGGCGCCTCATGAGGAATTTTGACCCTATGGGATACCACAATCATTGAAAAAGAGGTAAGTTTATGTACCCAAAAATGGATCTTCACAATTCTCAAATCCAAGGAAACAAGTATCCAAATGTCCCTTTTAAACATATATATGCCCACAAGGTATATGGAAAAAATAGGTTGTTGGAACTCTCTTTTTTCCATAAAAGAAGAAATTGATGTCTCAAAGAGTATTATTGCAGGTGATTTCAACATTGTGTTGAACAATTCAGAAAAATAGGGGAGGTAGTCCAATTCAAGATCCTATGCGTGAAAGAATTGAGGATATTCTAGCAAACTAGGACCTAATTGATATACAACCGAGCAAGGGGCTTTTCACCTAGAATAATAGACGTTTTGGTCCTAGTCACATTGTTGTTCGATTTTGTTTCCTTATCCATAGTGATTTCTTATTATCTTTTTTTTTTAACAAAAACCAGATAAAATTTATATTACAGAGTTGCGAATAATCGCAAGAGAAGTACAAAAAGTGATTTGCAGGACCCGTAATTACAAAATTTGCCTCCCTGTAGGCTCCCAGTAGGTATGTGGTGAGCGGAGGCGAGAATTTATACTATTCTAAAGCCGATCAAAGCTTTTACAGTGAAGATCATACAGTAAGAGCCTAAAAAAAAAACTGTTAAACAGAGAATACACTTAAATATTGTTCTCCTCCGGTGCTGGAGGTTCTTCTTTTGTTGATAGCCTCGGATTTAGGTCCAGTCACGGTCAAGGTCCAGGAGAAGAGGCTTCATCGGAGATGGGTGCAGAAGATGTTGGGGAAGCCAAAGGTGAAACAGGTCCAGCCCTGAACTGAAGAATTTCTATATGTTTCCTTAGTGCCTTGCATTCGTCCTTTGTCCGTCGGTGCTTTACCCATTGTTGGATGGTGATTTCTGTTATGGTTAGGACTTGGGTTGAGAGGGCTCTGAGATTGATTTGCAGATTTTGCACCGTATCAACCAATTCATTATGTTCTTCCACTGAGATGGCACGATGGTTGCATGTGTTCCTTCTCATTTTGTTGAGATTGCTTTCACTGTCTGTCTAGATGATGCAAGCGATATCTGCTATTAGAGGAGGGGTAGATTTCTCTCTCTTTTTCGGAGTATGAAATAGGCCCAAGTGATGCGCCATGCTTCTTATGATATGGTCCATCATCTGTGCGAGATTCAGAGGACAATTTCATTTGCCTGTTTTTAATGGACACGGGAACTGTTATCATGCCCTCTGTTGATCCTGGTACTGCTCACATTGCCCGAATTAAATGGATAGTACTCCCATGGAGTCGTGCCAAGCGAATTCATCACCCTCCAGGTCTTGTTACGGCAATCTAAAGCAACAGGAAGAGTGTTGAAGTGACTTCCCAAGTCGGGGGAGATGGAGGGTGTGGAAAGAGTGGCACGCATTGAGGTGAAAGAGGGAATTTCAAGGTGACGAGAGGTGAGGTGTAGAAGCGTGAGGGCCCGGATCCAAGTGCCAAGTGGCGGAGTCAGAGGAGAGGTGTTGTGATGTGAAGGGTTCATGATGGTGGCCAAATTCATAATCCATGTGTCGATTTAAGCGTACAGGTGAGTTGGCCGCCAGTTGTCTAGTGCTTGAAGGATGGATGACAGGATCATGGAATGGGGCTTCGTTGAGTGAGACCTTTGACAACCAACGAACCCGGCTCCAGAGTGATTGCCAGATTCGCTTGAGTATCAACGATTTGATTATTGCGTCTGATTACATGAAAAAAGGAAACATTGTAGAAGTGTTTGGTAATTGCAAAGATTCGGTGGGATGCGACATTTAAATGGATATTCTGGGGGTGAGAGCCTTTGCGGGAATGATTTATGATTATCTTAGAATTGTCAATGACAGTAAGGGAGTGGATGTTCATATTTTTGGCGAGGAGAATGCCTTGATGCAGAGCGTAATCTTCAACTTGATTATTGGATGTAATTTTGAGGCTTCAGTGCAAAGTGAGTTTTTGATTTCCTCTTGGGCATATGATGACCCCTCCCGCTCCTTCCACCCCAAGGTTTCCCTTTGAGGCTTTGTCGAAGTAGAGAGTATGTGTCAGTTGCTCATTGCGCCAGTGTGAGAACTCGAAGTCATCATGAAGCTGCCAAGAGGATCTCATTAGAGTGGGGTGGTGGAAAAATGGAGGGATGGAGGGGAAAATGGTGGAGATACAAATAGATTATAAGCTGGAGGAGGGGGTGAAGGAGATGGGTTTGGATTTGGAAAGGAATAATTTTTCCAGAAGGGCTACGGATTTTTTAGGTACAAGATCTGGGGGGGAGTGGAGGTTGGAGAAGATGGCCCTGTTTTGGGAGAGCCAAATTTTCCACCAAATGTACTTAGGCAAGGCTTTGAATAAGTCTTTGAAGAGAGGTTTGCTCTTGAAGGAGCCACGATAAATAGATTGTCAATTTGAGAGTAGCTCTTTTGGTTGGGATGACCATCTGATTTTGTTGTGGAGGCTTTGGAGAGTTGTTTTCCACATAGAGATAGCATAGGGGAAATGGAGGAAAATATGTTGAGAGGTTGGAGAAGATGGCCCTGTTTTGGGAGAGCCAAATTTTCCATCAAATGTACTTAGGCAAGGCTTTGAATAAGTCTTTGAAGAGAGGTTTGCTCTTGAAGGAGCCACGATAAATAGATTGTCAATTTGAGAGCAGCTCTTTTGGTTGGGACGACCATCTGATTTTGTTGTGGAGGCTTTGGAGGGTTGTTTTTCACATAGAGATAGCATAGGGGCAATGGAGGAAAATATGCTGAGAGGTTTCATGTGCATTGCGACACAACTCACATCTGAAAGGACCATGTATGTTCCTTTTGAGAATATTTTCACCTGTAAGTAATTTGTCATGTGCAACTATCCAACAAAAGGAATTTACCTCAGGAGGGTTGTCATTGTTCCAGAGGGAAATCCAAATATTATCTTTGGGGGGGAGATCTTTTTGGGAGAGAAGATGTGAATAACCTTGTTTGACAGAGTAAATCCCATTACCCAAACCTCTCTTGTCTTTTAGCGTGTTGTGAATGGGGACAAAGCCTTTCAAAAGACTTTGCAACTAATGGGCCGCTTCCTAAAAATTGCTTGGGAGATTTTGAAGATTCCATCCTATCCAATCACCCGAATCAGCGTTCTAGGAAGAGATATCTGAGATGTGTTTCTTGCCTTGCAAGTCTAGCCAGTTAATGAGAGGTTGAAGATGAATGTGTTGCCAAATTGGCGGCTTTCCCACGATGTTGTCTACTCCAATAAAGATCTTTTAGTCTTTCCCCCTTCCCAGAGAAAGCGTCTTAGGAGACGGGAGATTGAGATCTTGATGCTCTGAGGTGCAAGAAGAGAGGAGAATTGAAAAATGGGAGAGCAGAGAAGACTGGCTTTAAAAGCACAGTTCGGCCGACCAGATTGAGCCAGAAGGATCCCCATTGATCTAGCTTGTTTTTTATTTTGTCGAGGATTTGGTTCCAGGCTGAATTAGGAAGAGATTTAAGGCAGATTGGTATGCCAAGGTATCTGAAGGTTTTCCATTTTTCTATGAGAGGGAAACGGAAGATGTTTTCTATTAAGTGGGTTGTTCTTGGGAGAGTGTTCCAGGTGTAGATGTTGGATTTGGCACTATTTATGAGGGCTCTCGAGGCCTGGGTGAAATTGTCCAGAGCATTTTTTAATCTCTTGGTTATGACAATCAAGGCACCTCCAATGAGGAGAGTGTCATCAACGAATTAAGAGTGGTTTATTCTCTTTGTCCCCCAAGTGATTTTGATACCAGGAATGTCTTTGGAGGCGTGATCCTTTTCCAACTGCCTTCCGAGTGTTTCTGCCATAATTATGTAGAGGAGGGGGCAAAGGGGGCAACCTTGCCTCAAACCTCTGGAAATTTTGGAGAAGTTTGTTGGCCGCCTGTTAATCAGAGGGGCAATCCATGGCCTGGAAATGCAAGTCGAGATCCAGCCAACAAATTCTGGACTGGAGCCAAATTTTTGTAATACTGCCAACAAAAATTTATGTCTCACCCTGTCAAAAGCATTGGCCATGTCTATTTTGATGATCATTCCTTGGTCTCCTCATTCCCTGCTGGAGTGTATGGCTTCTTGGACCAGGATGATGTTGTCGATCATTTGTCTCTTTTCTACAAATTCACTTTGGTTTGGGGAGATAAGCTTATGAAGGAGAGGTTTGATTTGGTTGGCAATGATTTTAGTGATGATTTTGTAAGAGACATTGCATAAGGATATGGGCTTGAATCTAGAGAAAGAGGATGGATTTGAGTCTTTTGGTATAAGCACTAGAAAAGTGGAATTTGTGTTGGCCCCCAGCTTTGTAGATTTTTGAACATACTGGATCATTCTCAGGAGATCTTTTTTTATTGTGTGCCAACATTTTTGATAGAAGTGGGCGTTGAAGCCATCTGGACCTGGAGCTTGAGAGCTTCATAAAGTTCTTTTTTGTGACCTCCTGATTTATCTTGGCATTGTCTTCTTGGATTACAACAGTCGGAATGTTTAGCAACAGATCTTCTTGAGTGTTTAGATTGGTAATGCCTTCCTCAGTTAGAAGATGCTCAAAATGGGTTTTGTCTTCTTCCTGGATTTGTTGAAAGTCATTTATTTTTGTTCCATCTTCCTTTGTGATTTCCTTCACCTTGTTTCGCCAAAGTCTGACTTTTGTTTGTCTCTGAAAGAATCGCGTGTTTCTATCTCCTTATTTGAGCCAAAGACTTCAAGATTTGAGCCTCCAGGTTTCCTCCTCTGAGTGGAGGATTTTGTGATACTCAATAAAATCCTATTGTTCTTTTAGAAGAAGAGAGTGAGTAGGAATTCCCTTTTCCATTTCCATTTTGTTTTCTTCCATTTCCTTAATTTTCTTGCTTTTGGCTTCTTGATATTTTTCTTTGTTGAATTTAACCCAATGCTTGAGGGCCAATTTGACTCTTTTTAGCTTATGCTCCTAGATGAAGGTTGGAGAGCCTTGTATCCAACAGCTCCAGGCATCTGAGACAATATCAAAAAAAATTGGGTCCAAGAGCCAAAGGGGGTTGAATCTGAAGGGGATGGGGCCGAGATTCTCAGGGGGGGAGAGGCTTAGGGGGATGGGTCGTTGGTCAGAGCCTGTCCAAGGGAGAATGAGGGAGGAGGGGGAAAGAGACTCGTCAAGGAAGGAGCTGCTTAGTAGAAAATGGTCCAGGCGAGCAGTAATATGCCCAGGCCCTATTCGTCTGTTCGACCAAGTGAAGCGGCCACTAGAAGGTTTTATGTCAATTAGTTGGAAAGAGGATATGAGATCCTCAAGATGCTCTCGAGTGGGGTCCCGTACTTGGGTGCCTCCTTTATTTTGTTTAGGGTGGAGGGTTGTGTTGAGGTCTCTAGCTATAATAAGATCCTTAGGGTCTAGACTCCCTTGAAGGTTTTGGAGGGAGGTCCAACATTCAATTTTTTCTTGATAAATAACGGGCATATACACATTAAAGACATTCAGAGTCTTACTAGTAGGAATGTGAAGCAGGGTTGTTCGGATCCAGTGAGTTGTAGAGTGCCAGCTTTGCAGAGAGAAGATGCTTGGATTCCACAGGGTGCAGATTCCTCCCGAGGCTCCTCTTGCACTAACTACCACGCCTTTGCATGAACGACAGATGTAGTTTCTTTCGTGAAGGATGTCAGTATCCTTCCTTTTAGTCTCCTGGAGCAGAAGGACATGAGGGTTTTCTGCTTTGATTAAGTCATGTATCAATGAGAGCTTGTGTCGGCTCCCCAGTCCCCTGCAGTTCTAGGAGATTGCTTTTATCATTTAGAAGGCTTGGAGTTTCCCCCTTTATGGGGATTGGATCCATTTTGATTTCTTGTTTTCCTTGTTTCTTTCTTAGTATGCTGATCGAGAGTTGTTTGTTTCCCAAGTTCTATTTCCTTCCTGGTTGAAACTTCTCGCTTGTGCAAATTGGATTTTCTACCCAATTTTCTGATGGGGGAGTCATGGGTATATGAGTCTGAGCCTTCCTCTGAGCTTTGATCTATTTCTTCATCCTCAGGGTGAGATGAAGGGTGAAGGGGAGAAGGGGGGGCTGAGGGGGTTGAATGGTGAGGAGGTGCAGAGGGGTGACTTACGGGAGAGGCAGGGGGAGGAGTGAGATGAGGTTGCGAGGGGGGCGACTCCACGTGGGGTGAATCTTGGTTCGAGTTCAAACTAGAAGGTTCTGGATCTTGAGATGATTCAAGTAGGGGTGGCGTGAGGATGACTTTAGGGTTCTGGCCATGGCGTTGATGTTTTTTCCTTTTAGCTTGTTGCCATTGATCGAAATCTTTGGGAGGGGTTTCAGGGGGGGATTTGGGACAGTGCTTTGCAAAATGTCCATATTCATGACAGATTTTACATTTGAAAGGTAGTTGTTTGTAGTCAACTTGTTGTAGATAGGTCCATTTATCCGAGAGTGAGGTTAATAGCTTCAGGCAGGCCTTTTTCAATATCAAATTCTACACAGATCTGTGCGCAAAATCGGAGACCATCTTTAGGTTCAGCACGATCTATATATTTCTCGAGGGTATTACCTATAGAGCGAATAGTTTCATTGTTCCAACAATGCAGGGGGAGGAAGGGGAGACGAACCCAAACTGGAACTGCATTGGAGATATCATTCTCAGGGCTAAAATTTGGGGTCCAGCTATTAAGATACATACCTCTGGAGCCCATAAAGTACGGTCCGCTTCTGAAGATGAGATCTCGATTTGATCTGTCTTTGAACAAAAAGGCAAACAAGCCTCTTCCACATAGAAAGTGCGAGAGGTTGCCTTTCAGGTGGGGTTTCCAATTCTTGTCAATCCAGATCGCCATAGCCCGCGGTGAGGGCCAAATTCCAGTGAACTAACCTATGAGAGCATGATCTGCAAATTTTAGGGCAAGGGATCTAGAGCTTCCTTGAATCTGAACAGTGGGGATTTGATCCAATTTTTTCACGAACTTTGGAGGGGCGTGCTTGGTCGACTTGGGAAGGGAGGTGATTAGTGAGGCAAAGGTTGCAGCATCCAGGGAGGAGGGAGAAGGAGGTGGCTGGGAAGGGGGAGGCCCCTCCAAGTGAGGAGGGCATGTGTGAGGAGGCAGGGAGGGAGATCACGCATCAGGATTGAATAGTGATTTCTTATTATCACATCTCACCATCTCTTCAAATATTATACCCTCTACCACTTCTAATCACAAACTCATAACCCTCTCTCTGGAACCTCCCCAAAACTATGACCCTATTCCTTTCTGATTCAATCCTCTATGGCTCCAACATGAACAAGTCATCATCTTTGTCAAAACCTGATGGAAGCAATATATAAATGGATCCCTCAATTTTATTTGGGAAACAAAACTCTGAATAGTCAAGCAAGAGCTCAAAGCTTGGGCCAAATCCTCCTTTAACCATCTTGCTCAAGAAAGAGCCAATCTTCAACAAAAGCTTGAAAACATCCAACATGACATGGAAAATGAGGAAATCACTGAAAACAGTTTGCAATAAGAAAAAGAAGCTTATCAAAAACTACATCAAGCCTTTAGAAAGGAAGAGGAACATTGGAGATTGAAATCACGTAGCCTATGGTTAAAAGTTGGTGACAAAAAAACAACCTTTTTTCACAAACAATCTTATGCTCGAGTAAAGAAAAACACACTGAACAAAATTCAAGTAGAAAATGGGCATGTGCTTGAAGACTTTAATCAAATAAAGGATGGAGCCTCTCAACACTTCTCAAAGCTCTATACTCACGATCCGAGAGAAACAAAAGGTTGGTCGCAGGATATGATGGAGAACATCCCTACTATCCTTTCCAAAGAAGACAATGACAACCTCCTCAAAAAAAATGAAGAAAAGGAAATCCATCACGCTACTTGGAATCTAGAAAAAGATAAAACCCCTAGTCCACATGGATTTTCCATACTTTTTTTCAGATTTTTCTTGAAAGATATTAAACACAATCTTTCAAGAATGTTGAATTATACTTTACTCAAGAAAAAAGTCGGGGGAGCCACCAACTCCACCTTTATGGCCTTTATTCTTCCTTCCACACATTCCGACTCATTTCCCTTTGCAACTCAACTTGTAAAATCCCCACTAAAATCATAGCTAATAGGATAAAACCTCTCCTCCCCCGCCTTATCTTTATAAATCAAGGTGGCTTCATTGAAAATAGGCAGATTGTAAATAATATCGTCTAAGTCCAAGAGGCAATCTACAATAGTCGAGTCAAAAAGGAAAAGGGGACGGTGATAAAATTGGACATAGCAGACGCCTTTGATAGGGTGAGACACTCCTTCCTACTTCAAGTAATGCATAAATTTGGTTTGAGTGGCTCCTTTCTCAATTGGATCAGTGAAAACATTGGATCCCCTTAGATCGCTCCCATGGTCAATGGTAGACCAGCCTCATTTTTCCAATCAAATCGGGGTCTCCGCCAGGGATGTTCTCTCTCCCCTCTTCATTATATCATCATGGCAGAAGCTTTAAGCAGGAAATTAGAATTTGAACAAAGAATGGGCAGGGCAATCTCCCATGGCTCTACTTTGATCGACCACTTAAATCCATCAACCATTCCCAATTCGTGGATGACACCCTTCTGTTGGGGGCAGCTTCTCCAATTATAGCAAAAAGATTCAAGCAAGTTCTCAGCAGTTTTCTCAGCAGTTTTCTGACTGCTTCCGGTGGGCAAATAAATACTCTCAAAAGCAAAATCTATGGCTGGAATATCACAGGAATACATCTGCAAATAATTTCAAGAATTATGGGCTTTCCCTGTAAAAAGACTGGACATCTTTTAAATATCTTGGAATTCTTATTCTGCACAAATATACCACCAGTCAATCCTGGCAAAAAATACTGGGAAAAATGACTACCCGCATTCAACAATGAGGAGCACGCTGGCTCAACCCTGCAGGTAAAATCATCCTCATTAAATCTGTTTTATCCTCTCTAATCATTTTCCAATGTGCAACTATTATGGCACCCAAGGGCATCACCAATCAAATAGCTAGAGCAATTCGGAAATTTCTTTGGGAAGGAGGTAAAACCAACACCATGAAATTTCACTTAATCAACTGGAACATTGTTTTCCTAGAAAATAGTCGTGGCGGGCTCGACATTAGAGAACCTTCTCTTTTGAATACATCCCTCGGAGCCAAAATCGCTTGGCGATTGGTCTCGGGTACAAATTAATGGTGGAAAGAGGCTCTATGCTCGCGATATCTTCCAGGTCAACGTCTGCGTTGCGTAGACAACCCTCCCCCCAATATCAAAGGATCCTCCATATGGACACTGATCAAATCTTCAGCTCCTCTCATTCGATCTCAACTCTCCTGGATCCCAGGCAATGGGCAAACAATTAATATATGGCGAGACAGCATTATGGAGAAATCGCCAATTGGTCAACAAGAAAAATTCACCCTCCTTTCAAATTGGGCCTCTCGAAACGGCATCAACCTCCTTTCTGACATTTCACTTTGGACCAATAATGGCATTTGGGATGGATGGAAGCAGCTTTCCCCTCCGGAAAATTTAAAACAAATCGCATTAGATCTCTACGTCACACTAGCAGGATATGCCCCCCTGGATCTCAATCATCCAGGTGAAAGTTGTCGGGGTTCATCTTGCTACACAGTCAAATCAGGATATCAGGCGTTACTATCGGCCTCCCCTGGTCCCCCTCGCTCTTCTCTCTGGACGCAAATATGGCACAGAGATTCTCTCCCAAAAATAAATGCTTTCTGTTGGATCATGTCCCATGGTAAACTATTAACAGCAGAGAATCTTCAAAAACGTGGAATAGTTGGTCCTTCAAGATGCGCGCTATGCAAGTAAGCCTCTGAAACCAATCAACATCTCTTCTTCGAATGTTCATTCTCTTGGCAAGTTTGGAACCATCTCTACAACGCCCTCGCTGCAAGATTTAATCCTCCAAATAATCGGTTCAGCATGTTTGTACAGTGGAAGCAATCTTATATAGGGTCATTTAGCAAGAAACCCCTCTTTGTTCGACTATGGAAAGCAATCCCCAAATTTATTTGTTGGGAAATCTGGCTGGCCAGAAATAAGTCAATTTTTCAAAACAGGGATTCAACTTCCTCTCGGATCGTCTCTCTAGCATGTGGTCTTCTCTCAGAGGTATTCTCTTCCAAAGGAATAACCTCATCCTCCCTTGGTATGATGGATTCTACTGAAGCAGCATGGGTCAATAGCATATTAAACATCAATCGCCTTCAAACTCCCCCTCTGGTTCAACCCCATAAAGCCCAGTGGAAATTGCGACTCTCCCATGCAGAATTTCAAAATTGGAAATCATCAGGGTAACAGTCTTCTATTTTTTGACGGAGCTTCTTCCGGAAATCTAGAGACAGCAGGTGCGGGGGAAGTCCTTACAGACTCCGAAGGAAAAGAAGCGATTACATTCGCATGGGGTTTGGGAAAAACTACAAACAATCTTGCTGAAGCATTGGCGGTTTACATTGCTCTCAAAGTCATTAATCACAATCAATATCAAGATCTATCAATAAGCGGCGATTCCTCTTTAATCATCGGTGTTCTCCGGCATCCTGGAAATTGCAAAAACATAGCTTTGCAAAGAATCCTTGACCGAATTCAACAAGATAGTTCCCACTTCCACTCAATTTCTTATTACCGTGTTTTAAGACAACAAAATCGACGAGCTGATTCCCTAGCTAAAGAAGGAAAGGCCCTCGATCAAGGGCAACTAAAGGTTAATAATGAACCCGTAGTCTTCTCCCGCATATCTCCAATAACTTGACGGATCACGCATCTCATCACGCGCAGCAAGTCACACTTGGGGATAACTTACCCCATCAAGCACTTCATAATGCAATTGCATCGTGGGATATACAGAACACTCTCTCGCCAGCTTCGCTCGTGTTCCTCTGGTTTAATTACCCAGCGTAGGATATCTGCAATGAATCATTCCAGCCTCAGTCCGAAAATCTTGGTAATCTTCTTCTTGTTTCACTCAGGGCTAA
>JASDQU010102617.1:35095-59846 GCA_032191745.1 Picea mariana | reverse complement strand
GTGCCCATAATTCCCGGCTCAAGAATTATCTAAATGAAGTATGGGACCTTATTGATAATTTCTTCTTGGCTTTTAACATTTCTTTCATTCCGAGGGGAGAAAATACTTTGGCCGATTCTTTAGCTGTTCAGCTAGCGTGCTCAAATTTCCTCTGCCGCCTATGGTAGAAAATGATGTTGATATAAGATATAGGCCCTTGGCGCCAGACAATGTCAAGCATTGAAAGGTGTTAGAGGATGATTCTAAACTCGAAAGGTTTCTCCAATTAGTTGATGAATTTTCTGCATTGCATATTGACCAGGATCCCGACCTGGAAGGTGACCCTCGTCCTGAGGAGTTTTTAAATAAAATCGCTAATCATCAGATCATTCAGCTGCCCAACAATCACATTTTGAGAGGACTTGACCCTTTAGAAAGATTGTTCGATGGGAATGATGTGCCAGTAAAGGGCAAGGTCTCAAATGAAGATGTCGATACAACCGAATGCAACATTTGTTCATAGGAGGAGCCTAGATTCGTCAAATTGTCAAGTATCCTAACCAGTGGACAGAGGGTCGAGTACACGGAGTTGCTGAGAGAGTTCGCTGATGTGTTTGCATGGACATACGAAGACCTCAAGACGTATGACACATCTGTCATCGAGCACAAGATCCCATTGAAGGAAGAGGCTAGGCCATTCAGGCAGAAGCTAAGACAGATAAATCCCATGTTGCTTCCCATCATGGAGAAGGAAGTTAAAAAGTTGTTCGATGCACGAATCATTGTCCCCTTGAGATATTCCGAGAGGCTGGCCAACTTGGTCCCAGTAAGGAAGAAAAGCGGAGAAATCAGGCTTTGTGTCGATTTCAAGAACCTGAACAGAAGCTCAAAGAAAGACAATTACCCCCTACCTAAGATGGAACATATATTGCAGAGGGTAACTGGTGCATCTAGGATATCCATGATCGATGGGTTTTCTGGCTATAATCAGATATGGGTCATGCCAGAGGACAGGGAGAAGACAGCCTTCACCACTCCTTGGGGCACATTCATGTATGCCAAAATGCCATTTGGGTTGACGAATGCAGGAGCAACATTTTAGCGAGCCATGGACATAGCCTTCATCGGAGAAAAAGACCAGTTCGTAGTGATCTACCTAGATGACATCACGGTTTTCTCCAGGTCTGATAAGGAGCACCGTTGACACTTAAGGAGAGTTTTCTCGAAGGGCCAGAGATTTGGTCTTTTCCTGAATCCCAAGAAGTCCATGTTCGCTATGATGGAGGGCAAGATGTTGGGCCATATAGTATCGGCGGAAGGAGTAAGAATTGATCCCAGTAGAGTGGAGGCAATTAAAGCCCTATCACTTCCCAGGTCAAAAAAAGAGGTCCAAGCATTTCTAGGAAAGATTAACTTCCTGAGGAGGTTCGTCTCAAATTTTGTCGAGCTAGTGAAACACATCGCGGCCATGCTCGGGAAGGGAAACGAAGTGAGATGGACCGCTGAGCCCCGGGCATCTTTTGACCGAATAAAAAAGGCATTGACTGAGGCACCTGTGCTAATTAGTCCTGATTATTCCAAAGAGTTCCTAATTTTCTCCTTTGCTTCTTTTGATACAGTGGCGGCGATCTTATTGCAGAAAAATGAGGAAGGGCGTGAGCAGCCCATCGCCTTTTTCAGCAGGGCGTTAAGAGATGCAGAGAGCAGGTATGAAATCATGGAGAAGCAGGCCTATGCCTTAGTGAAATCTCTTAAATCTTTCAGAGTATATGTCTTGCATTCAAAAGTAACAGCATATGTTCCTTCAGCTTCTGTGAAGGACATCCTTGTGCAGCCCGACGTAGATGGGAAAAGAGGCCGATGGATCGCAAAAATTCTAGAATTTGACTTAGAGATAAAACCCACCAAGTTGGTTAAGGGGGAAGGTTTAGCCAAGCTACTGGCTGAATCTAACTGCGAAGCCTTGGGAGTTAGTTTCATCAATAATCGCCCAGGATCTCAGCAAGCTGAATCGCCCAGCCCACGCTCTCAAGACGGCTTATCACTAGCAGAATGTGCTTGGTATCGTGACATTCTGTATTTTCTGCAAGAGTTGAATCCCCCCAATGGAATGGGAAAAAGCAATGCAAGGGCTCTAAAGCTCAAGGCGGTCAGGTATTGCCTCATCGACCAAATCTTGTACTGGAGAGACCCTCTAGGGGTGTTTCTGAGATGCCTGGACCCACAGGAGGCCCAGAAGGTTATGTTTTATTTTCATAGCGGCCTTTGTGGAGGTCATCATTTCTGCTCACAAGATACTCTGAGCTGGGTATTACTGGCCCACTTTATTCCCCGATGTTTGCAGGGAGATCAGAGCTTGCATCAAATGCCAAAAGTTCTCAGGAAGACAGTAGCTCAAATCACTGCCATTAAAACCCATAGTAGCTTCGGCACCTTTTTAGCAGTGGGGGTTGGACTTCATCGGAGAAATTCATCCTCCCTCGAGTGGTCAACACAGATGGATCCTGACTGCAACAGATTATTTCACCAAGTGGATAGAAGCTATCCCCACCAGAAGCACATCACACAAAGTAATTATCAGCTTCCTAGAGGATATCATAGCCTGATTTGGCTGTCCCAGCAGGATCGTCACTGATAATGCTGCTTCTTTCAAATCTAAACCTCTAATTAAGTTCTGTGAGCAGTTCCAGATCTCACTAATTCACTCCACCCCCTACTATCCCCGGGGCAATGGTTTAGCGGAATCCTCTAACAAAATCCTGATAAAGATCATCAAAATATTGTTAGAGGATAACAAAAGAGCCTGGGATTCAAAGTTGAAATTTTCTCTATGGGCCGATCGTGTCACGACCAAGAAGTCTCTGGGCACTTCGTCGTTTCAACTAGTCTACGAAGCAGAGGTGGTTTTCCCTACTCAGCTCGCCTTACCTGTGGCAAAGTTCTTTCACGACTACGAGGGAGAACCAGATCATATGATCAGAAGAATTCATCAGATAGTGGAAGTGCAGCAGATCAGAGAAAAACTGAGGGACGCAGCTTACAGTCATCAGCAGAAGATCAAACAAGCTTTCGACAGAAAGGTCAGGAAAAGGGAGTTTGAGATTGGGGATTTGGTATTTAAGTGGGATGCACCCAGACAAGATAAAGGCAAGCACAGCAAGTTCGACGCCCTCTGGATCGGCCCCTTCAAAATCTCTGAGATTTTCTCCAACAACACATATGGGTTGCAGGATCTGGAGAATGAAGAGGTTTTCAGCAACCCAGTAAATGGGCATTTTCTGAAAAAGTGTTTTATTTGATCCTTAGACAGCTCCTATATTTGTAAATATTGTCCTTTTTACCTTGTGTATTTTCTTTTTTTTTTACATGTTTTCAACTTGATAGGTGACTCCATAGCCCAATAGCAAGGCACTGAAGCCGCGGAAGGAGTTCTTAGAGCATCGCAGGGACGACTCTATCCCCCATGGAGCCTAATGTTAGCAATAATTCTTGTCTTGGGCTCGAGAGCATTCGGGTCTGCGAGTTACACAAGAAACGCCCGAGCGTAGCATGGAGAAATCTCATTTTACGGCTTCCAATCAAGCGAGCAGGCGAATTTATGTCGTCAACGGCCAGGATCCATGCATAGAGCAGATCAACGATTGGCGGGTAATCGCGGTTAGCAGAGTTGCGCCAGGATTGGCGCAATGGATAGCGCTTATATATCACCAAAAGGATCTCAGCCGTCCATCCCGGAGGAGTACATGGTGCACGATCGGGCTCCATCGCCTCCTCGCCCTTCGTGACTTTGAAGAACGAGAACCAGCCTCCTCCCAGCCACGAGACGCGAAGCATCGAAAGCATTCAAGACTCGGGCCCACAGTATCGCCGAAGTGTTTTCAATCGTCCGTCCAGAGGGAACACCTGGCAGCAGGTAGAGCCATCTCGGCACCTTGCCCATCGTGACTCCAACGTGCAAAGAACAGCTCCGTTATTTTCCGATGCGCGAGGTGCCGAGAGAATCTCGGACCCGAGACCATAGCATCGCCGGGAGAAGTAAGAATCGTCAAATCTAGAGGGATGCATGGCACCAGATTGAGCTGTCTCGGCATATCGCTCATCGCGATTTCGATCGGCAAGGATCAGCTCCTTCATATTTGCGAACGTCGAAAAGCGCCATGGGAATAGGCACGTGCTCACAATCCATGGTCACTTGGAAAAAGAGAGGAGCTGCGTAAAGAAGGTCAAAGAGCCAAGTTCAGTTACAGAGAGGATCGTCGCGGTCTCCAAGCGCCATCGGATCCGATCTCCATACTGTTTCTCGCCTGGAGTAAATGACAACAAGAGCAGGTGGTTGAAACCTCCTTTCATTCATTAAGTGAGGGGATGGAGGGCCTGGCAAACCGTCTACCCGAGGAAGTCCTGTGTATCGGTTTTCTCAAAGACACCATGCCGAAGTCTTCAGCTTGACAGAGAGGTCTACACACGCTATCCGAACACTTAATAGCTCAGCTACCCTCCTTACAGGAGCCATGCGTAGTTAAAGTGGAATTTAAAGAAAGATATCAGTACGAGTTTGATTGAAGGGACACCCAGCCTTGGGTGACTGAGGCACGCCTCTGTGAGGAGAATTTTCTTGAGTATATAAACTCAGTCTTTGTATTTTGTAAGCATCGACGGTTGAGCAGAGCTCCCTACTGTAATGTTTTAACAGCTATTCTAGCTTTCAGTTTATGCATCTGTATATGAGATTTCTTGTTTTATGACAAACAGTTCTTCTTACTCCATCTAATTTTCGTCTCATGCTAAGAGAGTTCGTGATCGATTGACTCGCGCGAATTGTTGCAGTTCTGTTGTGATAAAAGATTTATTGTTGCATTGATGCATTCTCTGGATTTGCGTTTGAATGTAAGATGATATCGCATTTGGACGTCTTCTTCCTCAGTCTGTTAGAAACCTGTTGTTTATAACAGACCTCTGCTTTTCTCTTGTACAAGTCTTCCGCCTGTTCACCCTTTACTACAGCTCACTATCTGAAGTTTACGCAAGACCTCACTTTCTCATGCATACCTGGCCTAGTTTCAGAGTTGGAACGCTATTGTTTTGAGTTTCTCGCCATTCGATCACCCATCTATGAACAACCGTGACATAAAACTGATGGGCATCGGGCTCTGCTCCTGCTAGCAATCCAGGAGTGACTTTCGTTGCCAACAGAATCATAGGTAGATTATGATCATGTATCATTGCTTTGGTTGCCTCAATAATGGTTTTGTTCTTCCTCTCTGCAACCCCATTCTGCTGAGGGTTATAAGGAACGATGTAATCCCTCTTGATCCCTGCCTCAATACAGATATCGCTGAAATCCCCGGAGACGTACTCTCCTCCATTATCTGATCTCAGCGCCTTGATTCTCCTCCCAGTCAAGTTCTCAACTTGAGCTTTAAACTCTTTAAATCTTGCAAGGACTCCATCCTTGGTCTTCAAGAAGTAAATCCATGTCTTCCGAGAGTGATCATCGATGAAGAGCACATAGTAAAAATATATGTTCAAGGAAGTAACAGTCATGGGTCCACAAACTTATGTATGTATCAAGTCCAAGATCCCCCTGGATCTACTATCACTGCTCAAGAAGGACCCCTTGACATTCTTTCCAAGAGAACAAACTCTACAAATGCCATTATGTTGAACATGTATCTCTGGAAGGCTTGTTACCATATTCCCTAGAGAGGGAAGGGCTCAGTAATGTAAATGAGCAAGTCTCCTATGCCATAGCTCGCTCAAACTGATAGTATCATGTAACAGGGCCTGGACTAGTCGGACAATCAATCTGTACAAATTGATTTCTCGAACACCAATCACTCGGGCAGAATCCATGTGTGAGTTCTTGTTCCATAAAAGAGATTTTCCTTCAGAGAAGGTAACCTTGTAGCCTTTATCCTCTAAGGCAGAAATAGAGACAAGGTTTCTTTTCATCCCAAGTACATATAGTACCTCACTTAATTGAAATGGTATGTCAGAATCTAGTTGGAAGGTAGAAGTTCCAACTCCTTTCACAATATATCTAGAATTAACACCAAGTACAACATGTAGAGGAGACTCTTTCTCAACAAGGTCTGTAAGATGTTCTTTGTATCCAGTCATGTGCCTAGAGGCACCACTTTCAATCAACCAAATGTCACTATCTGTAGGAACCATACATGAGAGTGTTGATATGAAGAAGAATGCTTCATATTTTATGTCTTCATATCTCTAATGTGGTACTGGATCAACATTGGCAGTGGATGCATGTTGTCTTCCTTTCTTCCTGGTAGGACAATTTCTTCCAATGTGTCCATACTTGTCACATCTGAAACATTGAATCTTTGAATTGTCTTTTCTATGTTCATGACCTGAAGTTGATGAAGTTTTCTTGTCTTTGAATGCTTTGTTGAAACTTCTTCTATTCCTTCTGCCTCTCTTTGCATGAGAAGCAAGAGCTCAATTGTCATCATGATGGGAATCTTGCACTCCTCTGGCTATAAGTTTGGCTTCTTCTTGGGTGCAGTCTGTCCATAAATGATCAAACTCAGGTAGATCTAATCTTCCACTGATACTTTGAAGAAATGGTTCCCAATGTCTTGGAAGAGCATCGAGAGTACTCATGACAAGTTCTCTGTCTGTTATGGTTTCTCCAATGGAACCTAGCTGATTTCTGATCTCTGAGATCCTCATGAAGAAGGTGGCAATGGTGTCAGCTTTCGTCATCTTGATATTTTGAAGTTGGTGATTCAATGTAACATCTTCTTCATTGCATCATACATATCATAAGTTGTTTTCATGGTAGTAATATGTGGTAGTAGATGATCTCTCATTGAATAGATGATTATCTTCCTTGCTTTGACATCGTCTACCTTCCAATCAACCTTCTCTTCATCAGTTGATGTTGTTGGTAGAGTCTCTTTTTTTTATCAGACTCAATAGGTCACTCTCTTCTAGAGTGATTTGTGATCTTGATTTCCAGGAGATGAAGTTTCTTGATCCATCAATCCTATCTTCCACCAAAGTTTTGTTCATCATGGCTTGTAGATTCTTCACAAACCTTAGCGGCTAGGATAAAAACCCTAGGTTTAGAAAACCAGACTTTTAGGCTTAGGCTAGAAACCCTATGTTTCCTTGGACTTATGACTGCCAACAATAATCCTTGGAAAGTCAAAAGAACCCCGGTGAGTTGCAAAAATCCTTCAAAGCGCTGTAGAAACCCTAGAGGCCAAAATTCTGCAGAAACCCTAGAAACCCTAGGGGCCAAAAATAAAAAATTCTCTGATTTGCAATCTGAGAGTTGTTGGAGGTCGTACACACCTATACAAACTTTATCCCCAATGTTCAAGTGGAAGGTGTTGAAGCTAGCTTGACGGCGGGGGCATTTTTGCAGTTGCAGCATGAAGGTGATGGTTGGCTCTTTAATGGCTTGTGCAATGGCTCTTCAGGAACTTTTCTCTGATGACTTGTTGAATTCTTAATGCTTAGCTCAAGGACATGTATTTTATTTCAATTTAGCATGAATTTGAACCATAAACAATGCAACAATACAATATACAATAGTTGCAGTAACCAAGATCAAAAGAAGAATAACCATGCACAAGAACACAAGAAGTTATCCTGGGAAAACCCTTCTCAATAAAGGGAAAAACCCAACAATCCTTTTCTATAGAGTCAAGAAAAGATCCCCCACACCATAAACCCTAGAGCACACAAAAGGGTGATACTATGACCTTGAAACTTGCACCTGAGAGAAGTGTGCACTTCAGTGGTACAAGTAGCTTAAGAGAATGATACAATGAAGTGTGTGAGAGTTATCCACAATGGGAATCTACTCTCTTATATATACAAGACTTAACACAACAATAGGTGTGTCTATTGGCACAATAGAGCCGACTTTTATAACTCAATGATATAATTAATCTTTACACAATATTAATTATCTTTACATGGTGGGGCTGACTTGTACCCTTTACACAATTAGGGTTAGCAATAAATCTTACTCTTAGACAATATAGAAAGGATCTCTCACATCCTCTAGTGCTCAACCACTAGGGACACGTCCACCTGTACTCGGCCACAAGGACATCACTCTCAACAGATCAACTCAACTAGAGTACATAGGAGTACCTTCTGGAGAACCATCTCAAGTCGACTCAACTAAGTCCATAGGAGTTTGACAGGAGACCATCTCAAGTTGTCTCAACTCAATCTAGAGGAACACGACAAGAGACCACACGTCATATCAACTCAGTCCAGATGAGTATGACACACCCATCACATGGGCTCTCTCACAGATCATCTCATCTCAATCTAGAAGAGAACGACCTGGAGAATGTCTCATGAAGCTGCAATCAACAACACTACCTCCAACACAATATAAAATTTGGGGTAATGTCCTAAAGTAGAAAGCAGTGAATGATGAAATTCTTACAAAGTGCCTACTAAGAACTTATGCACAAATCAAAATGTCATGTAGAATTAAGGAAATGGAAGAAGTGAAGCTAAGGTATGGTGGATTTAAATTTTCATTCTTTTTGTGGTATGTGGTTTTCTCTACATGTATGGCATGAGTTTGAAAGGAGTGAGGATGAGGATTTTGACAAGAAACCTACCCTCAAGACATGAGGGATAAAAACTTATTAAAAGCTATGGTAGTTGCAAGTTAGAGATCAATATTGAGAAGTATTGAAATCTTTGAAAGGGAAAAAAAATTAAAGCAAAAAGAAAGTGCATCAATTAACTTTTGTATCAATTTATTCATTATTCCTTTAGTGTCCCCAATTTGCAAAATTAGATAGTTTAAGATGGCATGTTATTGTATTTTCTTTTTATTTTACCTCAATCCATGTACAATTTTGAATGTTAAATTAAAGATTGTGGTAAAATTACATTAAATAAATAAGAATTTGGGAAACTTACTTGAATAAATGATTGAATGCATTTTCGAGAAGAAAAAAGAATAGTGTTATGCAATTGACAGAGGTATTTATTCTAGAAATGTATTCTTCAACAAATTAGTGATTTCAAACTTTGCTTCAATAAGAATATATTGATTAGTTCACTAGAAGTATGATTAGTTCACTAGAAATATGCTCCGTGTCATTGAGCAAGTAAATCATCCTGATTCACTTTGACATTCTCTTTCTTCTACTTCGAGGGTATGTTAGCTTACTAGTATGCATGTTTCATAAACATTGTGCTTATTTTTAATATCATATCTTCGAATTTTTTTTTTAAATAGTTTAATTGTGCATTGCATATATTAATATGTCTGCAACAATTTAAAGTACGCCAATAGATATGTTACAAAATACACATTGTAAAATATGGTTAAATGACATGCATACTTATCCAAAAATCTCAATCAGACTCAAAGTACGCCAATAGATACGTTGCAAAATACACATTGTAAAATATGGTTGAATGACATGCATACTTATCCAAAAAGCTCAATCAGACTCTTAATTAGTTGGGAGCATCAATTACATTCATGAATTTGCCTTGTGATTGTGATTATAGATTAGTCATTAGTTTGTTTGTATTTTACTAAGAGAATTTAGTGAGGAAATTCAAGGAATGGTTTTCCACATTCATGCATGACAACGCTAATAAAATCATTTGCATAGACTAGTGTGTTTAACCTAGGGGGATTCAAACCAAGTGCTTATTAAGATAGAACTAGCAAAATACCTAACAACATCCACTACAACTAGTTCTATTCTCTTGAAGTTACTACCCATTGATTATTGTTACTATTACTCTAACAAACCTAACTACTATATAAGAATGGCCCCTAAAAGCAATGTTTATTTTCATTTGGATTATGATTAATAAGTAGAGATGTCTACATACATACACACATTGTTTGCTTGTGTGTAACATTATTGATTACAACTATCAATGGTGTTTGGTAGGGTAAGTAACTATGCATATTAACTCAAGGTTTTGGATAAACATGTTGTAATTTGTTTTACAAGGAAAATATCTTTCATCTTCCTCGAAATATTCAAATGAAAAATGTTTCAATGGTCAACAATAATAATAATGTGTAACTCCAAGAAACTCAACCAAATTTGAACTTGTAAACTATGGACTCTCAATGACAACATACCTTAAACACATAATTTTACTAATTAAACTAGCTCTTAAAACTTTTTATGTTAAAAACCACACAAATGGACTTTGATTCACTTATATATACACATGCCATATAATTTCTACAAATGAAATTACATGTTTTACCACTACTTGAAAAATATTTATAGCTGCTCACCCATAAATTCAACTTCTTATGATAATTGTTTCTTATTTAAAAAATATAATTAACATAAAATTGTGTTAATCCACTTATATTATCTATCTATTTTTTTTAAGGTTACGGCCAAGCCAGCACATCAAATTGGTGTATGAGACCCCCGTTGTTTGTGGGACAAGGGACTCCTCCGCCCAACGATTTGACTGGTAAAGTCTACGAAGGTATACATACCCTACCCCCCTCTGGATTTGAACCTGTGACCTAACCGCAGTGATTAAAACCAGTGCAACGGGTAGGACGAATTAAAACATTGTCCCATGCATTTGAACTCTCACGAGAATTAACAAAAAATCAAAAGAGTATGTTTGAACTCTAGCGAGAATTAACAAGAAAATCAAAAACTGTCGGCTTGAACTCTCTCTGGAATTAATAAGAAAATCAAAATAGTACATCGCCTGAGAGATCCGCACGCTCGCGGGAAATCCCAAGAAAATCAAAATACCTGGCTTCAACATTTGCTTGAGCATGTGTCCTACAAACAGTAAAGAGATAAAAACTTTTGTTATGGATAAGTTTCACAAATGTACTTGGGAGAAAGAGCTGGGGAGAAAGAAAAAGTATTACATTGAAGAGTTTAACCCCACTCCTAACCATCAACGAAAGCGTACATAGTGGTCAATATTCCTTGGAGATCTAAAATTCTTATTGCTCAATTAAAGACTAATTCTCATCAACTCCGTTGTAAAACAAGGTACTAGAAAAGGCCAAAAGAAATGTGGGAGGAAAGAGTATGTATTTTGTGCTCTTCCGGAAAAGTGGAAACAGAAAAACATTTCATTTTAGAATGTCAGGCCTTCAAAGACAGCAGGGAAAATTATGCAAGTACTCTGGCAGCTAGTTCTTCGGATAATCTATTCAGCCAAAAGTTTGTAGAGAAACTGGGAGCCATTATTGTAAAACTTCACAAGAAAATAACCAAATACAAAAGCCAGATGAAAAAGCAATCTGTCTCATAGATTATTTTTAGTGTCGTGAACATTAAAAAAATACTTTCTTTCTTTTCAACTCTTACCGGAATTAACAAACTCTCGCCGGAATTAACAAAAAATCAAGAATCCGTTTAAACTCTAGCGAGCATTAACAAGAAAATCAGAACAGTCGGCTTGAACTCTCGCCGGAATTAATAAGAAAATCAAAATAGTACGTCACCTGAGAGAGTCGAACTCTCACGCGGAAACCCCATGTATGCCGGAATTAACAAGTAAATCAAAAAAGTACGTCGCCTGAGATTCGAACTCTCGCGGGGAAACCCCATGTACCTGTCGGAATCAAAATAGTACGTCACCTGAGAGAATCGAACTCACGCGGAATCCACATGTATGCCTGAATTAATAAGTAAATCAAAATAGTACGTCGCCTGAGAGATTCGAACTCTCGCGGGGAAACCCCATGTACTTAGCAGGCACACGCCTTAACCACTCGGCCAAAGCGACAATTCTGTTTTATTTAGCCATATAATCCAATATTTTTAATAAATGGTTCTAACTAATCGTATACACCTAAATACGGTTAGACTCCGCCCAAATTGTTATAGAAGTAGAACTCCAACGCTAATGATTCCGGCCCCTTCTCTGTTCTGCTAGGCAAACTTCGCATCGGTTTTCATTAAAAAAATATAATGTTTTTCTAAATATATTTTAATATAAAATAAAATATATATATTTACATTAAAGTATTTTATTAAAGTGTATGTAAATAATTTGGTTTGTTTCATGAAAATTAGTTATTTGAGATTAAACATTTTGCCTCTCACACATATTTAAAACTTTTATATTAAGTTGGGTTTGATTTAAATAATTTGGTTTGTTTCATGAAAAAATAGTTATTTGAGATTAAACATTTTTCCTCTCACATATTTAAAATTTTTATATTTTGTTGGGTTTGTTTTAAGTTGTTTGTATGGTAGTGTTTTGTCTTACTACTAAATCAAAATTTATTATCTATTATTTAGTTTTTATTATCCAAATTTTTATATTAAGTTGGGTTTGATTTAAATAATTTGATTTGTTTCATGAAAATTAGTTATTTGACATTAAACATTTTTCCTCTTACACATTTAAAATTTTTATATTTAGTTAGATTTGTTTTAAATCCAAATTTTTATATTAAGTTGGGTTTGATTTAAATAATTTGATTTGTTTCATGAAAATTAGTTATTTGACATTAAATATTTTTCCTCTTACACATTTAAAATTTTTATATTTAGTTGGGTTTGTTTTAAGTTCTTTGTATGACAGTGTTTTGTCTTATTACTAAACCAAATTCTATTATCTATTATTTAGTTTTTATTATGATGGATAGAGTGTCCACTTGAATTATTAGGTGTTTTAAAACTTTAATATAGTTCAATTCCAAAAATAAATAAATAAAAATATGATTAGTGAAAATTTTCATATAGTTCAATTCCAAAAATATAAAAAAAATATGATTAGTGAAAATTTTCATACTTAAATACAATTTAGAAAATCAAAATTAATATTTCAAAATCCATACTTGTTACTACTACTCTAAAGAACCCAATATCATCATTAATACATCCTCATTTATGATAACTTAGTTGGACAAATTGTCCATTGGATGTAGCTTCAGTTTGGGAGGAATGATTGTTACCCTCCCTACCCATGTTCAAATGCTTGGAGTGACATGATGTGCCTTTTAATGGGTCTATAAGATGCTCTTGTTGTTGAGCCCCCAATACTCCGAAAATGCTCGGCCACCCCATGTTCTCTCGTGGATTTTGGGGAGGTTTTCCGTGAACTTAGTGAGCACCTTTTAATGGGTCTATAAGATGCTCTTGTTGTTAAGCCCCCAATACTCCGAAAATGCTCGACCACCCCATGTTCTCTCATGGATTTCGAGGAGGCTTTATGTGGACTTAGCGAGCACTGATATATGGTGTCATGAACCACTTGTATAAAAAATAAATAAATAAAAAACTTAGTTGGACACATATTTTTAAGTAAATAAATATTTATGTTAATGGGTGAGCAAATATAAAGATCAGTTGGTTAATTCAATCAATTCAAATGTATTGTTTTAAGGCAAAATTCATTGTGAGATCTTTGGTGGTAAGTCAATAGATGTTTGAGTTCGAGTAAGTTTGATTGGATTCCCAACCACTATTGTACCTAGAAGTTGAATCGTCTTTATCTAGATATTCCGAAAATGAAAAAAAAAAAAAAAAATCATAATATTTCCTTCGAAAAAAAATGACAATTATAAACCACATCATACAAATTACACAACTACATTTTCATTATTTTTTATGGGATTTGAACATGGGTATAGAACTCATCTCCACATTAACATAATATAAAGTACAAATTATATTTTCAACATATCTATGTGATTTCAACATAAATCTTCATAAAGCAGAAAAAATTTTAATCAATTAACTTCATCAACATTGATAACTTATTTTTTTTAAGTTGTTCATCAACATTGATAACTTATTTTTTTAAGTTGTTTTAAAGGATTTTGGGGAGGTTTTTCATGGATTTAGCGAGCACCATTCAATGGTTCTATAAGATGCTCTTGTTATTGAGCCCCCAATACTCTGAAAATGCTCGGCCACCCCATGTTCTCTCGCAAATTTCGGGGAGGTTTTTTTTGGACTTAGCGAGCACCAATATCCAGTGTTGTGAACCACATGTAAAAAAAAAACTTAGTTGGACACATATTTTTAAGTAAATAAATACTTTTGTTGATGGGTGAGCAAATATAAAGATCAATAGGTTAATTCAATCAATTCAAATGTATTATTTTAAGGCAAAATTCATTGTGAGATCTTTGGTGGTAAGTCAATAGATGTTCAAGTTCGAGTAAGTCTTATTGGATTACCAACCACTATTGTACCTAGAAGTTGAACCGTCCTCTATTTAGATATTCTCAAGAAAAAATATATATAATATTTCCTTCGAAAGAACATGACAATTATAAACCACATCATACAAATTACATAACTACATTTTCATTATTTTTTATGAGATTTGAACCTGGATATAGACCTCATCTCCACATTGACATAATATAAAGTACAAATTATATTTTCAACGTATTTATGTGATTTCAACATAAATCTTTGTAAAGAAGAAAAAAAATTGATCAATTAACTTCATCAACATTGATAAGTTATTTTTTTTAAGTTGTTTTAAAATAATTTATATTTTTATGATAAATTGATATTTCATTTTTTAGTACAATAAGTTAGGTTAATTGGTTCTTATTAAGGTTGTTGAGAATGGTCGACTATCTTAGGGTGGCAGGAGCGGGAGGGGTCATCATTTTCCCACGAGGAAATCAAACACTCGCCTTCCACTAGAGCCTTGGAATTGCATCCAATAATCAAGCCAAAGCTTGCGCTCTGTATCAAGGCCTTCTACTCGCCAAAAATATTAGCATCCACTCCCTTTCGGTCATAGGTGATTCTAAGATAATTATAAATCATGCCCGCAAACACTCCCACCCCTCGAATATCCACTTAAATTCCATACTCCAACGAATCTCAGATACTATCAAACACTTCTCTAATATTTCCCTCTTCCACGTCCTTAGATGCAATAATCAAATCGTCGATACCCAAGCAAACTTGGCAATCGCTCTGGAGCCGGGTTCGTTGGTAGTCAGTGGACTCACGCAACACAGACCCATCCCATGATCCAGTCACTCACCCAAAAATAACTTGACATTTGGTGGCCAACTCACCTGTTCGCTTAGCTCGACACTTGGACTTTGAATATGGCCACCAACGTGAACTCTTCACGTCACAATAACTCTCCCCTGACTCTGCCACTTGGCTCATGCATCCGGGCCTGCAAGATGCTATACCTCACCTCTCGCCACCTTGACGCTCCCTCCTTCATCTCAACGTGTGCCACTCTACACACACCATCCATCTCCCCCGAACTGGGAGGTCACTTCAACATTCTTCCGGTTGCTCCAAAATGTGGTAACAAGACCTAGAGTGGGATGAATTCGCTCAACATGACTCCATGGGTGTATTATCCATTGAATTTCGGTAATGTGAGCAGTACTAGGATCAACAGAGGGCGTGGTAGCAACTCGTGTGTTCATTCAAAAATGGGAAATTGAAATCATCCTTTGAATCTTGCGCAGATGATGGAGCATATCAGAGGACCCATGGCACATTTCTTGGGTCTATTTCATACTCTGCATAAGAGAGTGGACTCTGCCCCTCCTTCTATTGCAGATACAGACACTTGCATAATTCAGACAGACAGCGAAAGCAACCCCAGCAAAATGAGGAGCACAGGCAGCCAGTGCGCCATCTTAGTGGAAGAGCATGAGGAATTGGTGAACACGGTGAAAAACCTGCAAATTCAACTTAGAGCCCTCTCAGCTCAAGTCTTAACTGTAATGGAAATCACCATCCAGCACCGAGGAGAACATCAGCGGACAAAGGATGAATGTGAGGTGTTAAGGCAACAAATAAAATTCTTCAGTTTGGGGTTGGTCTTACATCACATTCAGCCTCCCCGACAACTTTTGTAGCCATCTCCGATGAAGCTTCTTCTCCAGGACCTCGACCGAGATTAGACCTAAATCTACGACTTTCAATAGAAGGAGAACCCCAAGCACCATACGTGAATAAGCTTTAAGTGTATGCTTTGTTTAATAGTCTTTTTGTTAAGCACTTATTGTAAGATCTTTACTGTAAAAGATCATGTCGACTTTAGCATAGTAGAAAGTCCTGCTTCCGCTCTCCACATACCTACTGGGAGCATATAAGGAGGTGAATTTTGTAATTACATCTCCTGCAACTCAACTCTTGTACTTCTCTTGTGATTATCCGCAACTTTTTTAATATAAATTTTCTTTGGTTTTTGTAAAAAAAAAAGAGAGAATGGTCAACTATCTATTAAAATGTGTTTGGTTCAAATCCCCTTAAATTTAACAAATTAATATACACTAATAAAAACTTTAATACAAATGTCATTCGCAAATATGAAAAAAATCCTTTAAACTTATCGACAATTTTTTCCTTTAAAAAATTAATATTTCAATTAATTTTTTTTTTACAAAAATACCTCTTTCTTTTTACTTTTTAATCTAATTATCTATATATACCCATTATTCCCTCATAAACAACATTAATAATAACCCAGACAAATTGAAACTAGACAAGAATCAAAGTAAACAAGGGTAGCATTGTTGTGTATACTACCTTTGGATAATAAAGATATGTAGATAATAGATGTCTCATGGGTTGGTAGACTCACTTAAAATGTAAGGTAGTTAGTAGATGTCTCATGGGTTGGCAAACTCACTTAAAATGAAAGTTCACTAATTGCATGAGGAGCTTTTGTATGTGTATATAGTAATTATACATACATTATAAGTATATTGTTTATGCAAGTGTAACATAATTATCGTTCAAATTATTTAAGTAGAATCTATAAAAAAAAAAAAAATTAACTACATAATTATGCAAAACTTGTTCAATCTAAAATAAGGATTTAAAATTGAACTATTTCATCTTGTTTATATAATATATGTGTGGCAACGTTAAAGCAAAACTATTGGCTTAGTCTGGGACATCTAAGGGAGCCATTAGTAATATTCTATTATGTCTATCTAAATTAGCACAATCGCATATGTGTGCATGCGACAATGTATATACACACATTATGTTATTATACAAAGATACATGGTTTTGGGGATGTGATCCTAACTTAAATGCATCTCAATTATAAATTGTATTAAATCAGAAATTTATTATAAATAAATGTTTATTAATATGAACCTAACTTAAATGCATCTAAACTATAATTGTATTAAATGAAAATTTTACTATAAATATAAATAAATAAATGTTTATTAATAATTGTTACTTTTCATTTATTGATATTTTAAAATAAATTTTATTTAATTTAAGTGATATAATATAATTAATTTTCCAGGTTTATTTCAATATGCTTTATAGATGTAAAGTAAAGTTTATGTTTAGTTTTTTAATATTAATTATAATAAAAAATAAAAATCTAAATATTTAGAAATAACAAAATAATAATCTAAAATCAACCATAAAACAATATAAACTCATGTATTTTATATATATTATATGAAACTTATCTCAATATCATCATTGATGAATGATTTTTCAAGTGCTTTGGTGATCCAGGTGGATCTCGGTGGTCGTCCACCTTTTCCATTAAATCAACATTTTGAGCCTATAGTTTTGATAAACCACGATATTCACCCTTTTGATGGGGAATGGAATGTAATGCCATCTTCATTTGTTAATTACAGACATCATGTAATGATTTCCTAGTGGTTTTATGTACATGCCTACATCATAGCGTTAATGCACCAGATTTCGTTAGAACTCTGCACTTAAGTGCGCTTAGGATAGAGTAGTACTCAGATGGATGACCACCCGAGAAGTTCTAGTATTTTACATGCCTATGGAATTTTATAAACTTAGTCCAATTTATCCCACATGCATCATGAGAATTTTTCTCCTCTCACTCTCTCATATATAATTGAGGTGAAGGATTCATTTAAAGCATGCAATGGAGTGTGATGTAAAGCTTGTTGTGAATGAAGCGTAGCCAACATCTCTTTCTTTTCAGAGATAAGCTACCCCATTCTTCCAACCCCATTCTGCCAGTTTGTGTTCCAAGGTGTTTTTTCTATCTTATTCATTAATAGAAGTTGGGTTTCGCTGTATTTTTTTGTTCTCTGCTATATTTTTTTTGTCTCATTTTGTTCTCAGCATAATCCGGATCAATGGCATCAGAGCAGTCTTCTCCTTGTTGTTTCTCAGAGCATTTCCCCTACGAGGTCAAGGTATAGAGATTTGGGTCTCAAGCTAGTTTCACTTGAGGACAACCTCTATCGCTAGCCCAAGCGAGCTCCCATGGTGAAAGAAAAGAGAGATGACAAAGCAGGAGATCCTTTCAAGACATTGCTCGAGGAAGCCCTCATGTGACAGAGGAACGAGATGATGGACAGCTTCGCTTAGATCCTTCAAAGACTACCGATTGTAGTGATCGAGGCATATTCAACAAGAAACCATTTCGGAGGTGTGACACCCTTCATGGTACAAGTCAATTTTGATATCCCCTTATTTGAAGGCCAGATAGATGCAGATGCTCTAAAAAAATGGTTGAATGTGATAGAAGGTTATTACTCTGTCCAAAAATTTTCCAACAGTGAAAAGATTACGTTTATGCTCCTTAAATCCCTTCCCCATGTTAGAGCTTGGTGGAAAGGTTACTAGGAGAGGTACATCGTGGGTGAATCTAAACCATTCAGGAGAGAACCCACTTGGGCGGCCTTTGTAGATGCCCTAAAGGAGGAGTTATACCCTGTCGAGAACTATGATGACCAGTACTTGAGATGGAAAAATCTACATCAAAAAAAAGACCAGATGATGTCGAAGTACACTAACATCTTTCATACCTTGAACTCAAAGTTGGGTATCAAATACTCTAAATGACACTTGATCTTGAAGTATCATAGTGGTCTACATAGGTACATACAAACAAAGATGGATTTCTTGGACATCTCTGTTGAGTACATTTTTATGCTTCCTTTTTACTCTATAAACTACACTTTTGCCTCTATATCCATCCATTTTTCCTTCATTTCATTCCATATTTTCTATAAAACAGCTTATGCAAGGTATATTTATCATTCTTTAGCTTAAGAATTGAGTTTTCTAAATTTTGGCATTAAAATTGAAAATTTATCAGAAATTACAGGATTTGACTAAATCTCGTAATTGCTCCTAGGTTCACGTACTTGCAGGACACATGGGCGAAATCTAAGACTTGGGTCGTGATCCCTGATGTACAAGGATGGATAATGAGCTATCAGCTTCGAGATCTAAGCCTTCCAGGTGTCTGGTCAACGCTGGTCAAACAGGGCCACTTCAGCAGAAAATACCCTGTTTTAGCCTTAAATCATGGACAGTTTTGGATTTTCGTGGGATTTGGCCATATATTATGGATCTGAAGGAGGCATTAGACCTTCCTAGAATATATTATGAATCTGATCATGATATTTAGGAGATTTATTAGCATTTTTAGTTTTAAAACTCTTGTATAAATACTCTAAAGCATAGACTAGTATGACAACTTTGAATGTGAATGAAGAAACTTTGGAATTTGCAATCTTGAGATCAGTTCTACGTTTTTGTTCTTGATAATGTCTATGATATGATGATGTGAATGTTGTTGGAGCTCTTTCTTAGCTGAGACAACTCAAGTGTACAAGTGAAGCATTGGAGGGCCCCCTTTGCCAAACTAGTACACTCTTTCTTTATGTTATTTTCAAGTATTCTTTGATACATGTTTTAGATTAGATCTTGTTGTAGATGATTTTTATTCATATCTTGTTGTAGTTAGATGAATTCCATAGCTAAGTCATATGCTTAATGTTTCAAAGCCTTACTCATATTGTGAATGATTTCTTGAATAAGAATTCAATGTGTGGTTTGCCTTCAAGCATTAAGATAATCATGAATGATTTTTGAGTTATTTATGCTTTTAGTACTTTTGATTTAAATTGATGATAGTTGATAATGAATGAAAGAAGACAATGAATGCATCTCTTGAATAAGAGTTTTTTCCTTCTAGAATTTGATAAGTTTTAGAACTAGTTCGAACATCTCTTGAATGCTTATTGTCGATACTCTTTAGGAAAACAATTGTTGATTACTATTATGAGATCTATGAATAGGACTTTTGAACAGAAGCTTAGCATCTCTTCCATATTCAGCCCTTAGAATAGGCTTTGGTTTATTCTCATTAAAGAATAAAAAATTATCTCTAAATCCATATATTTTGGATGTGTCTCTAAGTCTTACAAACACCGGATTGACAATCATTTGCACTCTAATTTACATCAGCAGATTACAGCCTAACATTTTGGCGTTGTTTCCAGGGAGGCACATTTAGAGATAGGATTAAAAAAAAAACATATATACATAAAATAAAATAAAAAAACACAGCATAGAATTAATTTTAAGTTATATTTCTTTATGTCTAAACTTAGGGATGATAAAGGCAGATTTTTAAAACAAAACCCCCCAAAAACTAATCAACCATCTGTAGGAGCAGGAACATCTACAACTAAAAAATACGAATCTACTACACCAACTGTTGGAAAAATCACTTTGGAAGAATTAGAGGAAAAACAACGTTCAGGACAAAGGTTAACTCTCATAGAAAGACAAGTTCTATTGGCTCATGAAGTAAAGAAGAAACAAATACAATCAGAAATATCTTCTGTAAGAAAGAAAAAAGACAAGCAAACTATTTTTGAACAAATAGGACAACCTCTTTTTCCAATAGAAATATCTGACTGTGCAACAAAAAACTTCTTTGCAATATCAAAAGTTGATAGACAAGAAAGGGAGAGAATGGAAAGGGAATTAGAAAGGAAAATAAATGAAGAAAGAAGAAGGAAAGAACGAGAGGATAGAGAATCACATCGAGAAGAGACACGAGGAGGAGGAAATGATGAAGAGGAGGAAGAAGAACATACTACATTTGCATTTCCTATGGTTGATACACCAACTCTTTTAGGAGATGACATAAAAATGAAGAATATTCCTCCATCTGTTCTTACAAATTTCTTTGGCTTGTCTACTGAAGACCCTGATGCTTTCATGTTTGAATTTGACATCGTTTGTCGAACATATGGATATACCAATGATGCTCAAAAACTTCGTTTATTTCCTGCAACTTTGAAAGGATATGCATTAAAATGGTTCATGGGGTTGGGAGAAGCAACCATAGTATACTGGGATGACATGAAAAAGAAATTTCTTACTAAATATCAGCCCTATTGCAAGTCCAAATACTCTAAAGAAGATGTCTTTAAAATGTCTCAAAGTGAAGATGAAAGCTTAGAAGAATATCTAGAAAAAATTCTCTATAATATGCACAAATCTAAGCAATCTAATCTTCCTTTGGATGTCATTCGTACTATCTTTTTGAAGAGAATTTCAGATGAAAATTTGGATGCTCTTAATTTAATGGGGGCAAGGGATATTTCTCACCTTCCTTTCCCAAAAATTGTTGAATTATGTAAGAAATATTCAAGGGGAAAAGCTAAAAGAGGACAAGAACAAAGAGATAATGTGACAAAGGCAACTAAATCAATTTCCAATGGTGTTACTAAATCAGAATTAGGGAATCTGTTTGAGAACTTTAAAATTGATATTATGAACACATTTGGTTCATAAATTGACACATTGAAAGCTAAAAAGAAGCAAGAGGAACAAGATCAAGTATTAGCCATCTATTGTCCTAAATGTAGAAAAAAACATGCACCAAGAGATTGTCCTTTAGAAAAAATTCAAGTCTGTGGATTATGTAAAGATAACCATGATATTGATGATTGTCCAAGGTTAAAAGAATTACAAGCTACTCACATAGAAGAAGGAAAAGGAATGGAATCTCTTTATTACTTAGCACCAAGGAAGCCTTGGCAGCCACATTTCACAGGTATGTCTCAAAAATTTTCTCCTCAATTCTCTCAACAATTTCCTTAGAATTTTCAAAATCCTATTCAAAATTCATGGAATGCACCCATGCCTTGGCAAACTTGGCCTCCTCGGCAGAGCCAAAACCAACCTCCTCAAGGTTGGTGAGGGTATGCTCAAGGAAATCAGCCATACCAATCTTTTCCTTATCAACAGTTCCAGCAGAATCAACCACAAAATTCATATTTTCAGTTATCACAACCTGCACCACAACTAACCCAACCACAACAACTACAGCTACCTTCTAACCAACCTCCACCCAGACCAACTCAATTACCATCCCAACCAATCTCCAATCCTAATAATAAAGTGGAAAAACCCATGTATAACATTGATGAAGGACCATCATACCCAATCCTTCCTCTTCAAACTATCCACTTAAGGTCTAGGAAAGTTCTACCACAGGATTCTCTTGTTATCATAGAAAAACAAATAAAAAAAGAGAAGATTCCTAGCACAGAAAAGCTACCAATAGACAATCAAATCCAGAAGAGTAAAACATCCAATATCCAAACACCTCCTTTTCCAGAAGGTTGGTTAAAGAGAAATTACCAATCTCTCTTCCTGAGTTTGATGTCTTAGATGAATTAAGAAATGTCTGTGTGAAAATTCTTTTATTGCAAGCTATTAATGATATCTCAATCTATACAAAAGCAATTAAGGAATTATGTTCAAAGAAAATTAACAAAATAAGGAAAGATCCACCAACAATTCATATAATTGAAAATCTTGCAGGCCTAATGTCAAATACTATTTCCATCGTAAAATATGTTGACCCAGGAATTCCAATGGTAACCATAACAAGAAACAATTTTTCAATCTCTAAAACATTAATTGACTTAGGAGCAGCTATCAATGTGATGACATTAGAAACAATGAGATATTTGAATCTGCAAAATCTTCGACCAACCACTACGGTCCTAGAATTAGCTGATAGATCTAAAGTAGTTCATGAAGGTATACTTGAAGATATCACAGTTTCTTTGGATTCTTGGGACTATCCAGTAGATTTCCTGGTCCTTCAACCAAAATCTAATCTAGGAGGCCATCTATTGATCCTTGGAAGACCTTGGTTGGCCACAGCAGATGCTTTCATCGGTTGTAGAACAGGGAATATGATTATCTCACATGGAACTGAAAGAAAACAAATCACATTTTATCCTCCTGCTCAAAAACCTTCTAGAATAGATCAATTACCTTGGCTTGATGAAACAAAGCAACAACAGGAAGAAGTAATTCAACCTATATTAAGTATTAATCAAGCCTTTGATTTTAGGGAGGAAAACAATGAAGATCTATTAGACTATTTCATTTATGAACCGGATATCTTAGAAGAATTAAGAGACACAAAACACATTGTTGTAGATGAGATCTTTGGACAAACTTTTCAAGAAAATTGCACAATTCATTCTTTAGAGCCAGCATTTAAAGACATTTTTCCAGTTATCTCTATGACAAATACTCAAAGCAAGATAATTGAAATTAGTCCTGGGAAATACTTGAATATTGGCACAAACTTTGAACCATCCCAGGAAGAACAATTGATTGCACTATTGAAAAAATATCATAAAGCATTTGCTTGGGAATATACTGATATGCAAGGGATTCATCCTGAAACATGGACTCATCATATCTACACAGATGATAACATAAGACCACTCAGACAACCACAATGAAGAATGAATCCAATATTGAAAGAAGTAGTCAAAGAAGAATTACAAAAATTATTAAAGGTAGGATTCATCTACCCTATCTCTGACGGTCAATGTGTTTCTCCATTAGTTGTTGTACCTAAGAAAAATGGGAAATGGAGAATTTGTGTAGACTATAGAGAATTGAACAAAGCAACACTTAGAGATCATTTCCCATTACCATTCATAGATCAAGTCTTAGATTCACTAGCTGGGAAAAAATATTTTTCCTTCCTAGATGGATTTAGTGGCTATAACCAAATCAATATAGCATTAGAGGATTAGGACAAAACTATTTTTACATGCCCATGGGGTACATATGCTTATAAGGTATTACCTTTTGGTTTATGTAATGCTCCAGCTACTTTTCAAAGAGCAGTCCTGGCCATTTTTGTTGATTTAGTACATGAATGTGTAGAGGTATATATGGATGATTTCTCTATGCATGGTGATTCTTTTGACAAATCCTTGAAAAACTTGGAAAAAGTCCTAATAAGATGTATAGAAACAAATTTGTCTCTTAGCAATGAAAAATGTTTTATGATGTTAACTGAAGGAGTAGTATTGGGTCATCATATTTCATCATAGGGAATAACAATGGATACTGCAAAAATACAAATCATTGTAAATCTACCAGAACCAATCATCCAAAAAGATGTGAGGAGCTTTATGGGATATGCAGGCTATTACTGAATATTCATTGAAAATTTTAGTAAAATAGCTTTGCCATTATTCAAATTACTTGCAAAAGATATACATTTTCATTGGAATACTAATTGTCAAAATGCCTTTCAGAAACTCAAAGACAAGCTATCAACGACACCTATATTAAGAGGGCCTAATTGGGCTTTGCCATTTCACATCTCTACATATGCATCAGATACTGCAATAGGGGCATCATTGGTTCAGAAGGAAAATCTTCTGACTTATGCTATTTACTTCATTAGCAAAAAATCTAACCCTTGCAGAGTTGAATTACACAGTCACAGAGAAAGAAATGTTGGCAGTAGTACATGCTGTGAATAAATTTCTTCACTACATCACTGGTTATGAAGTTTTTATCCATACAGATCATTCTCCCATAAAATATCTCATGAACAAACCTATTACTAATGGCAGGATAACAAGATGGTTGTTATTGATGCAGGAATTCAACATCACAGTCTTGAATAGACCTGGAAAGGAAAATCAAGTAGTTGATTTCCTATCTCGATTAAAAACCTCTGGTGAGATTGTTCCTATCTCAGATAA
>JASDQU010102617.1:23593-34995 GCA_032191745.1 Picea mariana | reverse complement strand
TTCTAGTTTCATTTTTCAGCTTCAAAAGTTTTACAAATACTTATCTCTGAGACTTGAGAACAAGTCAATAAATAAGGTTGAGGGGGATAAGGTATATATTTTGAAAACCTTTCAAGCCTTCTACAAATGACAGCATGCATTTAAAAAAGGAATTTCATCCAACAGAGGGACCTGAGAAAAGTATCCATTCCATTCAACAGAGGGACTTGAGAAAAAGTATCCATTCCATTCAGCAGAGGGACCTGAGAAAAATATCCATTCCATTCAGCAAAGAGACCTGAGGAAAATATCAATTCCAATCAGCAGAGGGACTTGAGATACTAAGAAAAAGAAATACAAGAGGAAATTGAGGACTTACAGCAACTTTCCATCCAGCGTCAGTCAGGCAAAACACAATGAGCAAACAAGTTAGTATATATTTTCCTTTTTAATGCTTTAAATTTGAGAAATTCTTCCTAAACTAAGCAATGATAAATATCTTATCTTTCCTTTCCCCTGTATCATCTTTTCATCACTCCATTTTCATATATCCTCAAAAGCATTAAAAATGGTAATTAAAGAAACCAATTTTGGTTTCCAAAGGAGTTATAAGGAAGGATCGGGTTTCAAATACAAACACATTGTTTGTTTTTAAGCTGTCAAATGCTTTGTTTCTGAAGACATAAGTTGCATACACAGATTGAATTATTGTTGCATAGATTAAAGGTTGTTCGCATATACGTTTAAAAAGGGGTCATAAGAGGAAGGTTTCATGCTTGATGAAGAGGTTGGTTATTCAAGGAAACGAATTAAGGAGTTATAAGTCAAGAGAACACATTTTCTAAAACAAAAACACCATTTCTTATGATGATTGCAACGAGGAGGGAAGTACAAAAGTACAAATACAACAGCACCTTCAGCTATGATCGCTGTACAACCCATTTTTAAAATGATAAAAACCCTTGTTTGAAGTCTCCTCCAACGATTTTCTCCCTTCATAAAAGTGATACGACTAAAACAATTTTCATATTGTTGTGTTTCACTTGCATGCTCCCCAGACTCGAACCGCCAACGCACTCCTTTGTACGCTTACCTCCATTTCAAAATTACACGCTCTGTTTTACCATGCCAGCGTCATCCCAAATCCCTACGCTCTAGCAAATTGTTCCCTCCTATGCCTTCCTATCCCGAAATTCTCTGATAAAAAAACGAATTGTATGTTGACAATTTCACTGTCAACATACAACATTTTCGTCCTGTGAAAAAAAACGCGGAGGTTGAAGGAGATACATGATGAACAAAGGCAAGAGGACGTATTCAAATAGGAGTCGACCATTGAAGGTAAGTTTGAACTCAAATAATTGAACAGCCAAGTGTAAAATTCAATGTCTTGTGGTACATTTTGAAAATAAAACAGTTCATTTTTACCAGAGGCCGTCTGTAAGAAGGAAAATTGAGTTGGAATTCAACAAGAAGCCTGACAATTTTTTTGAAATTACCAGGTATGCCCTTGCATAAAAAAAAATTATGATTGAAGAACAGAGAACAGCTTAGGAATTTGAAAAATATGAGATTTCCTTTGCTTTTGAACATAAAATCTTTTTGAAGACCATGCACAGAATTAAATCCAAACAGAGTCTGCAAGTTTAAGAAATTTTGGTCAAAAGAATTGCAAGGTTGAAACTTTTAGCCCTCCTTTCTAGAAACAGTGGAAATATTTTAGGGTCTTGTTCTTAAAACTTGGAATTATGGTGTCTAAATGTGAACCAAGGAAGATTGTTACCTCAGAAATTCACAGGGATTGTATACAAACTTTGGAGCAAAAACAGTGGATAGGTTTCTTTGAGAAATTTGATGGATCTTGTGAAGAAGTTGCTTTAGAATTTGCTCACTCATTTGATGGGGAAAGGGCTATTGTTGAAAACCTTACCATTAGGATCTCTGAAGATATCATTGCACATGTCACTGGACTTCCTCAAATAGGAGAAAGATATTTCAAAACTAAGCATTTCAAAGATAAATCATGGGCATCTTTTATTTCCAGGTCAAGGGTAGCAGCAATAAATTGGAAGAAGGGAATTCCAAGGAGTTGGTTGATTCATCCTTGGGATGAATTAGCATATCTAATACAAAAATTTATAACTTGTGAGGGAAGATTTAGCATCATCTACCTATATCACATTAAACTGCTACAACACTTAAAAGGTGACTGTGAAATCAACATGCCTTATTTTCTATTACAAAGTCTTTCTAAGATGGCTAAGGTTGTCCAAAAACAAGGAAGGAATACAGAAAAGAGTTTATATCACAGTGGATTTATTAAAATAATCATTATATATGAACTACAGAAGCAAAATTTGACTTGGCAACAATTTATCATTGAAAATGGTTTTGAAACAATAAAGGAGGAAGAAGGAGGAACAAATCTTAGTTGTGACCGATGATGAAGAAGAAGTACAGAACCCCAAGGCAACAAGCTCAAAACCGCCTATGGGGAGGAGAAGAACAAGTAGCATGGTGATAAAGGAGAAAGAATTTGAGGAAAAAGACAAGATTTTTACCACATATGAAAGAAAATCAAGGAAACGCCAACAAGTTCAAAGGGCCCAAATACAAAAAAAAGATGATGAAGCACAACAAGCACGGTATGCACATATTCAGACTCTAGAGGCACAATCATTGGAAAATGATGGTTTTGAAGAACAGTAAACTTCCACATATGAACAAATGAGAGAAGATGTGGAACAATTAATTAAAGACATGAAAGAAGAAACTCAAATGGAAGAAGTGGCTGGTGGGTCCACATCAGAGCTTGATAAGAAAAATAAGAAAATAAGGAAAATGAAGAGAAAAATCAAGGAAATTGAAGTCCTGGAAAGATACATAAAAATAGAGAATGAAATGCTAAGGACTCAAAGCCATAAAACACAGGAGGAGAATGAAACTTTGAAGAAGAAGAACAAGAAGCTTCAAAAGCAAAACAAGTTAATGTCCAAACAAGCCTATAAGTGGTTTCAATAGAAAAAGGCATATAAAGAGAAATATCAAAGAATGAAAGCACTTCATACAGCTCAGGTGAATGTGGAAACATTATTGCAAGAAGCAAAGATGGAAAAAGATCAGTGATAGAGGTTCAGGGACATTTTTGTGCATGAGGACATGCAAAGACTTCCTCTTGGGGGAGATGTTGAGTACATTTTTATGCTTCCTTTTTACTCTATAAACTACACTTTTGCCTCTATATCCATCCATTTTGCCTTCATTTCATTCCATATTTTCCATAAAACAGCTTATGCAAGGTATATTTATCATTCTTTCGCTTAAGAATTGAGTTTTCTAAATTTTGGCATTAAAATTGAAAATTTATCAAAAATTACAGGATTTGACTAAATCCCGTAATTGCTCCTAGGTTCATGTACTTGCAGGACACCTGGGAAAAATCTAAAACTTGGGTCGTGATCGTTGATGTACAAGGATGGATAATGAGCTATCAGCTTCAAGATCTGAGCCTTCCAGGTGTCTGGTCAACGCTGGTCAAACAGGGCCACTTCAACAAAAAATACCCTATTTTAGCCTTAAATCATTGACAGTTTTGGATTTTCGTGGGATTTGGCCATATATTATGGATCTGAAGGAGGCATTCGACCTTCCTAGAATATATTATGGATCTGATCATGATATTTAGGAGATTTATTAGCATTTTTAGTTTTAGAACTCTTGTATAAATACTCTAAAGCATAGACTAGTATGACAACTTTGAATGTGAATGAAGAAACTTTGGAATTTGCAATCTTAAGATCAGTTCTGCGTTTTTGTTCTTGATAATGCCTATGATATGATGATGTGAATGCTGTTGGAGCTCTTTCTTAGCTAAGACAACTCAAGTGTACAAGTGAAGCATTGAAGGGCCCCATTTGCCAAACTAGTACATTCTTTCTTTATGTTCTTTTCAAGTAATCTTTGATACATGTTTTAGATTAGATCTTGTTGTAGATGAGTTTTATTCATATCTTGTTGTAGTTAGATGAATTCCATAGCTAAGTCATATGCTTAATGTTTCAAAGCCTTACTCATATTGTGAATGATTTCTTGAATAATAATTCAATGTGTGGTTTGGCTTCAAGCATTAAGATAATCATGAATGTTTTTTGAGTTATTTACGCTTTCAGTACTTTTGATTTAAATTGATGATAGTTGCTAATGAATGAAAGAAGACAATGAATGCATCTCTTGAATAACAGTTTTGTCCTTCTAGCATTTGATAAGTTTTAGAACTAGTTCGAACATCTCTTGAATGCTTACTGTTGATACTCTTTAGGAAAACAATTGTTGATTACTGTTATGAGATCTATGAATAGGACTTTTGAACAAAAGCTTAGCATCTCTTCCATATTCATCCCTTAGAATAGGTTTTGGTTTATTCCCATTAAAGAATAAAAAGTTATCTCTAAATCCATATATTTTGGATGTGCCTCTAAGTCTTACAAACACTGGATTGACAATCATTTGCACTCTAATTTACATTAGTAGATTGGAGCCTAACAATCTCCTCATTGGGAGTTGTTTATCGATATGCGGTCAAAATTGAGCAGAAATTCAAGCAGCGGAATAAGCGGGAGTTTGAGTTTGAAAACCACCAAAAGTATGGCAAAGAAAACCCTAAATCACAAAATGAAGGACATATCAGCAAGGAAGGTCAACCTCAAGAGATCCATACCAAGATGCAGGAAAAGAAGAGCAATGGGAAGTTTAAGAAAGACACCGGAAAGTGGTTTGAGTTCTACAAAATCCCTTGGCACAACACCGATGAATGTCACTCAAAATAGTCATTGGTGGTCGAGCTCAAAGAAAAAGAATCATAACATGACTCGAACTTTGATTCATAGCATAATAAATGGAAATGAATCATCGATGCAGAACCCACTGCTACCATCGTGGACACAACAATACAACCAGAAGAACTAGAGGAGATTGAGGAGGGGGAGTGCCTCTTCCACTCCCAGATGTGGGTAAAGGGGACTCCATTGCATTTCAATGTTGATAGCGGGAGTCAAAAGAACCCAATCTCAGCCGAGGTTGTCAAGAGATTGAAGCTACCAATGATGCCACACCCCCAACCATACTCCATCAGATGGTTGAGTTGGGGAAGAGACATTCGTGTCAGCCAGCAGTGTCACATGTCTTATGGCATCAAGCCCTTCAAGAATGAGGTAGTGTGTGATGTTTCCCCACTTGAAGTTTGTGATGTTCTTTTAGGACAACAATATATGTGAAAACATCATGCTATCTATGAGGCTCAGTTGCACAATGTCAATGTTACTCTAGGAGGTAAACTCTACAAGGTACTAGAGGCAGCTCTGACTACTATCTCGACAAAACAGTGTCACAAAGTAATATCTCATACCACAAAGTTTAGCCTCTTCACGATCTAGTTAGAAGGTGAACAGAAGGACACTGCGACCACTATAAGCTCAACCCAAGACGTTTCTATTTGACAGGAGCAAGTCGAAAAGATTGTAGAGGAACATGAACATAATGAGATTCTTCCATATGCTCAGCATATCTCTATTGGCCACAACCCTTTTCAGGTGTGCTTGGGGTTCCCACCAATATCCCCCATTGTTATAGATCTTCTTACTACATCTTCATCGGCAATTCCTCCCACACTCAGACCAAAACAGTTCATGCAGCCAAATCTATTGAATGGATCCAACACCTCCAATAGGTTCATGAAATCCTTCCATAAGAGAAGTACAAGAAGGACATCTACTTCAACAAGGCAAGCATCTCACCAAGGTTCAGATTTAGCAGAAGTTTCTCGATCTCCCGAGTGAACTTGACGCAATGGGGACCATTTCTTCCTAACGGGGGAGGAATGATCTAGGCGGATCTCAGTGGCCATCCACCTTTTCCACTAAATCAACATTTTGAGCCTATGGTTTTGATAAACCATGATATTCACCCTTTTGATGGGGAATGGAATGTAATTCCATCTTCATTTGTTAATTACAGACATCATGTAATGATTTCCTAGTGGTTTTATGTACATTCCTACAACATAGCGTTAATGCAATGAATCCCATTAGAACTATGTGGTTAAGCACGCTCAAGCTAGAGTAGTAATGGGATGAGTGATCACCCGGGAAGTTATAGTGTTTTACATGTCTATGGCATTTTATAAACTTAGTTCAATTTGTCCCACATGCATCATGGGAATTGTTCTCCTCTCACTCTCTCATATATAATTGAGGTGAAGGATGCCCTTTAAGCATGTAATGGAGTGTGATGTAAAGCTTGTTGCGAATGAAGTGTAGCCAACATATCTTTCTTTTCAGAGATAATCTACCCCATTATGCCAGTTTGTGTTCCATAGTGTTTTTTCTATCTTATTCATTAATAGAAGTTGGGTTTTCACTATATTTTTGTGTTCTTTGCTATATTTTTGTTTTTGTGTCATTTCGTTCTCAGCATAATATGGATCATTTGAATAAACAACATTAGTTTGAAGAGTTCGGTGATGTGCACATTAGCAATTAAGATTTCTCTAAGAATGATAAATCATCACGAAACATATGCATATTGAACCGTCATAAATCATCTCTCCATGGAAACAGAGTTAATAGTTTTATTATCTATATTATTTAATTAATGGTCAATGTAGGTATGAGAGATTCTAAGTTAAAATGACTATTTGCATAAACTATTTAGATTTAGTTTAACATTTTGCATGCTGATGGATGTTCTAAATGTGGTCAAATCACACTATCTTTTGCAGTTGGATGCGGCAGTTGATGTGGAAGTGTTATTCTAAATTTCTCCAAATCACAAAATCTTTCGAGGCCAGAAAGGCAGTTGACGCGAAATATTATAATGCTTCATGGATGTTCTAAATGTCATCGAATCACAACTTATTTTGTAGTTGCCAGACCAAAGTCATGAATTTATATATAGATAATCGAAGCAATTGAATAACTTGAATAAAATTCCAAAAGAGGCAGAGAAAAAGTTCTTCTAAAATAATATTTATTGGGAACACTTTATTTGGTGATGCCTACTATTTCCTGGGAATAAGCAACTATTCACCCAACATTTGTGCATCCAAATCTGGATTTGTCCACTGAACCTAAGGACGCCTGGTCAAAGGTGACATGAAAATGATTACCAGTTAATACATTATATTGATCGATACATCAAGCAACAGATAACCACAGTAGCTTTAATTGAGAAAACATAACAGATAACCATAGAATATCTAATTTTATGAGGCATGGATTCCACTCTAAACCAATGCATGAAACCAAATATCTCCATGGTTGTTGAACTTTTGTCTTGCAAATGGGTTACGCATAACACATGTGTTAACCATGCAAGTGCTTCAATTGTTTGGTGGGCGTATCGTCTACAGGGAAATGAGCCATTGTCCTCTCGCACCAGTACCGGGTTCAACACCAACAACAAAGGTAGATCCCTGGACCTACGAGATCCATAGGCTACACACCTACGAACTTGCAAGAAATGAGTCAGGCACAAGGTGACGATGTAGAGAAGTCGAAGCAGTATAGCGAAGTTGATCCGGATTTATGAGCGGAACGAAATGAAAACACAGATCTATAATATTAACACAGAGACACACTGAATAATAATAGAGATACAGTAAAACTTGACTTCTATTAAATAAGAAATATGTTGAAATTGTAAAGTGCAGATTGAAACAAACTTGTTAGAATGGTGGCAGCTTTTCTCTGAGAAGAGATGTGACAGATATGCTCATTCACAAGAATATGAGTATAATGAGGCTCCAAAGGCATGTTTATATCAAACATGAATGCCAAAACCCTAGACATCCAAAAACCTAACCCTAGGAGATGAAGCACCAAAAGTCATGTGGGCCTCGTTGGGGTAAGTCGGTACATCAACTTCTCGGGGTCGTAACTTTTACATATGATTTGTGTTATAGGCGCACGATAGCCTATTGGAAATTTCTATCCGATGAATACACATTATGACATCACACTTTGTCTCCATCTACAATGTGACTATGGCGGGCCCAAAAAATGTTGTTTAGGGCCTCAAAATGGCCCCAAAAGTTTAGGACCCAAAAAGCTAGAAAAAAACTGCTAAGATGAAAACTAAAAATGCCAAGATGAAATTTGTATGTGAGTCAGTTGGAAGAGATGGGTGTCCATCGATATCCACATGGATCAATCCTCCCCCCTTAGGAATCAATGGTATCCATTGTGTTGAGTTCCCCCATCAGATGAGGAAATTTATGCTAAATTTGGCCCCGAGTGAGCCACTTGCCTTGGTGCAAGAGTTGTCTCGATTTAACAACACGATAAAGTTGAAACTTCTATTGGCGAGTTCCCTTGACCTATGTGTCTACAATATGATCAATGGATTCACGTTCCATGCAGTCAGGGTTGAGCTATGTCGGTGTCAATTGTTCTGCTACCTATGATGTGTCCAATAATGGTGGAACGTATGGTTGAAGGAGATCCACATTAAAAACTAGGTGCAATCCAAGCAAAGGGGGAATGTTGATCTCAAAATCATTATGAGCCGCAACCTTTGTGATGGTATAAGGTCCATAGTAGAGTGGACAAAGATTTTGATGGGGTCCTGTAAGGCATCCTTTTTGCAAGTGCAACCAAACTTTATCTCCCACTTGAAACTTGTGTGGCACCAGGTGTTGATCATGGTGTTGCTTGTACTTGGCATTGGACTTCTGCAAAATATCATGAACCTGTTGGTGGATGTGCTGGATTCATTCAATGAACTAGGTGGTTGTGTGGACCCAAGGGCTAGTGCAACATCCATGGGACCCAATAGTTGAAATCCCAACCCCACCTGAAAGGGGTTGTGGCTAGTTGAGCTATGTATGTCTATGTTGTAACTATGTTGAACATAGGGAAGGCTCTCATCCCATGTGCGTGGATGCCTGGAATTGTACATGCACAATCATCCTGTTGAAGACCTCAGTTTGGCCCTTTGTTTGGGGGTGGAAGGTTGTGTATTTGGTGAGTTTGGTGTCCAATCATGAACAAAGGCTCAACCAGAATGTGTTGAGGAACCGACTATCTCGATCAGAGAAAATGGTTTTTGGTATCCCAAAATGTACCCACACTCGTTGGAAGAAGATCTTGGTATTGGCCTCTAATGTGATGCTCTTCTTGCAGACGAGCAGAATCACCATCTTGGAAAATCAATCAACAACCATGAAAACACAGTCATTTCCCTGTTTGGTTGAAGGAAGGCTCGACATGTAGTCCATCGAGATGGATTCCCAAGGCCTGTCAGAAGTAGGCAAAGAGGTGTACATGACTTGTTACTTAATGGTCGGTTTGAAAATGGCACAGGTCATGCAGGACCTGATATACTTGTTGACATCCTATCGGAGTTTCAACCAATAGAAGTGTTGATGCAACACTGCCATTTTCTTCTCTACGCCGAAGTGCCCTGGCACCCGACTGTAGTGATATTCTCAAATCATCTTCACTCGCTTGCTTGATGGAATGTAGAGATGGCCCAGATGGCACAACAACCTATCCTACAGATGGAAAGCAGTGACAATTGTGTTTGTACCCAACATCTAGTGGGTAGTGGAAAAGTCAGGATCTCGCTCATAGAGTTGAGGCCATCCAGAGGTCTCATGTCTGCAGGAGTGTAACATTGTGGTTAGTGTGGAAACTGGAGGTCGGTTGAGGCAGTCAACGACATGGTTGGCGCTCCATGTATTATACTTGATGTTGATATGGAACTATTGTAAGTATGTGGACCACTTCTAATGGTGGTGGTTCTGCAATTTGCCTTGTGTCTGCATGAACTGCAGAGGCTTATAATCAGTGTGGATGATTGTCTCCTTCTTGAGAGCCTCCACTGGCAGAAGGCTTGTACAATGGAGAACATTTGTTTGTTGTAAGTGGGGTACTTACAGACAATATCTGATTGTGTCTCACTATGATAGGCCACGGGATGTCCATGATGAGTGAGAACTGTGCCCACAACATAGTTTGAATCATTTGTCTGAATCTTAAACAATTTTTGCAAGTCGGGTAATAAGAGCACCAGGGTTGAGCACAAGTGTTGCTTCAAACCATTAAACTCTTTATGTTTTGACTGGCCCCACATAAAATTTTCCTTGCTAGTGCCCCTGGTCACTTGGCTAAGGTCCCATGCAATGTGGGATAATCCCAACTATTAGTGATAATTCTTGTCTTGGGCTCGAGAGCATTCGGGTCTGCAAGTTACACGAGAAGCGCCTGAGCGCAGCATGAAAAAATATCGTTTTTCGACTTCCAATCAAGAGAGCGGGCAAAGTATGTCGTCAATGGCCAGGATCCACGTATAGAGAAGATCAATGATCGGTGGGTAATCATGGTTAGTAGAGTTGCGCCAGGATTAGCGCAATGGATAGCGTTTATATATCACCAAAAAGATCTCAGTCTTCCATCCCGGAGGAGTACGTGGTGCACGATCGGGCTCCATCGCCTCCTCGCCCTTCGTGACTTTGAAGAACGAGGACCAGCCTCCTCACACTGCGAGACGCGAAGCGCCGAAAGCAATCAGGACCTGGGGCCCACAACAGCATCGGGTGAAGTTAGGACCGTCAGATCCAGAGGGCATGTGGCGCCAGATTAAAGTCGTCTCGGCGTTTCGCTCATCGCGATTTCAAGAAGCAAGGATTAACTCCTTCCATTCACGAACGTCGAAAGCGCTCTGGGGATAAGCGCGCAGTGACAGCCCATGGTCACTTGTGAAGGAAAAAGCTATTCAGGAAGGGCCGAAGACGCCATGCATGATTCACAGAAGGAATTGTCGTGACCTCCAAGTGCCATTTGATCCGACCTCGGTCCTGGTTTTCGCTTGGAGTAAATGAAGGCAAGAAAGGGTGGTTGAAGCCTCTCATCATTCATTAAATGCGAAGAATGTAGGGCCTGGCAAGCGAACCGCTCGAGAGATTCCTATGTACTCATTTCTTTTCAGAGAAGCCATGCCGAGTTCCCGACCAGTCGAAGGAGGCCTGCACACGCTAGCTCAGCATTTACTAGCCCAGCTACTCTTCCCCTGCAGAGGCCATGCGAAGTTAAGGAGACGTCTGACGAAGGACTTCCACACGAAGATTGATTGAAGAGACTCTACACCTTGGAGGGCGAGCGTGCCTCTGTTGGGCAAATCCACCCAAGTATATGTACTCAGTTTTGGTATTTTGAAGGTATCGATGGTAGAGCGGAGCTCCCTACTGTAATGTTTTGGCAACTATCCTAGCTTTCAGTTTATGCATCTGTATATGAGATTTCTTGTTTTATGACAGACAGTTCTTCTTACTTCGTCTAGTTTTCATCTTATGCTAAGAGAGTTCGTGAACGACTGACTCGTGCGAATTATTGTAGTTCTGCTATGATAAATGATTTATTGTTGCATTA
>JASDQU010102617.1:0-23482 GCA_032191745.1 Picea mariana | reverse complement strand
CTACAGCTCATTGTCTGAAGTTTACGCAACACCTCACTTGCTCATGCATACCTGGCCTAGTTTCAAAGTTGGAACGCTATTGTTTTGAGTTTCCCGCCATTCGATCACCCATCTATGAACAACCGTGACATAAAACTGATGGGCGTCGGGCTCTGCTCCTGATAGCAATCCGGGAGTGACTTCCGACGCCAACACCAACACAAACCCACGATAGAAATTGGCAAGGCCTAAGAAGCTCTAGAGCTTAGTGAGTGTGGTCAAGGTTGGCTAGTCACGGATGACTTGGATTTTGGATGGATCAACATGCACCTCATGCTCATCAACAATGTAACCTAGGTATTGGACCATGTTCATGCCCAAGGAGCATTTTTCCAATTTTTCATATATCTAGTGTTGTCACAGAGTGTGCAGAACCTATTGAATGTGTTGCAAGTGTTCTGCCCAATTCTTGTTGAAGATGAGGATGTCATCCAAATACACTACCAAAAAATAATGAGTGAAAGGCCGCAAGATATCGTCCATCATCCTCATGAAATTTGTTGGGGCATTTATCAAGCCAAAGGGCATGGAAAACCATTCAAAAAGACATTATTTGGATTTGAGGGTAGTCTTCCATACATCGGTCTGCTCTATTGGGACATGGTGGTAGTTGAACTTCAGATCAATCTTACTGGAGTATTTTTCCCCCCTTGATCTAGTCAAGGAGATCGTCAATTCAGGCAATTAGGTATTAATTCTTGACTGTGATTTTATTTAGGGCCCATTAATCAATGCAGAGTCGCCAGGACCCATCTTTCTTCTGCACCAGCACGATTGGGCTTCCACAAGGTGATCAACTTAGGCGTATGTGCCCCTTTTTGATTAACTCTTGAATATGACACTTGATTTCCTCATTTTCTAACAGAGAGAGGTGATAGGCTGGCCCATTCGGTAGCGGTGCACTGGCGGTTAAATCAATTGAGTGCTTGATCTGACAATGCAGAGGTACCCCAGTGGGTGAGGAGAAGATGTATTTGTATTCTTCCACGACCTTATCCACTTGCTTATGTTCTGTGGAGAGACATGTCATGGAGGCCATGGATGTGGCTACAACCTTCTACTCATTCTGAGTGTGAATCATCAAGAAGACAAACTTCTCGGTCTAAGAGATTAACTTCCTTCATTGCTTGGTAGAGATCAAGGAAATGGCAGTAGATGGGACTACCTCTGGTATCCTCTATAATTTCATGTCCAAAGTAATAATAAAACTACGAGGCCCAAACTCATATACAACATGATGTTTCCATAAATAAAGTTGTACCAAAATAACATCACAAACTTCAAGGGGAGTGACATCACACAATACCTCATCTTTGAAGGGCTTGATGTCGTAGGCCAGGCCACTCTACTAGCTGGCGCAAAGATCGCTCCCTTGGCAAAGCCATCCGATGGTGTATGGTTGTGGGTGTGTTGATGTCAACAGAGCCAACCGTTTGATGACCTATACTAAGATGAGGCTCTTCTAGCTACTACTATCAACGATGAAGTGCAGCAGAGTACCCTTCACCCACATCTGTGAATGAAAGAGGCACTCACCTTCGTCTGGTTCATAGGGTTCGTTAGGCTAGCCCTTGGTGGTGGTAGAAACGATGGCACTGGGTTCTGCATCAATGATATGTCTCCCTTTTTCTAGTTCTGAGTATGACTCAGAGCCTACATCTGACTTAGAGGTTTTCACGTTGGCCACCAATGACTTCTTTGAGCGATGTTACGCTAGGGACTCTTATGGAACTCACACCATTTCCCAGTGTCCTTCTTTGTCTTCCCATTGTCCTTCTTTGTTTTTGGTTTGGACTGGTTGTCCTGAGGCTACCCATCCTTTCTCTACCCTTTGTTTTGTGGGTTGGGGCTGCCTTTCCCCTACTTTTGATGTGAGGGGTTTGCAGACCCAAACTGTCACATCTTCTATTTAAGTTTCTGCTCGATTTTGATAGCATATAGATAGGTCGCGCCCAAGGACGAAATGTACAGAAACTCCATTTATGTCTAGATGTATCTATGCATGCCACCATGGTACTTGAGCACTAGATGTCACTCAGAATCTTTCATACTCATCTTGGTAAGCAAGGTATGGAAGAAATTGATGAATTATGTCGTAGTGTAGTCCATCTTGTATATAAGTCATCATAACTGCCAACATGGTTGTATTGTTCCTTAATAACATCCTTGAAGGAAGCCCAAGTGGGTGAAACTACAAATAATGTATATCCCTTTGTTTTCTTTTTCTCAGAAAAAGTCTCCCACCAATCTTTGACATGGGGGACAACCTTGAGGAGTGAAAATGTAATCTTTTGTCTATCAGAAAAGTTGTGGACAGAAAAAATACCCTTCTAGAAGGTTTAACCATTTATCTACAGCATTTGCATCTATTTGACCTTCAAATATAGGAATATCAAAATTGATTTGTACCTTGAAGGGGGTGGCGCCTCCGCTTGAGGTAGATGCATCACTTGTCGACAATCATCGAAGGATTTGTGCAAAGTTTTCCATCATCTCATTCCTATGTCGCTTGAGGGCTTACTCGAGCAACATTTTGAAAGGATATCTTGTCCTTTCATCTTTATTTTTTCCCACTATGGAAGTTTATTCAGAGTGCAAGAGAAGTTTTCCTCAAGAGAAACAAGCTTGAGACCCAACTCTCTATACCCTAACATCACCGGGGACATGCACTAAAAACAACAAGGAGCATATCGCTCGGATACCACTGTTCTAAATTTATGAGTGGAACAAAATGAAAATATAGATATATAGTATTAACATAAAGACATAGTGAATGATAACAGAGATACAATAAAGCTTGACTTATATTAAATAAGAAATATGTTGAAACTGTAAAGTGCAGACTGAGACAAGCTTGCTAGAATGGTGGCAGCTTATCTCTGAGAAGAGATGTGACAGCTACGCTCATTCTCAAGAAGATGAGTACAATGAGGCTCCAAAGTCCTTTTTACATCAAACATGAATTCCAAAACCTAACCCTAGGAGATGAAGCACCAAAAGTCATGTGGGCCCCATTGGGGTAATTTGGTACATCAACTCCACAAAGTCATAACTTTTGCATATGATCTTTCTTTTAGGTGCACGATAGCTTGATGGAAAGGTCTATCCGAGGACTACACATTTTTCCATTACACTTTGTATCGATCTACAATGTGACTGTGGAGGGCAAAAAAATGTTGTTTAAGACCTCAAAACGGCCCCAAAAGTTTAGGACCCAAAAAGCTAGAAAAAACTACCAAGATGGAAACTGAAACTGCCAAGATGAAATTTGTATGTGATAAAGTTGGAAGAGGTGGGTGGCCACCAATATCCACCTAGATCAGGGGTCCCCAGACATCCGTGGGGTAAATTCACAACATAAATAAGAGATTCGGTGAGGCAGGGGGATCGAGTGTGGCTTGGGACTTACAAAACTATCGAGGAGACTACCATGGCTTATGATAAAGTTGCTCTTCTCATTCGCAAAACTCGGGCCTCTATAAAAAAAATTGTAGAGGTTGTGACGAAGGCTTTGGCAGACACTAATTACAGATGCTCCTCTAAACTTATATCCTCTCTGAAGAAGCACATCAAAGTCTTCTATGTGGAGGTTCCAGATGTCGACTCTCTTGTAGCGTATTTTAAGGAATATATTGCAAAAGACATGATGGAATGACCTCCATGCAGCGGAATATAATGAGAGAGAGTAGTAGAAATAGTGATGACATACAAGTAGTGGGCTCAACATTGGAAAGTCTTGCACCCAATCAGAAGCATTATTGTAGTGTTGCCTGGAGGTTGGTTAACAATGTGAAAATGATTAGCGATGGTAATAATATATGCTTAGGCTTAGAGTCGGTTGTTTTCGAGTTGCAAGACCTTAGGAATGATTATTTTGAAGAGTTGCTTCTTTCCAAAGAGATGTCTAACATTTTCCTTTGGTTTTCTTTTCCTCCATTATTTGATGTCTTACGAACATAAATTTTTAAAATGCTTGGTCATGACCTTTTCCGATCTCTATTTGTGCATCATGCTCCTTATGCATCCATCAATATATAACCATAATGCTCATACCACCAATTTTTCCACCATAAATGTCTCATTCCCTTACCCTTCGGATAAGCTAACTCACTCTCATGTACAAAGGTTGTTGAGGAGAGTCTATGGTTGTTATTGATCTCTGCACTTTCATTAGCTTCCAAAGTAAGTTACTTTGCTTGATTCACGATCCATGGACTGTTTGAAATGAGAAATTTTGTTATTGGTTTATTGAAGGGGATCGAAGGCAAGGAAGACATCCAAACCTAAAATACAAAGAAAGTAACAGGAGAAACAACCATTTAAAAGATGGGCAACAATTTAAGTTATTTTATAGATTAATGAAGAAAGGATTTAAAGTTGCTTGTTTAACTGGTTTGATAGCCTCACGAAGCAAGGATTTAAATTTTCTTGTTTGGGAAGCAAGATGGAATGTTGAGAAGGAGGAGGAAGGCAAGTTTGAATTCTCCAATCAACCCTCGTATGTTCAACTTGCCTGTTGCATTTGCATAGGGATTCCTTTTGATACTTTGTTTCTGGTTATCATCTTCTCTACAGACTTCTACTACTTGCTATTAGGTCTTGTAAGAGCTGCAACCTTCAAACATAAAATAATTGTATAAAAAATGCTAGAAATAGTGATATGATCGAATAAACTAGTTAATAAAAGTATTATGAAGGATTAATATTTACCATGTTTTTATTAATATGTAATTGTTTGTAGGGTTGAAGATGCAATCTTTCGTTCTATGAACCTCAAACCAGCATCACAAAATGAGTAAAGCTAGCAACAAGAAATGAGTGAAATCTCTAACTGCTTGCTTCTAGTTCTCCTACTCTATTTAACAGTAAAGTTCAACACCAAATAAAATGAAGATGCTAAAAATAAATAGTCTCTTTAGCAGTAGAGAAGTCGCAGTGAGAAAGGAATAGTCTCGTCAATGACTAAGCAATGGATTCACTGAAAATATTGAGCATGTGAATTCTTTGAATGAGTTTACATTGTCCCTATGCCGAATGCTTTGTATCAGTGGTGAATTCTTTGCATCACTGGTGGCTTGAGAGAGGAAAAACATTAGCCATGGAGATAATGTAATGTGTCACCTCAAACGGTGAGGTGGTGGGGAGTTGGCCCAGTGGTGAGGTGGTGAGCCTCTACTGCAACATTGAACCACCTCCACTGATATTACTGAGGAATACGCTACCCCTGGCAGAACTAGGAGGTAAAATATTTATTACAATAACATTACTTAGGAATGTGCCACCCCTTATAGAACTGGGAGGTAAAATATTTATTACAATAACATTGAGAGGTTTGAAAGCAAAAATAAGACTTCGAATTATTTGGCCAATAACAAAGAAAATAAATAATATTTTGAATTCAATTTTAATCAGTATTTTTCCAAACTTTGGTTAAATGGGTGCATAAGGGTAAGTTTAAGTGAACGTAATACATAGTAAATGCTTGAACGAACACAATATACTGTCGGAGGCAGTGTAATAAAGAGAATCTATTCATCAAATTATATCGTAAGTGAATCTTTGCATGTTCAAGTTGCTTTGGATTGAGAAAATGTTTAGGTTACTAAATCTAATCAACAAATAAATATGAAATTTTATTTAAAAATAAAATATCTTTAAATGTGTTATGATTTTAAGTTAAAATTTTGTTGTATTCAAGGGGTGGTAGGAGTGGGGATCCTCTATAATCTCGTAGGAACAAAAGTAACCACATTTGTTTGGTGTCTTAGCATAATCTCTAACAATCTAGAAAAATCCTACGCTATATTGAGGGGCTTTCAATTAACCAAGGAATCAAGAGGTAGACCATTAATTGTTCTGGTAGATTCATTGGTGGTTATCAAAGCCATGACTGGTGATTATATCCTAGTGAAATCAAAATTAGCAATGGTCATATCCAAATCCACACATGAGACAAACACTCTAGACAAGGTCACCTATTATCATGTGAGACTAGAACTTAACCATAAAGCAAATTATTGGGCCAAAATGGCCTCCAACTTAACATTAGGCATATATATCCAAAATGGGGTGAGCTCTCATCGTATCATCCCCTAATATCAAAATTAATAGTACTACATTCACCAATTAATATCCACATGGTTCATCAACAGGTTAACCATTATAGTGGTATTGGGACGAGACCTTAGAGTATAGTGCACACCCCCTCTTGCATGCAAATATCACTCTCAACTTTGTGTATTGAATGTCAAGTTTCAATTTGTGTCGACATTGTGGGACTAAGGAATTTGTATTCATGAGAATTGGAAGCATTCGTAGTCGATCCTATGAGATGTCAGGCCTCCACGATAAGGGACTTGAGCGAGAGGTCGAGGAACCTGGTTATATATTGATTCCAGTGAAGAATTTTGTAGAGCTTACTTGGAAGGCTTATGTTTTGGGCCTTGGGTCTTGGGTTTGATTTTTAATTTTCTTGGTTCTCTAGTGTGTTGGTTATAGTTATTTTCACTCAAATTATTGGGAATCTCTCCACTCCTCTCTTTTATTAGTTGGTCTCTTTGGTTTACATTCATTTTAATATTCCTCACATATATTCAAAATCCCAGACCCCCTGGCTAAGGGTGAGATCTATGTTGTGGAATGAAGCTTAGGTAATCGTTGTGTTCTCTATTTGAATCGGTCTTTGAGGCACAAATTCAAGCTCCTAGTTGGTTTCTTTGGTGTTATTGTGTCTTGGACTGTACCACACCTTATAGTCTATGAAAATATTAGTGTAGTAGGTCCTCTGCAAGTGGAATCAATGGCCATATTTCCCTCATATCTTAGTCAAAGTTTTTATGTAGTTTTTGTTCTTCAGTGCCTAGTTTGGTCTATGGGATTAAGGATCCATTGTAAAACTATGGACAACATGGATGTTATGGAAATTAAGAGAGACCTGAGGAAGTATGACTAGAGTACATCCATTCCAATAAGACTTATATTTTCTCTATTACCTCCAAGATGCATGAAAACGAGCATCATTGCATCTCTCACTGCACAATTAACATGAATTTGTTGGTGAAATAGAAGAAAATAATGGACATCTTGGAGGTTGAATGTAACATGCTCTGAAATTTAGCATTGAACCTACAAAAGGACTAGCTCTCATCGACATTTAACAACAAGGACCCTACAAGCTCTGCTCAAGTTGAGCTGAGAGAAGCAAACATGGTCCATCAATTCAAAGATCCAATGGACATCAAACAACAACACTCCCTAATGTGGTAAGATCCCAAGAATGATAGGATAAATCCACTCAAGTAGAGTTCAAGAAGATGCTCGAAATAAAAATCTCTAAGTATCTTTTATTAATAAAAAACAAGCTTATATAGCTATACATTAAGAAAAATGACTTCATAATAATAACTTCAACAACCATGGAGACAAACTCCTAGAAACTACAAACCAAACATAATACTAGAGATAGTTGGAGAGATTCTCTCAACTGCTCCAAGAGACTAGGAGCTACTAGAAGGCCACATAACTCTCACACTCATATTACGATATAAATGAAAATTTCAAGAGCATATAAGCTCAAACTATGTATTAGGCATTTTATTCCCTATCACTCCTCCCAACCTAAGAAGCATTGGCCTCCAATTATTTCAGGATGTAGGTAAAATTATGTTGGTATAGTCGATGTTAAAGAAATAGAATGCATATGTGGACCAACAGAAACAATAGTTGTTGAAGGAGAAGTCAGGTTCTCGATGTCCCATCTCACCTTCTGATATGTTTTGACAATGCCATGCATACTCAACTGATTGGAATGAAATACTTTGGACACCTGAGAGGAAGCTTTGGGTGATTGTTGATGAACTAGATGATGAACTAATGAAAAGACAGTACCATAAGAATGTCCTCTAGAAGTGTTGCTAAGAGGCAATTGTGGTTTATGAGTGGGAAAAACAGTTTTTGATGGAGGAAAGGTATAAGAGTTCATTGGTGGAGAAACTAGATGCAACAAAGCAGGCTTGTGGAGAAATGTCAAACAACACTTTGGAAGAATAGCTTGTTGTGGCAATTCCATTGTACTTCGAACAAGATATTTTGAGTTATATTTATGTAGTGTGTATGTATTTTTATATGCATCATAGAAAGTTATTCCATTGTACTAATAAGTCTTTCCAAGAAACAATCCTCAACAATCCATTTCAGTCACATCTCAGGTGACCTTATCCACAAAATGGGGACCAAAAGCAAATAACATTGTGCATGTGATCTATGTAGATGACCCATTGTCCTTCCATCCAAGATAATATGGATGAGGATGAGGGTCTATAGGTAAATGAATCTTGTCAACAATGGCCTTCATAATCAATTTTTTTTGTGAGCCATTATCCACAATATAATCCACTAAAAAATCATGAGTAAGGTCGGCACGAGTGGAAAAAAAAAATTGTCATGCCCTACATGTACTTGAGGATGATATGAAAGTAACCTTAATTAGTTGGCCTTCTAATTCACCATATCTCTTATCTTCTCCTTAGACCTCAAGAGGAGCATCAGTGTTTCTTCCTCTGGTGGTTGTACAATTAATGTTTTCTTCTTCAACTTCAATTGGAAACAGGTGGACTCATCATGTCAATGTTTCTTACAATGTTTGCAAAATTTAGTAAAATAAGAAGAAGAAGAAGTAGGAGGTGCAATTTTTCAAGTTGTATATTTGGAAGGATTTTGTTGAAGTTTTCATTAATCCAAGAACTTTTCTTCAGCAAATTGTGCTTGACTATATGCAACATTAATGGCAGTAATATTCATGTACTTCAATTCTCAATATAAGTGTTTCTGCAAACCACTTTTAAACTTAAGAATGAGCTTCTCCACTGAATCAGGGATGCCAAGGAGTATGTGTAACCTATTGAATTGATGGATGTATTCATGTATCGGGATGTTGAACCCTTGACGTAGTCTAAGCCACTTGACATTCATTTCCTTCTTATAATTTGATGAATAGAATGCCAAAGTAAAGGCTTCTACAAGTCTCATCCATGTAGTGATGGGGTTTTGATCTGTGGCTCAATCTATAAGCGAGATTTTTGCAAGTCCCATAAATTTTAGCGTTCCAATGAAGCTCAATTCATGTTGCTTGGGCTACGAAGGTTTTAGTGTTCCAATGAAGCTCAGTTGTGCAAAGGATTTTTTTGTCCCAGATCATGTTGGTTCCTAGATATGGAATGAATTCGCCCACTTGTTGTTCAATTACTTTATCTTCCCCATATGCTTTGATTACCTTAACATCCTCCTCAATAGTATTAACAAAATCCTGGGCAGAGGGAGGGACAAAGTTCATGTACATAGCAGTCATCACTTTAGTAGCAGAGGATTCTTGGGTCTTGCGAATAGAGGCCTGTCCATTACAAGTCACACGTGGAGCCATGGGGGTGAATAGAATAACCACAACCCAACTTCCAGAAAGGCCTGAAATGAAATCGTTATCTGAAACAGGAATGCTATGCAGAGACATATTTTCCCCTTCATCAGTTCGAGCGAAGAGTGGAGTGGTCAGGACAAGCATTCAAGTGGAAACTTAATTCTCTCCAATATCACTGGTATCATTCCCACAACTCTTCGATGTCCCCTTCTCCTTCACTACAACTCTTCGGTGTCCCCTTCTCCTTCACTAGTATAGAATCGTCCTAGCTATAAAACCTCGCTCATGGAGGAGTACAAGGGGGGGTAATGTCTATCATACACACAGCCAGTTGCATGCACGAGCATGTGTATGATATCAATGCTACTATCATTCCCTGCTGACGCCTAATCTGGGGAGTATATTTCCCTTTAACTTGTTTTAGTGCGATGAAGTTTTTTTACTGCATTGACTTTTTTTGGGGTATAGTTGTGGGATGTTATATGCCAATTTTGGCTTTGGTTGAAAAGCTAATGAATAAGGTTAATTTGATTAATAAACATATTAAGGATAAGGTTATGTTATGTTTTTTAATGCATTGAAATAATTGAGAGTTGTTTTTTTGGTTTTTTTAAATCTTTAATTTTATTTATATAAAGCAAAATTACATTGTTATATGTTTTAAAGAATTAAAAAAAGTGTTATGTAGCATGATTGAGCAAACAACTCTTCACACATACCTTAAGTAATAATGAGCTAATTCAAAAAAGAAAAAAATGTTTCTTGACTATCAAGGTCATAGATTACATCTTTCAAAAACAAAAATACATCCTTGTAGAGGTCAAAGTTTGTAGTATTTTCACTATCTGTAGAGAATTTTATAGACGAGGTGCATGAGAGAAATCATTTTTATGCCCATCTCGAGAGATGGAAATGGTCCAAGTACCTCGCTCCAACCCTAGTGCCTCCTTGGAAAGGTCATCAACCACTATGTTCTTGTCCATGTATACATGAGACAAATAAATGTGTTAGAAGGATGTCATTTGTTATTTTATATCATCATAGAGTGGATGTAAAGTGAAATTTTGAGTGTTGCTTCCTTTTGTAACCATCGGATAACTAGTAGAGAGTCCCTAAAACTTTGTAATTGTGTAACACTGAATTCTTGATCCAACTGTAGGGTTAATTTGAGAGCCATCAGCTCACAATAATTTTTAGTTCCCTACCCTGTGCCATCTTTGAAGGCTATATTGTGATTTGTGGAGATATATAAGTTTCCTCTCTATCCTCCTTTCGGGGGATGTCCTTGAGAGACACCATTAAAGTATGACCAAGGAATGTCCTTGTTGATGACTTCTTCATTTGTCCCCCGTATTTTATGTTTTTCCTCAACTTGTGGATATGAATTTAGTATATTTAGGGACTGGATTGTACATATGAGGGGAAGAGTCTCATGTACTTCAAATACATTTAGGTTTCTAGCTCGCCATATTCATCGTGCTATATCAAGTAGAAGAGCTCTGAATGTTTTTGTATCCTTGTTTATATATTGAACCCTAAAYGCCTMTCYAGTGCTTCCTCCTTCCCAAACATTCCTTAACCATGTCATGCAATCAAATCATGTCCATACCTCTTTGGAGAAGGAACAAGTAAGGAGTAAGTGATCTATTGTTTCCTCTGCTTTATGGCATTAACTACACCAACTTGGGCCAGTAAAAATATTTTTCTATAGAACCTCTAGGTAGGAGCCTTGTTATTTAAAGTTAACCACACAAAAAAATTATTTTTGAAGGGGGGTACCTTAGCTTCAAAATGATTTTCCACCACCAAATTGTTTGTCCCTCCATGCCTTCCTCAGTAAGGGCCCTATACCCTAGCTTGGGTACATATGTCCCTGTAGGATTGTTAGACCATAAAATTTGGCCATCCTCTGCTCCTATTTTGACATTTCTATATTTCAAAGCATTTATGTATGATTTCCACACTTCTGCAAGATCTTCTCCCAAACCTACCTCCTCCCAAGTGAGATATTTTTGTTTCCAATTTGTAGATCTCTCCCAGTTTACAATATGTCTTAATGAAAAATTCATTTGTTTTGTAACTCATGTATCACTCGAGGGGATAATCGGTAGAGACATTTTCTTCCAATCCAAGGATCAAGCCCAATCTAGATTGTATCCCCTCTACCTGCCTTCCAAATCAACCAATTACCAACTAGTTGGAAATATGAGTTCATTGTTTTATAGATAATTGATGCATTATGCTCATGTTTCACCAAATTCCTAACCCATTCCTCAATTGTGGTTTGGTACAAGTACTTGGATTTTATTATTTGGACCCATATACCTTTTCCTTGTACCAGTATCCATATATTTTTTGTAGTTAGGGCCTTGGGAGGAAGAGGAATAAGTTTTTTAGGCCCCATCCTCCATTTTCTTTTGGGGTTGCCAATTTTTTCCAGGATGTTGGTTGTTAGGTATGCATTATATTCTTTGCATGGTTAGCCCCACACATGATGTGTATTCGTCCCTTCTTGAGGGTTCAAAGGCAGAGCCCTTGAAAAAATGGGCGATTTTTTGGTCTGTTTTGGGCAGTGTTGGCACATAGTTTTCCGGCTAATGGTTTTCTAATTCCTGTTAATGAATTAAGGTTGTAGTATACTCTAGGTCAATGGATTAAGGTTTTGTATGCCACATAATCATATATATTGTATTTTCAAATGGTGAAGTTAATACAATGAGCGTTAGAGGTGCAGCTCTAAACATTTGTTGGTTTTCCTGATTAAGGGTTTCTAGGATAAATCTATGAGTATTGTGTGTGAATGTTATTGTTTACTCTTCTATTTTATTAAAAATTTGTGTGTGCATTATTTTATTGTAAAGGTTTAAAACCTACACGAGCACTAGATTTTTGTTTTCGTTATCTCCCAACCATATGAATTTATAACACAATTTCCTAATTTTCTCCAATACTCCTTTCAAAACCCAAGCCAATGACATCTAGTACGCCAATATGTCTTCCAAAACTTCTTTAACAAGTACCAATTTTCCCCCTCTTGAGAGCCACCAATTGCACCAGTGGTTTATTTTTTTTCTACTTAGCAATCAACCATTGATAATCACCTTTTTTGTACAAATTTGGTTTCAATTGGAAACCCAAATACTTTAGTATGTGATCCATATCAATCACTTAGTAAAAAAGTGATTGTGATAAATATTCTTGCTCATGCTATGGAATGTCCCACATGGATAGAGTGGATTTGTCAAGATTTATTATCATGTCGGTAACTTTACAAAACAAGTCCATGATATTTTTAAAATTCTCAACTATCCTTCTAGAACCTTCACAGATAATCATAATACCATCAATAAATAAAAAGATGTGTAGTATTGCAAGTAGGACCAATGCATATCCCATTGAAGCTATCATTTTCATATATATGCCTTGCTTAATATTCTACTCAACCCTTCCATTATTAGAAAAAATATGAGAGGGGAAGGGGGGCAACCCTGTATAAGACTCATTCCTGGTCTAAAGAAGGAGAATGATGCCCCATTGATTAGGGCAACAAAGGATACATAGATAATGCAACTTGTCACCCATACCACAAAATTATGAAAGAAACCTAAGTGAATGAGGATTAATCTCAGGTAAAGTCAACTTACCCTGTCATAGGTCTTGAAGAGGTCCTTTGTGAGCACCACTGATCTTTGATTTCTAGTATTGATCAAGTGAATAATGTCCAGTGCAAACCCAACTACCTCATGGATTCATCATCCTTCTAGAGACCCAAACTACTCACCCAAGATTTGTTTTGCTAAAACCTTTTTAATTCTTGTTGTTGTGACCTTTGAAATAATTTTTTTGATACAATTGCATAAGGATATTGGTTCAAATTTTTCAAAAGATATCAGATTATCCTCTTTTTGGATCAGAGCAATGAAGGTAGTAGTATATACCCAAATCATTTTTCCTATGATTCTAGTGGTCTCCACCACTCTTATTAAGTCTTCTCTAATGAATTTATAGAAACCTAGGAAAAATTCCACAGGGAGACCATCTATCCCTAGGATTTTATCCCTTTGGAAGCTCTGTAATGCTTGGAGAAATTCATGTTTTCCCTGCTCTTAAATCTCCATTCCTTCTCTTTCTCTAGTAGGATATTCCCTTTTTTTCTTCCAATTACTTTAATTCCAACTTCTGACACTCATTCAAGTATCCAAATCCTTCACGATTATAAATGTTCTCCAATCTTACTTCCACTTCTTTTAGAATCCTTTTATCTTTTTTCGTTTTATCCTTAATCCATTGGGATGCTACCTTATTTGCTTCTTTCATCTTCTGTTGGAATTGAAGTGGGGTTGATTCTCTTAGATGGTCATCATAGGGATTCTAATCATCCTTGATCTTTTTTACAAAATACTCCTCCTTTATCCATCTTGGATTCATCTTGAATAGGTTGGGGGGGTTTCCCTATGTTGGGGCCACTTCTAACACAACATGGTTATGGTTTGAGTCCCCTCTCGAGGCTACCCATTATCTCACGCCATTAAATTCATCCAAGAAGCCTTAAGATATTAGAAAGTGGTGAAGCCTCTTTGATATTTGGCCTGCCCTTGTTCTATTATTTCTCTATGTTGGAGTTAGTTTTGTTGGTTCAATATCCAACAAGTCTGCAATTTCCAACTTTCTTATTAAATAATCTAATAGACAATCCATGTGAGTAGCAAGGCCCTAGATTTATGAATCTCCTAATGTAAAGTTCAGGTCTCCTCACATCACTACTAGGCCACTCTGAATACAATTCATGTAAAAAAAATTGTCCTAGTAATCCACTAAGTCTAAGGACCATATACATTTAGGATAGAGATTTATTTCCCCATATCCAATGAAAAAAGGACTAGACCCTGACTTGTAATAAAGGACCAATAATTAGATAGGGTAAATGAGCTTCTTTGTCATCTTTTTATATTCCCACCAGATCTCCCAGTAGGATCAATGTAATTGAATTCCCACTCAATCACAAATTTGGATAATTCCAAAATAATATTTTCCCCATCTGTCATTGTTTCTTGGATGAGGTGCTAGAGGGTTTTATTGTTTCTATAAGCCTCCTGATGGCCAATTTATTGGAGGGATTGGCCAACCCACTACAATTGAGGGGCAGGAAAATGATTCAAACCCCTCACAATGGGAATTTTCTCTAAGATCCCAATTAGAGATAGTTGATTCCCACGTAGAATCTTTGAAGATGCTTTTTTATGTGCCATGGACATACAAGACATTCTTCCTCTTTGATTTGATTTCTAATTTTTTTCCTCAAGATGCCCTAACCGCCCTTCCACCTTTCCAGCGAAGTCAAGGATTCCTTTACTTCTAGGTCAAAGGTTATATTTGGAAGATTCTCAGGAGTCCCTCCCTACCTCAAGTTCCAATTTAAGGTTTTCAGAAGTCCCCACCTAGGCTTCTTCATCTACCATAGCTTTATATGTCAATGGTAGAGGGATTAGGGTTAGGGACACAATAATTTTAATTCCTAAAAGGTTGGGCAAAAACTCACTGATGGACTCCAAACCTTTTATTTCTACCTCTAACCCCCAAGATCCAAAAACAAAAAATTTAGAAGATTTCATTTTATGAGGGTAAGGTAACTAACATGAATTACCCATGAGAGACTTGCAGTCCTCATTGTCCCTAACAACATCCAGGATTCGTTCCTTGTGAAGACCCGAGGCCAAGGGATGCTTTACTGGTGCCACTTAATTTTCTGGGGTACCTTTTTTTTTCCTCTTTTCCTTTATAACTTTTGTTCTTCTATTTGTTTGTGGAATTTCCTGCAATTCCACCCGAGTGCATGTGGTTTCTTTCGTTATGCCCACATCTTCCTCTAATTAGGGTATTTATAGTCCACTTACAAATGTCAATAGCTATGGCATGACCCACATTTGAAGGGTATGCCTTCATAATCAAGAGCTAATTGAAAACAATATTTACCTTTCTTGATAACCAATTCCTCCACGAATCTTTTACTGGTTTCAAGACCCACCATTATTCTTGCCACCCTGCAGTACTTGGTGTACCGGAAGGATAAATCAACTTCATAAAAAGTATCGAGGGAGTTCCCTATTTCTTCAAACACATTCTCCAACCATAATATCAATGATATTTAGACCCATGTTGGTAGAATGTCCATATGATTTATTCTGGCATCAAATTTGACCTATCATTTCTTCATAAAAATATTTTGGGAGCCCCACTTCCATCTTCTATGTAGATCCTTATTTACCTCTTCCACTGACTTGAAAACCCATACCATCCACCCCTTGGCCAAGTTAATTATGCTATATTTGTATCCTACAAGAGGTTCAAAGTTCAACCTCATCTAACCCTTTAAGCACTCATAGGACATCCTTTTTCCTGGGAATATCATATAACCTCCTTCTCTTCTAATTCCAAAACATTGTTTAATCTAATTTTTGAACACAGATTCAGACTCTATCGGCTCTAGTGTTTTTTTTTATGCATTTCCTTCTTTTTGTTTTCTATTCTCCTTCCAACAAGGCTTTCCCATGGCTCCATTCTTCCACTGTGGATAAGCCACTCATTAAGTTAAATTCCAAGTATTTTCCAATAAACCTTGTCTCTTGTCTAACAATAGAGAGCTTTGAATAATGCTTGCAGAGGAATAAGCATCATCTCTTCATCATAACTTCCAATAATGACTCCGTCTTTGTTAAATCTAGAGATGGCTTGTCTAAGGTCATCCAGGTTAGCCCCTTAGTATGTCGTTGATGGGATAACAAGCACCACATTAATGCCCTCAAGGAGCGCTCCATCTCCCCCTATCACCCTCGCCTCTGGTTGTAGATCCCTTTGTATTCCATTGGTGGTTAATCCTTGGGCCAATTCGCCTAAGGATACCAACGTGTCCTCCTCCAATGGGAGTGACCCTTCTGACTCTCTTTGACCTAGCTTTGTTGGAATACTAGGTTGGCCAATTCTTGGGGTAACCTAGATCACTTGTCCTTCTATTGGATCAACCAAGTTATCCACTTCCTCGTCTTCCATTATCACCAAACTCTGCTCCAACTCAACATGTGTCCTTGTCACTATGATCCAAGAGATTCACTACCAAATACCTGCGGAAAGAACTCAATTTACACACCTTAATCATCCAACCATTATTATCACAATAATGCCAACAAATGTATCTCATCCCTGCTTGGTTTCCAATCCCTGTGCTATACCAACCATTAACATGGCCTCTCTTGACAAGGTAAGAAGACATTGGAGGTCAAAACCTGGTTGAATGACAACTCCCCATGATCTGCAAATCTAAGAAACAGAATTTGGAGGGGAAATTTGATTGTGGATCGAAGGAAAATAAAGGTGTACGAATTGAGGTTTCTCCTTTCTTATGCTAATTCTAGAGATGTCGAACAATAGGAAAGAAAAACCCTAGAGAAGGTGATCTGTGAAGAGAAAATGTAGTAGTAAAAAAAACCCTATATAGGAAGAGAGATCACAGTAGTGGTGGAGGATGACGTCTACTGGAAGGGATGGGATGGAAGGTGGAAAAATCCTAGTTCGAGAGGAGCACAAGGCTGGAAAATGCCCAACGAACCTGGAAATATACTATCCAAAATGGATTTTTCATTTGCATAAGTTTGTTCTAACAATTCATTTGTTCAGGAGATGAAACATTTCATTTCTACATCAATTGCAAACAATGATTAGACTCGGGTTCTGTTCCCACCACCTCTCAACCCTCATTCTACATATTTACTCTTTCACGAAGATGAAGAAGAAGCCAAGGACACAGACGCACATTGCACTCACTCCTACCTAATAATTGAGAGTTTAATAATGAAAATGTCATTTTTTTTAATTTATTATTTAAGGACAATAATTTTATGTTGTATTTATGGATTTATAAATTTTTCTTTTCCATTTTATAATTTATTCATATTATGGTCTAATATTTTAATTTTAAAAATATATATATTGTTATTAATATTATTAAATCTTTTAATAAAAAAGAGCATAGAGTAGAAATTATAGGAGACAATAATTGTATGTTATATTTACATATTTATAAATGTTTATTTCCCATTTCCCCCAGATGGGGTGTCAACATGCTCCATGTGTACAAGGGAGAGAGTGGCGCCTTTCAGGCTTTTGATGGCCACGTGCAGCACACCTACCGCACCCCTCTGCATTTACTTCCCCCTTGATGACTGCATTCAACATTCATTCCTCTGAGCATTGGACTCGCTGCTCCAGCATGCCAATCTCTGGGATTTCGTCCGAGCGATGCACGAAAGACTCAGCCTGTCACCTATGTGCTTATGCGACCCTCCACTTTGGTTATTTTTCTATGCTCCCACTCCTCGGATGGACCATAATGATTTTCCATTTCCCGTTGCGCAACCCTCTATCTTTTAGCTCTGACTCGTCTGTTGGCTCTCTACTCCCCCGTTAGATTTATTTGCTTTACCAACCTCTGTTGCATTGCCTTCCTCCTCGCTCCTGGTAGTTATGACTCGCCTTCGAGGGAAACTAAAACGAGACCCAATTTGGTATCAAAACCATGGGAGTATGGCTAATCGGCTCCTTCATGTTTTTCCTCGGCCATCAAGCTCTTCGACCTCCTCCTCCTCCCTGTCATCCCCTGGTCTAGAAGCCTTCATCCATTATCTTTTCCATGGGCATGTCGTGTGGAATGGTTCGACCATCACGGTAATTCTCTGGATTTTTCCCTCGGCACAATCCAGGATTTGGCTTCGTCATCGCAAACTGCCATGGTCCCTCTGGCACCTCCATCTGAGCTTTCATCCCCCTTGCCACCACCCTCTCCCCCTGTCATCCCCTCAGTCGAACCCCTTGCAACCTTGGAGGAGCCCCCTGGGCAGCCCCATTTATGCTCAGTCTGCGCTTCATGTTCACGTATTCTCACTTCATGGGATATATTACACGACCTGATCTTTGCAGTTAGAAGGATGTGGACGACTTGCGCTTTCGGTTAGAGAACATGGACTAGTGAGGGGACATAATTGAATCTCTGCTCACAACCTTGCTTAGCTCCCTGTACGCTCCAGGTCTGGAAACTAGTGCCTGATACATTCAGCGACGATCCTTGCTCCAGGCAGCCAGGTGGCGACAATGAGCGACATCCCAAAGAACGACAACCAGCACGACTCTCTTCTATCTACATGAGCACAAGTATCATCTCTTATGCTCGATTTTGTTAATTAATTTTGAATCCTGATGATCACTCTCGGGCCTTGAATGGCGCCTTGCACAATGATTCTAGTTTGAATTTCTAGACAGTTTATTTTAGTCGTTCAATATTTTATGATAGACTGGTTGAATCGATTTCCCTACTGGGCGATTCAAACCAACCAGTTTAATTTTGTTGATCATTATTTTCTATAAATCGACTAAATTGATTTCCCCACAGGGTAATTCAAACCAAACAAAACACTAGCATAACAACTTATATTGTAATTTATGTTTAGGAGAAGTAATATATATATATTCTTAAAAAAACAAACATGTTTCTTTCCCATTTTACAATTTATTATTATTATCTTCTAATTTTTTTTAATTAAAAAGAACAAAGAGTTGAAATTATAGGAGAGAGTAATTTTATGTTATATTTATATAGTTATAAATATTTTTTTCCCATTTTACAATTTATTATTATTATTATCTATTTTTTTAATTTAAAGAAAAACAAATTATTATTATTATTATCAAATCTTTTATTAAAAAAACCAAAGAGTTAAAACTATTATCTTTTAATAAAAAATTATTTTTTATTGTTATCAAAAAGCAAAGAGTTAAAATTGAAATTGTTGCCTTTTTAATAAAAAAATAAAAAAAGTTAAAACTATTATCTTTTATTATCTTTTAATTAAAAAAACAAAAAACAATTTTTTATTATTATCAAATATTTTAATAAATAAAATAAAAACAATTTATTACATGTTCTCAACATTTTTAACATTTTTTAAATTTGTTTTTTAAGTTTTTGGAGTTTGGGAGCTGGTTGGGAAAGTCCACAAAGAATTCTTTTGAAAACTTGAAAGCTTCAACATCAAGGAAATGGGAGCTTGGAACCAGTTTCTTAAAAGAACTTTAAATTAAAATTATATTAAATTAAAATGTAAATATATTTATTCCATTATTACAAATACATAATTTCTTACAAATAATTTTATTATCTTTCAATTTTATTGAAATAAGATTTAAAATGTATCAATATCTCTACATTGTAATCTAAAATATTTTTTGTATTTTTTAAATATATATTATTGTCACTCCCAACTTCAAGTTTCCTATAAATTTGAGGAAAACTTCTAATAGTTCCAAACACTAGTATTCACTTTCTCAACATTTCCAAGTTTAAAAAACTGGTGCAACATAGATTTATTATTATTATCAAATCTTTTAATTAATCTTTTAATAGAAAACTCAAAGAGTTGGAACTATTATTTTGTAATTAAAAAACAAAAAGTAAAAAACAATTTATTATTTTTATCAAATCTTTTTAATTAAAAAATAAAAAGCAAAAAACAATTTATTATTTTTATCAAAACTTTTAAATAAAAAAACAATTTATTAATTTTATCAAATATGTTAATTAAAAAAACAGAGTTGAAAATATTATCTTTTTAATAGAAAAAAACAAAGAATTAAAGTTATTATTTTTTAATAGAAAAAAGAAAAAAGTTGTGATAAGAAAAAAACAAAAAGCAAAAACAATTTATTATTATTATAAAAAAATTCAATTAAAAAAAAACACAAAAAGTTAAAAATATTATTTTTTAATAAAAAAAAAAAGAGTTCAAATTATTATCTTTTAATAGAAAAAAAATTAAAATATTAATAAAAAACAAAGAATTGAAACTATTATCTTTTAATAGAGAAAAGTCAAAAGTTGAAATTATAGAAGTTGAAACTATAGTAGGAGTCGTCATTTTTCTAATCATATAATAGAAAGCAAAGAGTTGAAACTATTATTAGTCCCTGCCAGAAGGCCAAGGGCAGGGACTATAGCGATGAGTTCATCGCTGACTTTACATTAGTTGAAGGTTGACTTTCAAATTTTTGAAAAAATTCTAATGTTTAACTTAGGGACTTTATATACATAATTTTTTTAATAAAAAATTTATGAATTTGTTACAATTTGATTGGCTGGGAAGTTTGAAGTCTTATGGCCGACTTCACTTCTTCCCATGCCAATTCTTACTGCTTTCATAAATGCTTTCACTATAGTTTCATAAATGCCATTTATATATAAATGCTTTGACTGTGAAATATCGAATTGGAATCCTCGTCATGTCCCAAGGGTGCGGCCACTAAAGAGTTTGGAAATATCGAATTGACACCGGAGCATTTGGAATTTGACAGCCCGATTACTTTTATTTTAGATTTATCTATGCTTCTGTGTGCATTCATTGCAAATTTTGAAAATTATAGTTTCATAAATGCCATAAATGCCATATATATAAATGCTTTGACTGTGAAATATCGAATTGGAATCCTCGTCATGTCCCAAGGGTGCGGCCACTAAAGAGTTTGGAAATATCGAATTGACACCGGAGCATTTGGACTTTGACAGAGCATTTGGAATTTGACARCCCRATTACTTTTATTTTAGATTTATCTATGCTTCCRTGTGMATTCATTGCAAATTTTKAAAATTATAGCTAYCAGTTRACTAAGGCAAYGTATACAGTCATGAAAAATCTTCTAAACACCCGTGGAACAACACATGGGATTTCAAGTTTAAACATTAATTTATTAAAGTTATGTAGTCGGTTGGGGACTGTCATTTATTTATTTAAGAATCGTCAGAGCGATATGTTCCATAGAGAATGGCCCCACTTCTTCAAACAAAAACGAGAGTCTTCATTAAAAGAAAATCATGGTTCATATTTTTGTTTTGGGAAAGTATTTTATAAAAAAAGAAGGGCAAACTTACTAAAACGATTACAAAAACACTCGTTGAGATTAAAAGAAAAACACCTGCTACTCTCTTAGCCTCGCCTTCAACAGTAACTTCCAAGTCCCCTAATTACACAGATAACGATCTCGGAATATTGGGCTTTGCAGATCAATGTCATATTTTGACTGAGCCCGTGTTTATATCATCTGAAATGAATTGAAATTTCTTGGTGGTGAATGGTCACAGGTTCGATCCGGGTGATGTCACATCAATGCAGAGACTCCAACAACAACAGGTGCTTGCAGGCGTTCATGAATTTCCAACCACAATTCTATCTATCTATCTATGCATGTCCCATCAAAGTACTAGGAACCCACCTCAAAGTTGCCAGCGCTCTACTTTGAACGTGCTGCTTACCCACCTCCTGTTTGCAAGTATGCTCATTAAACCTAGAAGTTATTAAATAGTATGAATGTCTATAAAAAAATCCCATATGAAAGGGAGTCTGTCTTACTGAATTAATAAGAAATACATACGGAGACACAGGGCAGCACACAGAAAAGCAGACGTCAAAATGACAAGATATGGGGCTATCTTACACAGGCACTAGAAAATTCTCTAACATCACTCAAACATGAAATTGATAGAATTAAATACATTAAAAAATTGCAGATTAAGGATTTAAATATTTGAAAGAAAAAAAAAGTCACCATTAAATAGAATCCAGTAAAATTTTAATTAATAATAAAATCCCTTCAAAACTTATATTATCGTACCTTGTAAATTCTCTAACATCACTCAAACATGAAATAACTTATATTATCGTACCTTATAAATTCTCTAACATCACTCAAACATGATATTGGTTGAATTAAATACATTAAAGAAATTGAAGATTAAGGATTTAAATGCGTTGTCCATACAAGCCCGAACACCCTTCAATAAATGAAAAGAAGGGTTGGTAGAAAACCTGCAAACACAAAGACATTTGTCAGGACAACTATGGAGATAAAATATGCATGAAAATAAATGTACATTTATTTAGCCACAATGTCCAATCTTTGGAAATAAATATCAATCTAGATGTTGTTGCATCTTTGTAACTGACCAGAACAATTACAGTGCATCTCTGTAACTGACCGAACAATTACAGTGGAGACAACGAGTTTTCTTAGCAGTCTGGTGTGTTGGTGTCCAGTCATCGATCTTCTCATACTTTCCAGGTATCATGACTCTGATCTTCATCACCCTTCTTTCTTTCTCTTGCTTAGGGTAGCATTCTTTCTTTGTCTTTCTTAAGGAATGTTTCTGTAATTTCCAGTTTATTTCTATCTTTTGCYTAACRAACTTTATTTCTTTCCARTTTTTATGAAGTTATAAGGAACATTTGTGTGAACACATTTCCAATTTATTTYTRTCWTTTGCTTAAGACCCAACCAATCCCGTGAATATCCAAAGTAAAAGTAAGTGAGCAAGTCTATAAAGGTTCTTCGTTAATACGTCTGCCAGGTTGTGGATTAGTAGCTGGATTGGTAGGTTGTGGATTGGTAGTCTATAAAGGTAGTTGTAGATTGATACCTTCAGTTTAGGGTTTGTATAAATTTTATGCTGGATATATCTGGTCTCAATCTCTATGGCATTTTTTGTAATTAGAAGATAGATAAAAAGTATCTCTGATCTATGGTATTTCTGTATGGACTATGACATTTCTGTATGGAAGTGATTCCAAATTAGGTATATTTAGTCTCTACATATGATATGTATCAGCTCCACGCTTCTAGGCAAGTGTTCCCCGGAAATTCATTCCCGGGAAATCCAGACCTTAATTCATTCCCAGGCTTCTATCTATGGTATCCCTCGAAATTCAATCCCGGGAAATCCAGACCTTAATTCAGTTCCTGGCTTCTATGTATGGTATTCCTTGAAATTCAATCACAGGCCTTAATTCAGTCCCAAGCTTCTATGCATGGAATCTCAGAGTCAATTAAGTTTAAACCCAGACCCTTAATTCCACTGTTATATCTTATTTAATCCCAGCCTCGGAAATCTCAAACCCTCGCTTCCAATTCTATGCATGGATTTCCAGCGTCACCTGTCGA
>JASDQU010102616.1:186473-202738 GCA_032191745.1 Picea mariana | reverse complement strand
CTGAGAGGGAGAGATGTGTCACCCCTCTCTCCCTTCCTCTCTCTATATACCCATTTATCTCTCCCCATATCTATTTCTCTCATTTCTCTTACTCTCACTCTCTATATCTCTCCTATCAATTTTAACATGCACTCTATGTGACTAATTTTCATATTTGAAATTTTCTTCCTAGTGAACTAACAATAAACCCTAGTTGTTATCACTAAACAATTTTACACTGAAAAATAATTGACTTAAAATATATGTAGTAAAAACATCAAGATCATAGATGAATCATCAATACAAATGGGACACAAATTTTAGTTTTGAAACCTTGTTAACTTGAGAAAATTCTAAGAGAAAAAATAGCTCTCTCAACCAGTACAATATCACCAAATATGAGGACAACATTATCCTCTCATCCAACACAAATATCACCAAAGTCTAAGGGTAACCTTGTCCTCTAATAATCATATAAATCAGAAAACAAAACCTCAACAATTTACTAGAAATTTCCTCTTCCCACAAATCTATTGCAGACCACCTTATTGCAACCTATGTACATACACACTTTGCTCCACTGTGACCTGTGTATATAGGATTGTTCCCACTACAAGATACATACATATGTTATTTTTCCTTTTGTAACCTGAATACATACATGTTTCTCCTTCCTGCAACTCATGTACAAGTAAATAAAACCCTTGTATAGACACCTTTGCACAATTCTCTCCCTACAACTTCTCTTCCTATAGGCCATGTTAGGGTACTATAATATAGCCATCTATTTTTGAGTCATCTATTTTCGAATTTTTCTGATCAGGTTGAAGTTTCTTTCATGATAAGGTTCTCAGGGGTAATGGTCCAGTGGTATATCCAATTCTTCAAATAGATATCTAGGTATATCCAATGTTGTCACATGGTAAGTTTGAATTATGATGCATCTACATGATTTTGTGGAAGGTTTAGAGTGGCATAATTAGGGATTTCCTGAATTTGGTTCATATTTTAATTGTGGCAGAAAGTTTGATTTTTGATAGCTAAAGGTAAAAATATTATATCCGTTAGCTACCGAAAGTTATAAATTTCGGTAGCTAAATGACTTATTCAATCATTTCATAATATTCCAAAAGTAATGAATATATCAAGGATTTAAAAAGGGTCTTATCACTCTCATATTGACGGTTGTACACAAGTCATGATTTGTTGTTATGCTACCAAAACTGCTTTCGGTTATCATTCATCCAATTCCATAAGGGATTATGATTTGTTTATCCCATGTCCAATCACGTGATCATAACCTTATATTGTTCCCATACAATCCAATTGATCAAAAAATGGTCATGATCCTTCTCATTCATTTGAAGCAGTCGATTTTCTATTTGAAGTTTGTCTTAAATTGGCCCATAGCTGCCCAATTTTTTTTTCCTTTGGCATTGTTCTTGACTCTCATCATTTTATCCCACATTCATGTTCATTTGAGTCCACCTTTTGGATTTGCATACCCTATATCCCCTATCATAATCCTAGTTTTAAGACATTTTTAGCAATTATGGTGATGAAGATATCAACATGAGGTGCTCTCATTTGAATGGAATTGCAGGATGCTTCATACCTTGAGGCACATCCTGAGGCCTTCAAATTTTTCAAAGGTGTTGGATTCCACAGGTCCTTCCAGAATCTCCAGGGGTACCATTAGGGTGTCATAGAGGAATTTTCCAAAAGATTTGATTGATTTAAAGTTGAACTTGGGCCTGTTGTGATGCAGATAAATGAAGCTAGTGTAGCAACAACCACAAATATTCTCGGTGAAGGAGAAAGGTGATTTAAGACCACCTCAATCATGGAAATTGATTTCTGATCATTTCTCAAAGAAGAGCATCAAAATATGAAATGGAAAAAGGATATTTCCAAGAGCTACTTGGAGGAGAAATGCAAAACATTGTTAAAAATGATTCATGTTTACATCACTTGTGAGGGGAGATATGGAAGGACCACACTTTACCACTTTAGACTAATCCTACATTTCACTGGTATGAATCCTATGAATATGACATTTTATCTATTTAAGAGTCTTACCAATATGGCTTCCAAAGTTCAGGCGAAACATCAGAAGGATAGTAGTAGTTTGTTTCATCATTGCCTGATCAAACTGATAATGTTAGAGGAGCTCAACAAAAGGAATAAGACTTGGGATTATGTTCTGTTTTGGGGATAATTTGGACAATAAGTTAAACCAAAGAAAGGATAAACTTTCTCCAAGAAATTAACTTCTCCAAGAACAAGAAAAATAAAGAGGAGAGCATTGTCACCTATAGCAATTGAAACACAAGTGTCCCCATCAAAATCACAGAAAACAAAGAGGAATCTAGAATTTGGGAAAAATGCAGAGGATCAAGAAAAACTACAGTTAAAAAATGTCCTAAATCTTCCATATTCAAATTCATATTCAGAGCCATTATCTATAGAAATGGAAACCCAACCATTAGTTGTATAAATGGAAACTCTAGAAGAGGGAATACCTAGAACATCATCAAAGAAAATGGTTAGCAAAAAACCTAAGTTCCAGAAACTGAAAGAAGAACTTGTCGAGTTAAAGGTATTAGAAAGACATCTAAAAAGAGAGAATGAGACTGTTAGAAAATCATCTCTCAAAGTTGGTTATGCATTGGATTAGTTGGCCATTAAGTATGAGATTGTAAAGAATAAGAACAAGAATATATTCAAAGAGAATAGAAGATTGCCGAACATGAACAGGGTTTTGAGGTTCAAGCTTGTCCACAAAAACCTAAAACCTAAATCTCATCTCATCCTTGATACTCTAGATGAAGCTTCCCTTGATATGAGATGAGGTGATTATGATAGATGAAGCAGGGTTAATGATCAAACTCAACCATTTTTTACCAGTTCATAGTAGTTACAGTTTTTTCCATCTAAGATAAGTTTCAAAGTCCATAATTAGCTACCAAAAATCATTCCTAGAAAATCGGTAGCTAAATACACTCTGTTTTGACCTTGTTAGTTGCTGAAAGTTTTGTTCTGAACAAAAAGAACAAAAATCTCCTAAGATAAAGGAAAATGGATTCCTCAAAGTGCTCGAAGGTTTCCAGAATGATTTTCCAGTTACATTACATCCTCAAGATACTGTTGTCATGTTAATATTGGATTAGTTATGGTTTATAAGTCAAACCATAGCCTTTTTCTTGGGATTTTATTTGATTTCCCCTAGTTTTAGGATAATAGTCAGCATGAAGTTATTTCAATTTTTACTCTTTCAGTGGTAAAAATCAAATATATTGTATAAACTTAAGTTGTATCGGACGGTTTTGAAAGGAGATCAAATCTCTATTTTGGGTAAGATCATTAACTAGGTATTTTTAGAAATATCTAGAAACAGTTAAGGAAGGGATCGTATCTCCTACTTTGTAGGATCTTAATGTAATGAGACACTATAAAATATAGGATGCAATATGACATAGGGGTTGGACCTGAAGGGAAGGATGGCATAGAAATATTATCATATATTGTAAATATTTTGAGGAGGTTGTAAGTGATATTTTTTTATGAATACAAAAACATTATGTTTCAAGATTCCTGTGTCAGAGTTATGTGGTGAAGTGCTTCTCTATGTAATTTTTTCTTCTCTGGTTTCACATGTTATTTATTTCCTTATTGTTTATAATATCATTTTGTTCAAGATTTGTTTTAAACACCATGTTCTGGCTTAAAACAATATTCATGTTATCTTCTGAAGTTTGAATGTAGAATTCAGGTGGTACTGCTTTGCATTTGAAGTGAACCCTAATCTATTATTCTTTTCTCATCTCACAAACTACAAGGATCCACTAACATGACTACCTTGCCTTGTTACATATGATCTCATTTAGTCCTTCATTTGATCACCTTAAACCTTTTTTACTCCATTTTTCCCAATGGCTCTCTTCTATTGTCTCAACCAAAAACTCAAAAGCAAACCTTCTACTCTCATAAATAGCCTAATATCCAATCCAAACAAATTTATATCATATAGAGAGATCCCTCTCTGAGTCTTGGAGGGTTATATCCTTGACTCCAAGTGGTTTTGTGGTTACCTCTGTCAATTTCTCCTTCAGCCTGATAAATTATGGAGTGCTAACATAATGGCGACCATACTCGAGAACCTTCCTCATAAAGAATATCAAGCTCCAGTTCTAGTTGTTGATGGTGGATAGTGACCAGACACTAGAAGGCTGAATCATCAAACTAGGGACTCCAATCAAATATAGATTAGTTGCAATTAAAAGACTCCACTAGAGGAAGAACCTGAAACATGAACAAGCAATTTGAAAAGATTAGGTATTCAAGATCAAATTGTATTCAAGACATTTTTGGTGTTATCTGTAATTATTTTCTCTCTTATTATGATCCTGGTCAAGAGTATATTCTTGAAATTCATACTGATTAGTTTCAACCTGAAGATTCCCAAAATATTGATCCCATCCCTATAGCTCTGGCACACATTCCAATACATGTAGAAAGCCCAGTTAGACATAAGCCTCATGTTTTATCTCATTTTCTATTTAAAATTTTAGATAGTTATAGGCCCGTCGATTTACCTCCTATACCTATAAAAGTCCCACATAGATACAAGCCTATGGTTTTACCTCCTATTCTCCATGAATTCCCCACAAATTATAGCAACAATCTGCCTAGGTTTGATTGAGAAAATGCGAAGATCACTTTTAAAAAGCACACTCAAAGCCTCGATTATTTTCTTGATATGTTTGAGGTGGAATAATATGATGTCTGTATCAAGATGTTTTCCCTATATTTGCAAGGTACAGCTACAAAATGGTTCAAGCATCTTCCAGCTGCAAACATTAGCAATTTTCATCAATTTAGGCAAGTTTTCCTTGATAGATGGGTGATCATGGGAAATGTTTTTCTCATCTTAGAAGAGTATAACCACTTGAAAATACAATCGGGGGAGACACTACATCATTTTTCAGCCAGGTTCAATAAGGTGTATCAGTCAATTTTTGCTAATATAAGGCCACCCCTAGGATTAGATCACTTGCATTACCCAATGCCTTCGATCCAGAGATGGCATTCCAATTAAGAGAAAGGAACACTGCAACCCTTGAAGAAATGAAAAATGTTACAGTTTATGTGGAAGCTAACCTGTTGAAAAAAAAGAAAAGTTGAAAGCAATGGAGAAGGATAAAATAGAAAAAGAGCATTTGATATCTTCAGAGATAAAACTAGATATTTTGACAAACACAATCAACGAAGTGATGCATAAGATTAGTAGGAAAGAGGAACATGTTGTTCAAATACCTCATGTTCCATTAGTTCCAAAAAAGAGAACGATCAATGTCCCTGAGCATTTTGCAGCTTAGCTTCAGTATCCAAAACCACCAAATGATTATTTCATGTACTCAATTCACAACATAGCCAAATATGAAGTTCAAAATTAGACAATGGTGGAACAATCACCTAAGATGATGTGCATGTTTGATGACCTTTCATATATAGATTATTTACCTAGATATGATCATCAGGATGATGAGTATATTTTTGAGTGTGAGGCTAATTTTTCATAGAAACCAACACTATATTAATGGGAAGAATAAGCCCAGTTATCAAAATTCAAAGATAACAATAAAACTATGCATACTAGGCAAGACCGCAATGAGGAAAATGCAGAAAGTTTTCAAGTAAGTGAAAAATGCCTGCCTCTGTGTTTCTCCTCACTTCTGAGAGAAAATTACAAGCAAGTTGTGAATAATAAGAATTAGGAATGTTTTAATGAACCAGTTGAGGAAAGAAGGGGTGATACAGAACCTGTTTCAGATTCAGAAGTTCGGTCCCTGAGTCATATTGAATGTCAAATCTCAGATGAAATCAATGAGTCTAAAAAAGATGATGAACTGGTCCAATTTTGTTCCATGCCCTTATGATTTAATTCATTTCATATTGTGAAAGGGAATATTGGTCACATTCTAGTTGATAATCACAGTAGAAATCACGAGGTTCCAGTAGAACCAATGCTACAACCATCTAAAGCACTAGATGACCCCATAGCTGATATGTTGGATGGTTTGTGTTTTCAAAGTCAGGTTTCATTCACCTGTAATGATTTTAAAATCTATTATAACATGGATATGATTAGAGAGGCTACTCCATTGTCCTGTTTAGAATAAGTATCATTACAAATTTCATGAGATAAAGAAAAAACATGTCCCGAGTTGTTTGAAGACACAGAGAGCACATGTGCAGTACTAGGTCATGAAGTTGAATTGACTGACTCAGAATACCTAGGAATAGTTCAAGTATATCTTGATCCAGTGGCCATCTATATGGAGAAGTTGTTCATCACAGAGCCACAATACATTTCCAGCATTTATGTTATTTTTCATATTTACCAAGTCCCTTGTAATGAAGATCAAGTTGGAAATCTCTATCAGATACCATTAATAGATTTGTCTCTGAGTTTGGTGAAAAATAGTGAAATATCCAAGGTACCAGATCCAATTTTTGATTGGTTGTATTGGATATTCCATATTGATTAAGATCAAGCATTCTAATGGTTATAATCGGATTATATGTGCATAAATAAGTTTACTAGATAAAAATCTTTTCAATTATCAGATTTCCAGTATGCGAATAATCTTGTTGGGAAAGAATGTGGTTTATTTTATTTCATTTTCACTTCAAAAACTCATTCAAAGATTGGAGGTAGATGACCAGTTAGTTTTCAATCATAGAGTTTTCATGAAAAATCAAGATACATGTTGTGGCATCAACCCAATGGATAAGGCATTGATTTACGAATCTGGAGATCTGAGATTCTTGACACCTCCTCAAGAGATCCCAACCCCAATCGGAGCCTATGTTAGGGTCCTATAATATATTCATATGTTTTCCAGTCATCTAGTTTGGGATTTTTCTGATCAGCTTGAAGATGATTTCATGATAAGGTGGTCAAGGGTAATGGTCCAATGGTATATCCAATGCTTCAAACATATATCCAGGTATATCCAATGTTGTCACATGGTAAGTTTGAATTATTATGCGTGCATATGAGTTTTTTGAAGGTTTAGAGTGGCATAATCAGACATTTCATGAATTTGGTTCACATTTCAATTGTGGCAAAAAGTTTGATTTTCAGTAGCTAAAGGTCGAAATCTTATAGTCGTTAGCTACCGAAAGTTAAAAATTTTGGTAGATAAACGGATTATTCATGTATGTCATAATCCACCAAAAGTAATGAATATCTCAAGGGTTTAAAAAGGGTCTTATCGCTCTCATATCGACGGTTGTACACACGTCATGATTTGTTGTTATGCTGCCAAAACCGCTTTCAGTTATCATTCATCCAATTCAGAAGGGATTATGATTTGTTTATCCCATGTACAATCAAGTGATCATAACCATATATCATTCCCATACAATCCAATCGATCCAAAAATGATCATGATCATTCTCATTCATTTGAACCAGTTGATTGTCTGTTTGAAGGTTGTGTTAAATAGACTCACGGTAGCCCAAACCTTTCATCCTTTGGCGTCATTCTTTTCTTTCATTGTCTTATCTCACATTCATGTTCATTTGAGTCAACCTTTATCCTTTAAAAACCCTATATCCCCTATCATCATCCCAATTTTAAAACATTTTTAGCAATTCTGGTGATGAAGATCTCAATAGGAGGTGCTCCCCTTCAGAAGGAATTACAGGATGATTCATACCTTGAGGCACACCCTGAGGCCTGTGAATTATTGAAATATGTTGGATGCCAAAATTTCTTCCAGAATCTCCAAGGGTACCATCAGGGTGTCACAGAGGGATTTTCCAAAATCTTTGATGGATTTAAAGTTCAACTTGGGATTGTTGTGATGCATATAGATAAAGTCAGTGTAGTTGCATCCGCAAATATGTTGGGTGAAGGCGAAAGGTGGTTTAATACTACCTCAATCAAGGAAATTGATTTCATGTCATTTCTCAAAGAAGAGCATCAAAATATGAAATGGAAAAGGGATATTCCCAGGATCTACTTGGAGGAGAAATGGAAAACATTGTTAAAAATGATTCAAGTTTACATCACTTGTGAGGTGAGATATGAAAGTACCATGCTTTACCACTTCAAAATTATCTTTCATTTCAGTGGTCAGAAACCTATGAATATGCCATTTTACCTTCTTAAGAGTCTTACCAATATGGATTCCAAAGTTCAGAACAAACCTCAGAAGGCTAGAAATAGTTTCTTTCATCATGGCCTGATCAAACTGATAGTGTTAGCAAAGGTCAATAGAAGGAATAAGACTTGGGATTATATTCTGTTTTGGGGATAATTTGGACAAGAAGTTCAAACAAAGAAAGTAGAAACTTCCTCCCAGCAATTAACTTCTCCAAGAACAAGCAAAAGAAAGAGGAGATCATTGTCACCTGTAGCAATTGCAGCACAAGTTTCCCCATCAAAATCACAGAAAACAAAGAGGAAGCTAGAATTTGGGAAAAATGCAGAGAATCAAGGAAAAGATACAGTAAAAAATGTCCTAAATCTGCCATATTCAGATTTAGATTTAGAGACATTAGCTGTAGAGATGGAAACACAGCCATTATCTATAGGAATGGAAACCCAACCATTAGCTACAAAAATGGAAACTCCAGAAGAGGGAATACCTGGAACATCATCAAAGAAACTGGTTAGAAAAAAACCTATGGTCCAAAAAATGAAAGAAGAACTTGATGAGTTAAAGATCTTAGAAAGACATCTAAAAAGAGAGAATGAGACTCTTAGAAAATCATCTCTCAAAGTGGGTTCTGCATTGGATCAGTTGGCCATTAAATATGAGACTGTAAAGCATAAGAACAAGAATCTCTTCAAACGGAATAACAGAATTCAGAACATGAACAAGGTTTTGAGGTTCAATCTTGTCCACAAAAAGCTAAAACCTAAAGCTCATCTCAACCTTGATACTCTATATTAAGCTTTCATTGATATGAGATGAGGTGATTATGATAGATGAAGCAGGGTTAATGATCAAAATCAACCATTTTTTACCAGTTCGGGGAAGTTACATTTTTCTCCGGCTAAGATCAGTTTCAAAGTCCATAATTAGCTACAGAAAATCATTACCATAAAATCGCCATCCAAATACACTATGTTTTGACCTCGTTAGCTGTCGAAAGTTCTGTTATGAACAAAAAACACATAAATCTCCTAAGATCAAGGAATATGGATTCCTCAAAGTGCTCGAAGGTTTCCATAATGATTTTCCAGTAACATTACATCCTCAAGATGTTGTTGTCAGGTTAATATCAGATTAGTTATGGTTTATAATTTAAAGCATATCCTTTTTCTTGGGATTTTGTTTGATTTTCCCTAGTTTTAAGATAATATTCAGCAAGAATTTATTTCAATTTTTACCCTTTCAGTGGTAAAAATCAAATATATTGTATAAAATTAAGTTGTATGGGATGATTTTGAAAGGAGATCAAATCTCTAGTTTGGGTAAGATCATTAACTAGGTATTTTTAGAAACATCTAGAAACAGTGAAGGAAGGGATTTGATCTCCTACTTTGTAGGATCTGAATGTAATGAGACACTATAAATTATAGGATTCAATATGGCATAGGGGTTGGATTTGAAAGGAAGTATGTTATAGAAATATTATCATCTATTGTAAATATTTTGAGGAAGTTGTAAGTGATATTTTTTTATGAATACGAAGATATTATGTTTCAAGATTCCTATGTCATAGTTATGTGGTCAAGTTCTTCTTGATGTAATATTTTCTTCTTTGGTTTCACATGTTATTTCTTTCCTTATTATTTATATGAATATTATGTTCAAGATTTGTTTCAAACGCCCTTTTCTGGCTTAAAAAAATATTCATGTTTTCTTCTGAAGTTTGAATGTAGAATTCAGGTGGTACTACTCTGCATTTGAAGTGAAACCTAATCTATTCTTATTTTCCCATATCAAAAACAACAAGGATCCACTAACATGACTACGTTTCCTTGTTACATATGACCTCAATTATTCCTTCATTTGATCACCTTAAACCTTTTTGACTCCATTTTTCCCAATGGCCCTCTTCTGTTGTCTCAACCAAAAACTCAAAAACAAACCTTCTTCTCTCATAACTAGCCTAATATCCAATCCAAACAAAGGTAGATCATGCAGAGAGATCCCTCTCTGAGTATTGGAGGGATATATCCTTGAATCCAAGTGGTTTTGTGGTTACCTCTGTCAATTTCTACTTCAGCCAGAGAAATTACAGAGTGCTAACATGCCATATTTTGCACCATGCAAAATTTTCCATTACTAAAAAACACCAAGCCATCTAGCACAAGTGTAGAATCACTTACACTAACTCCATTCTTCTACAATGAGAAAATTTCAAAATGACCTCTCTCCTTAATATACAATTCCAATGAGTTAGTTTGGGCACCCCTTATAAAGTCAACAATTAATTAGAATATTTTATTCCTCTTTGTGGGTGTTAAATCCCATCATAAGCCCACAATGCCCATCAAATTTCCCATGAGTCTCTAGCCTCATTATGATATTGATTTCACTAAAAAAAAAAGGGTTGATTTGGTTCCAAAGAAGGTTCCCACATTCTCAATATACCTTTGCCTCTTGTGAGAATACCTACTAAAGATAGAATAAAAAACACTCCCTCTTAGCAAGGGAGGTATCCCATCGACCATTGTCTAGATGTAACTTTTTATGCCACACTGGAAGTGACTATGTCTCCTCTACCTCAAATGAACTCCAATCCTCTTGACTGGATGCTCCCTCTATTACCAAAGCATATCCTTCTCTCTAGTCCTCCTGTTTGGATGCATCCTATTGAGGGGTCTAAATTGCATTTATATCAGTAGTAGTAATCACACCCATAGATGAGGCCCAATCAGACTCTTCCCTATTTGTATTAGTGTGATTATCCATATTTATGATCCAATGAGTTTCGATGGGATTTAAATGTTGTTTTGGAAAGTTTCCTTTCTCACTATGTATCTCATTTTGGGATTTTATTCTTTAATATTCAAACATGCAATACATATAAATAAATTATATGGATAAATATGAATACAATTAGGCACAGGATAACCGTTGGCTATTGGTATGTAAACAATATATGACCATAGAAAATATTAGCAATAATACTATCATTAATCAAACACAAATCAACCAAAAATAGTTCTTCATATTGTTCCCATGTAATAAGTTAAAACACCATCGAATTTAAACCAACATTCATTCAACAACTATAATCATTCAATATAACTTAACATAATCATAATCTTACTAAAATGACTATATTTGATAATTCTTTACAGAAAAATCCACATATCATTTTTTATCCACAAGCTTGGAAAAAAAATTTCTTCGGCTCTTTCTGAGCTTCTATATCAAACTTCAAAATAATTATTTCTTTAACTCCCAAGTTCTTACCAATACCATCAAATCTCCAAAACAATGTCAATGTATTTATTTATAAAAAATAAACATACTAAAATTAGCTTAATAGTCCACTTAAAGTAAATAAAAAAGATAGTAAGGTAGACTCATCCATGTGCATGCTCCAATAATGTTTTCATTGTCTCAAAGGATTTTTTTTGTCATACTTGGACCACTAGATGAAAATATCTTCATAGGTATGAATATATGGGAATCAATGTTGTTTCATAGGTGTGTTGAGATTATATTTCATTTCTATCACCCAACGCTTGAACTAGTCTGTTTTGGCACTCAAGTACTACAAAACCATCGATGCCCATATCATCATGTTGATGCACTTTGTCACTTGTCCCTTTTCCAATGTTGTACTCTCAAGGTCATTGGATTTGAAATTATAGTCTTTCTCATTGAGCTTCCTGACTATTTCATTTAGGTCTACGAAGTATTTGGAAATGTCGAACTCAAGGAGTTGAATGTATCCAATTCTTTTATTTATCTTATCCCAATTACTCAGATATTCTTCCCACCTATCCTAGATATTTTGATTTGTTTCTATCACCAAATGGGTCCAATACTCTACAACTTTCTATAATTTTTTCAAGTTATCATCTATGAGCATCGTGATGTTGTGCTCCTATTCACCTTGACCCATATAGATTTCCCTGATATATTCAATCTGAGCCAAGGTATTTTGTGAACTTTCATACCATCTCATCATGTCCTTATGTAATATCACTCCTAGTGAAGTATCATCCTAGTAGTTCAGAACTTGATCCATAAAAATGTCTCTCTTCAATTTAACTTGATTGCAACCTTCTTGGAACTCAATGATTATGAAAAGGATTGCTTGAGTATTGTCTTGGTAATACTCATCTTGATGTCGGAGATTCTCAAGTTCTCTCCTCACGGACTCTACCTCTCACTTTTATATGGAGAAAATCCCCCTATATTGGGTATAAGGTAAAGGAAGAGCACTAAATCCATTAAAAGAATGTTCTACCCTTAAGATACCCCAAAACCATCTAAAAAAAGTGACAGGAGAGAAAGAAAATAGAGTTAATGAGTGCACCTTTAGTCCTTGTGATTGGTGTAGACCTCTTTTTCTTGTTGTCACCTCCTAAATCATGGATCTCCTCCCAAAGGTGACCTGCAAAATATTAGGCATACAAGGAAACAACATATGCAACCTCTACTAACCACTTTAAAAGTTTAGACAAAGATATAAATGCGCAAATTAACAAAATAATGTAAACATAGGGTTTTGGGATAAGGATGAACTCTTTTATTCAATTACAAGATAAAAAGTATTACAACCTTTGCTGGAAACTGCTCCATGAACCAAGTCAAGGATCCTTTGTCGTGGCTACAAGTGCATCAATCCCACATTAGCTTCTTGAAACCAACATATCACCAAGGGAAGGAGGAAGGGTTGCATAAGGAGCAAGGTTGGAGGGAAATGTTGAGGCTGAAACTCTGAATAGTATGGAAATATTGGGCTAAGAAAGGGAAGGGATTTTGGAAGAGTTTTCTTATTATCTTTCTCATGTTCATAAATGACTCCCCAAGAGTTGTTTTTATATGAGAAAAATATGTTTATTTGGTTTGGGTATGGGATACAAGGGGTAAAATAGTTAGGAAACCCTCCTTAGCCCATAAAATCCACCGAATTCCACACAATTTTATATTTTTTGCAACTTTTGGAGGTAAACATGGGATATCTAGACTAACTAAACTTTTGGAGGACGGATGTGTACATAGACTAACTTGCATGCACCACATGTGTGTACACAGGCTATTAGTGCAACAGGATGTGTGCACTATCTAAAAAATGGTTTTTTAAAAGGAAGCCTCAACACTATTTTGACAAAGTATGTAAATGGAAGGGCCAATGTCCTCTATGCATAGATAAAGAATTTTGGACTATAACAGATGCCCCATAATATGTGAGGTCAGAAAAGAAAATGATGGCCGAAATACCTTACAATGTATTTAGACAGTGGGAAGGCACGGAGTTGAGTGATCCCAAGACGAGTGTTTGTGAGAATACCTTTTGAAAAAAATGATAATCTCTCCGAGGTGGGCATACCCATGCTCGGGATGAAATAAGAATGGCTTCCAATCAAGTACACTACAGACACATGTCATATATGACTACTAGAAAAAATATAAATGTCCATATAAATTTATTATGCAAACAATACACAACGGATCTACATATCAAGATCATCTGAATATATACAAGTACAATATGATATGCATATTAAATAATCATTGATTCTTGTGGTTTGGGATGAGGACTTCATATCTCGAGAAACAACTTCAAGATATTCAAAAGCTCAGGTAGGAGTAGAATAGGAGTGTAAGACTCACTACCCTAAAGTCTTCGACATGATTTCAGGGAAATACTAGAGGATATCGATCATTATTAGCATAACTTCATTGATTTTGAATTCGATCTTGAATAGACTCTAGGGATGGTCGACTCATGAAAGTCAAGAGATAACTTGTAGAATGGTCGAATCAAGTTGGATAAAAGCTCCCTTGGAAAAAAGAACAATAAAATGATGAGACTAAGGAAACATAGTATTGACATAATTATCTGATACATAAGGAACTACAAAATATCCATATGTTTGGAAGAGTAACCAAATGGAGGAGGAAACAACTCTATGTAAAAAGAACACCTTCCGAAGGTCATACTAGATCTGAATGTTTGGCGAACAAATGGAAAAATGTGCTTTGTCCAAGGCAGACTATCTTGCTGCCGATAAAAGAGAATGTATGTCATGTCCCATATTTTTGGAATATTTTATTTTTTTGTCTTTTTCAAAATTTTAATGAGCTTGAAAAAGAATAAAAGAATTCTACATACAAAGGAGGAATAGTGTTGCAGGGAAACAAACTAGTTCCAAGTCCATGGAACATAATCATGCTCGGTGAAATGAGACATGTGCAGAATAAGGATAGTCGAGAAAATCCCTCCATGGGTCAAGGTGTCAGATTGCGAGGGAAAAAGTGCTACAAGGCTTGAATTTAAGGAATTCTTTGAAATTTTAGTTAATATCTGTCAGTGTTTCATGGAAACCTACAAAGGAGATCTAGCTAAAGCATACAAAAACAAAGATTATCAAGAAAAGGAAGAGAGATATACAATGAAGAATGAAAATCACTTCATATTATTATCTTATTAATGAGTGAGTGATCTTCACTCATATAGGAAATGACATCCTATAATTAGGAATTAATGCATAATAATGATGGTCTAAGATTAGAAGGTCTAAAATAGAACTAGTGAGTGAACTCCCATTGAACTAGCGTGCCGAAAATAGAAATTTATCCAACACCCCCCCCTTGAACATCACTATGGAGTAAAAAATGAGTCCCGGCTACTAGGCCATTTTAGGTACTCATGTACAATGCAAATAATGAACACTGAATAAAAACGAGGAAATATGGAAAACCACGTGGGAACAAAAACCCCCCTCAAAAGATAATGTATCGAAAGAATAAAATGACAACTGCTAGGCAACTGTGTTCTTCACTGCAAGATGATCCAACAAAGTTTGAAACTTCTTCTCACTGAATGTCTTCGTGAAGATGTTGGTGATACTGAGAGGGGGGTGAATCATTATCAAGTGAAATTTAAAACATTTTTCAACTTATACTTAAACCATTAAACTATATCCAATGATCAATGAACAATAGTATAAGAGTTACACCAATACACCACAATACACCATGCACAATATATGAGAAATAATCAATAGTTATTGTTCAAGGGAAGTAATGAATTCCAAAGGTAGTTATAGCTTCCAAATGTAAAGGGAAGGATAAACTTCCAAGAGGAAGATACAATCCTCCAATATCAAGAGATTATTTAACTCTCCATCCTTTCCCCTTCCTTCCACCCAAGAATATATGAGAGATAATAATACTTTACATTAAATCATCACCATCAACCAACCATCACATAGAACCTGATAATGCTTCCTGAGACTTCTTCAATTTCTACAATTCTTAAATTCTTGGAATGCTCTGATCCTGTAGATAATATTACTAAATGTATTCTCTGTAAATTATCCAAGTTTCACTCCTTGAATCCTCCCCAAAAAAAAGTTATAGAGAGAATGGTAGACTTTGTTAAATTCTGGTTTATTCAGGAGAACGAACTTGTATAGAATTCCTTGGGTTCAATATTTAACATCAGATTCTGAAACTCACACATAAGAAACCATATTTTGTACTCTTTCCAATGCAATTTGTCCCACTTCATTTGTATTCTCTATGAATAAGTTATGATTGTTTTACCCAGAACACATGTTTATTGACTAGCTTATAACACATCACCAAAAGACTTTATCCTCCCTTGAAATCTGGCCTTCTTTACTTTTGATTTTCTTTTAAAATTCGACTTGTGTATCAAATGAATGTATAATGATATTTATTTATACCATTTTTGTCACTTGTTTTTAATATTAGGGCCGACCTGATAGTTTCTTATTTTCTAATTCTGTTCTATAATTATCTTCTGGGCCTACATGTACTTCCTTCTTCAATTCACTTTGTCATATACAAAAATTCATTTCTCCTCAACCATGAGGATTCACGTGACGTGCCACATACCACCGGAAACAACATGATGTATACTATCCATGTTAAGCCCTAATATTGGCTCATTACCACTTAATTGGGGCATATTAGATTAGTAATGTTATTTTATTTATGTCGGCTCTAGGCCATTAGTTGTAATTTAGATTAGTAATGTTATTTTATTTATGTCGGCTTTAGGCCATTAAACCTCCTAGTCTCCTATATATACCAAGGAGACATTTT
>JASDQU010102616.1:89774-185122 GCA_032191745.1 Picea mariana | reverse complement strand
TATTAGTAATGTTATTTTATTTATGTCGGCTCTAGGCCATTAGTTGTAATTTAGATTAGTAATGTTATTTTATTTATGTCGGCTTTAGGCCATTAAACCTCCTAGTCTCCTATATATACCAAGGAGACATTTTCATTTTGAATCATCTTGGACTTGAACATCTAAGTGGGGTAAAAGGAGGTTGCCCCCTCGAAGAGGCTTATTATCTGAAATTATCTCTTTTTCAAGGCGTTGAGTACTTTTCCTGAGGTTTTTCTATGCTATATTGATGTTTGGTTCTTAACAATCCATCCATGGGTGTTGTATTTGTATGTGCCTTGTCCTTCATGTCCAAATACCTTAATCAATCTTGCGGTCCAAAAACCATGACTAGGGTTGACATCAATGAAAACAACCAATCTTCCAACAGATGTAGAAATATTTATGGATCTGATGAAGTCCTTTGGAAACCTATCTAGCCTTGTACCTCTTGATCCTTTGGACCCATCTGCACCTGAAAATATTCATTTCTGGTGGAATTGGAACCATATGCGAAGTTTGATTCTTTAGGAGTGAGTGATACTCCTTTTGCATGGTTGCTTGCCATAATGGATTTCCCACATCCTTATTGTAGGTATGCAGATCAGTAGATTGAACCACATAACAATGCATGGGCATTGCAGGTTCTAAAGATAAAAGTACATGAGAAGGATCCTCATGCTAAGATCGAGTCCTCCTTGAATCCAATGGATTCGCTGCAAGGTTGCCTGCTTCCTGAAGTGTGAACTGTGCCTTCTTGGGCATCTGCTGAAGATTTAATGTTGCCCTTTTATCTGGCTGTACCACCTGCTTATTTCCATGTATAGAATCTGAGTGAATGGAATTATCTATGATGTATGAAACCTATGGAAGAAGAAGAGTATATGAATATTGCACTAAAGGTGCATACAAAGTACTCTCCTTATGTGTAAGTAGAATAGAGGATTCATCATTAGAAAACTTAGTGAATTTACACAACCTTGACTTGTGATCCACATCACCAATTGCAATGATGGAATTTCCATGCATGTCAATTACTGAAACTAAATGTGATGTAAATTCAACCTTTTTACCTTTTTGAGTGATCTGATAAACTGAGAGAAGTTTCATAGAAAACTTTGGGACATGTAGAACATTCTCAAAACTGCTATTGTGGAGTTCCACTCTCCCTTCTCCTACTACTGCTACTAGAGTATCATCCCCCATGAGAATAACGGGGTCTTGAGGATGGACTCAAAGAAGAGAAAACTTCCTCTTTTGCTTCCATATGATGGGATGCACCAGAATCTATAATCCATGAATTAGATGAGGAATGAATTGCAACCAGAGCATGATGATTACCTTTCTTAGGAGTAGGATCGTTTTCGTTCTGCTTCTTGACTCCCTCTAGAATGAAGTTTCCAAGGTTGTTCTGCTGAAGTGCCTGTGCCACAAGATCGATCCGTTTATTCATGCATGTGGATTATTTATGATTCGGTTTATTGTAGTAAGTGCAATACTTTCCCTTATTCTTCTTCTTGGAATGTGAAGAGTCTTTTTAACCTAAAGAACCATTAAAGTGTTTGGAATATCCCTCCTTCCTATTTTGTTTGGATGACCCTTTTTCATCATGCATGGTGAGTGCATGTGCTTTGGGATATTTCATTAGGCCCATATGTATGAGTTTTGTCTTCTCTTTTGTAAGAGACTCAATGAACTGAGCCAACGTAGGCATTTTCCAATTTGTTCCAAAAATACATCTGTCAGAATGGAAATTGGAGACATATACAATGTATTCTGGTCCTAGCTTGGCCAAGATTGTTAGAATAAGTTGTTTCTCTTGTGTAGACTTATGAATACCACATTCATCCAAGCTCAATAACAAAGATTTAAATTTAGTAAAATAATCTTGTATATTATCAATAGTTTTAGGGTCTAAGGTATTCAACTCTGCCTCAAGCATGTGACCTCGCATCTCATCCTTCTTTCCAAAGAGTCCTTCCAAGGTGGTCCAGATCTCGTTTGAATTCTTTAATGTGGCAACATGAAACCATAAATCAGTGGAGATTAAATCAAGAAGTATTCATGTGGCCGCATCCTTACGGTTCTCTCATCTCATCTTCTCAATCGTTGATGTAGGTTTTGTTTTTGTCGCCATGGTCAAATTATACAGTCCTTTCCTTCTGAGTTGAAATTTTGCCTTTGGATTCCAATCAAAATAATTATATGGTGTGAGGATTACCACCAAGTTTGTCTGCATAATAGTTTTCCTATCCATCTCTCCCACTGTTTCTAAGAACCCCTAAAAATTTACTCTCAATCTGGAAGTGAAAAATTAAGAAATCACGACAGAAAGGGCACTTTAAGTGAAAATTCATATCGGTTTCAGGAGACGATCTTCCGACTTACTTTCTAAGCAAACAGTGAGTAATCTCACCAAACAGTTGAAAACCCACTTGCATAATGGATCAATTTACTTCATACGAGAGTCGCTTCCTCAAAAACTTAATATTTTGGGAGCAATCACTATAGAAAGGTACGACCATAGATTCATATTAATTTCAGGAGGTTATCTTGTGGCTTACTTTCTGAGAAAATAGTGAGGAATCTCTCCAAATGGTTGAAAACCCACTTGTAGAATGGGTCGATTTACTTCCCATGAGTGTCGTTTCCTCAAAAAATTAATATTTGGGGAGAAATAACTATAGAAATGTATGACCATAGATTTGTATCAGTTTCAAGAGGATATATTTCAGCTTACTTTCTGATCAAATGGTGAGGAATCTCTCCAAACGGTTGAAAACCCACTTGTAGAATGGGTATATTTACTTCCCCCTGAGTTGTTTCTTGAAAAACTTAATATTTTGGAGAAATCATGACTAAAAGGTATGACCACGGATTTTGCTTGTCAAAACTGTGATTTTCCTTATTCTTTGTCTTGTCTAGCTTGCTCCAAGAAGCGCAACACTAATACAATGTAAATGTTTCATGGAAACCTGCACAGGAGATATAGCTAAAGCATACACAAAGAAATCTTATCAAGAAAAGGAAGAGAAATATACAATGAATAATGAGAATCAATGCATATTTTTATCTTATCAATGAGTGAGTGATATTCACTCATATAGGCAATGACATCCTATAATTAGGAATGCATGCATCATAGTGATGGTCTAAGATTAGAAAGTCTAAAATAGAACTAGTCAGTTAACTTCCACTGAACTAGTGTTACTCCCAGTGAACTAGTGTGCCGAAAATAGAAATTTCTCCAACAATATCAATACAAATATGAGATTAGGCTAAAGACGCAAGCATGAGACATGCAATTTGATTAAGTATGACACAAAAAGACTCCTTCCATGTGAATTTGCACGAGCCCAGACAAGTTAAGCTTAATGGATTTTTACATTTAAAGAGTCTGAAAAACAATAAAAGAAGACTCCGGAGTGTTCCTTTTTCGTAATTAGCCCAGTTGGTTCGAAAAATGGTTAAACTTATACCGAAGGGATGTCTCTTAAAAATGATTTTAATGAGTATGACTGAGACAAGATCACTTGACTATCTTTTCAATTTCAAGGAGTCTGAAAAGAGCTTAACTATGAACTCACAAGATTTTTCTAAGTTTAGTCTGCTTCTCTTGGAAAAGTATAAAATATAACTCAGGATAATTCTCCTGGTGAGACATGTCTCCCAAGACATACCTTTTTTGTAGACAATCTATTGGGTGGAAAAGCGGTTAAATTTATGCAAATAGATATTCCTTTTGGACCAATTAATGAGTGTGAAAGGAATAAGGTCAATCAAAGATATTTTCATATTTAGAGAGTCTAAAAAGAGCTTAACTATGGTCTCTGAGGGGTTATTTTATCGTATCTAATATCCAAGGCCCGAAAAGGAGATAAACCAAAACCAAGGAGAATGGCCCTTTCTCAAAAATTTAGTCCCTCGGGCCAAAAAAAAGGTTAAACTTATGCCTGCAAATACTCCCCCAGAGAACTGAAGATTTTAGGGCATACCTTTATTCATAAATTAACCGTCTGGAGCGAAGAGGGGGTAAACTATCATCAGAAAGATGTGCTTTCAAGTTTTAGTTTGACGAGCGTGAATGACAACAAGATTACTCAACAATATTTTCAATTTTAGAGAGTGTTAGGTAGCTAGAGAGGTAGTGGGGGGTCTAGAGGGCCCATAGTTATAATAGTAGAGTCCATTCAATGTAAGATGGACTAGGTCCACTATAGTATTAAATAAGGCCCACTATGGTAGTTAGATATAATAAATGTAAGAGGACTTCTTAGAAGGTTCTACTTCTAGAAGTTTCTTCCTATACAATGTTATTAGGTGGTTGGTAGAGATATATAAAGGGGTTCAAGCAATGTAATGAGATATGAAGATAAGTATTGTATTTGGAGTTGAATYGCGTTAGGATATTTCCCCCTCAAAGAGGCAAGTGAACATGAGACGATCCCTTCCATAAAATGATCCATTGTATGGTGTTTCCTTTTGGCCCTCAACCAAGTCTTGGAGAACCTTGTTCRTGTTTGACCATTTTTGAGACTTCGACAGGTTGGTCAAAGATGAAATTCCAGGTGAAGCGAAGATCGTAGGATCTCACCTCCTTTTGCAGACTTTTTGGGTTAAGGGTTTATTTAACGGGTATGGGATGTCGGCCCATGGGTTTACCCATGCTTAGTCCCCTATTTTAATGTATAAATATATATCTAGGCAATGTAAGAAGGAGACCTAATCTAGTATATCTAAGGGTGCTAGGTGCTAAGAAATCAATCTATGTGATTGTAAGAGGCTTTGTGCATACTATATGTCGATAACTTGCAAAGCTAATGGTGTAGGAGCATTGCCAGTAGCAAGCGAGCATGGGACAAACGCCATCGCATTTTTGGCACATGTTAAAAATTGTTTGCAATATTTTGAAAGTTTGGATGCACAGACTTTAATATAATAGTTAAGAAGGGCGTACTTCCAGATAGTAAACAGATCTTGAGCAATTCTCTCTCATCTGTAAGGTGTAGAGGCATGTACGCATAGTTAATGAAAGTAGGTAGATTTAAATTCTAGATTAGACAGTTTTAGGAGCTGGAGGGAAAACGGATATAGACACACTCATCTTGTATCATTGTAACATTATCAAGAATATCATAAAGCATAGAGAAGAGTTGTAGCAGAGAGTTGTATAGAAGAATCCATGTATAGAATTTCTGAAATTAATATATGAAGCTTTGATTCAAACTCATAGTGTTATAATGCTTTTAGTGTATACATATTGAATGATTTGTTTATGGTTGTTTTACTCTTTCTGTTGTACATTTGCTTTTATGCTATGTATGTATGATTTCATATTAAGTGTTTGAAGTCTAAGAGAGTAACGAAATGGGTTTCAATTATTCTCTTCTTGAGTCAGAGTTCCTTCAAGGAGTGCAGTGAAGCGTCCGCAAGGAGTGCATTGATAGGTTCAGAGTTCATCTCTGAAAGATCAGGAGGGATACTGTTGTTCTCATTTCAACTGAAGTGCAAGACAAGCACAGAAGCCATGCAAGGTGTGTGCAGGCTGGTCGAGACCTTATAACACATAGACTAAGGTTGAGATATTGAAGGACTGTTGTTGCAAAGTTGCACAGAGTCAAGAGATTCAAATATTTAGGAATATTTGAAGAACTGTCGCAAGGAGTGAGTGCAAAAATCTCTTAGGAGATTTGAGTTTATGAAAGAAATCTCAGGAGAGTTAGCGTCTTCAAGTGTTGAAGAGAAGGAGAGGATTTTTGGTCATCGTGCAGAGGCCAAGTGAAAGTGAAGAGGATCGTTGAGGTGACTCAGAGAAGAGGTTATTGAAAAAGGAATTTGGATGGTCAAGGTTCTCCAAGGAGAACTCTCGAAATAGCGAGAACCATAGGATCTATAGGAGTTGCAAGGTGGATAAGGGGCCGTTGATCTTGACTTATTGGGACGTCAGATCATTTCAGCATTTTGGGGTTCGAAAGTATGAAGTGTAAGCCAAATCCTTGGCTGATCAAACCCCAAAAACACGAGAAGGAGATTTTCAAGTGTGGAAGTAAGGAGAAAACCCAAAATTAGAAGTCGCGAAAAAGGATTATCGGCATTTTGGAAATCGGGATTTCAGCATACCCATTGACAAGGGTCTAAACTCCACATTGAATTTCTCGAAGTTGAGAATTCCAAAGGAACACAGAAGAGTATAAGTGTTTTGGGAAATCAGAATTTGGGAAATTGGGGATTACGAGGACATAAGGTGGTTTGAGGGTTCCAAACTCCTGATACCCGGAAACCTGAAATAAAGAGAAGGTGACACGTGGAAGGACAGGATACTTCCTATCAAGGTTCATGAAAGCAACAAGGAGAAGTTCCATTTTGGCATTTCGGGACTTCAGAGACCGGAAGACAGAAGTGATAGAGTATTCGATCCTTAGCATATTGAACTCCTGGTACGTGAAAGTCCAAAAGGATTCAGGAGATGTAATTTCGGCATTTTCGGGTTTGGTGGTTCGAGAGCCCCAAGGACATAGTGGAAGCGCTTTTCAATGGCTGAAATACTGAAACACCTAAGAGGGAGGAAGGACTAGAACATTTGCATTTCGGTAAATCGAAAGTCGGAAGTTCGGGACTCTAGGGGTCGAGAGCAAAGTTGCACGTCATCACAACTTCTGAATTCATGAAAGCCAAAGAGCTAAAATTGACATTAGGAAAGGAAAGTATTAGTATTCTGGGTTTCGAAGGTCGAAGAGATAAGGCGCTCGACCATGGGATTCATGAAATCATGAAATCTGGTATCCCGAAATACAAGGGGAGTTTCCTCAAGGTTTGTTGTGGGTTTTGATTTCTCGAGAGGGAAATAAAAGAGCCAATCAAGCTCTCAAGGGCCAAAAAGAAAATATCCTGTGTGGATCCCAACCTGCGGTTCTGGGGATCTACGTCAGTTATGGTATCAGGGCATAGAAAATTTTTTTTTCTTTCTGTAGCAGAGAAAAGAGGAATCTTACAGCCATGCCACTAAGAAGAAGAGACAGGCAAACACCCGATCCACCAGAGGAAAGGGAAATGCCAAGAAGAAGGGGTAGGAAATTACCTGATCCGCTAGGGGTAAGAGAGATGCATGAACTACATGCCAGGCTTGATGCCATGGAGATAACATAGAGGCACACAGTTGATGCTAAGGATATCAACGAATCTGAAAGTGAAAATGAAACTGGAAATGAAGAAGTTGCAGCAGAAGAACGCCTATTCAGGGCTGTTACAAGGATAGGTGCTAGAGAAAAAAATGGACATTCCAGTATATGAAGGAAACCTGGATGTTGAAGAGCTTCTAGATTGGATTAGAGCTCTAGATAAATACTTTGACTATGAGGATGTCGAGGAAGACAAGAAGATCAAACATGTTGTCACAAGACTTAAAGGGCATGTAGCATTATGGTGCGATGAATTGCAGGCTGACATACGCTGCAAAGGCAAGCAAAAAATCAAGAGTTGGGATAGAATGGTTGCAAAGATGAAGGAAAAATTCATACCCAAGGATTTCCAAATCACTCTGTTTCGGAGGATGCAGAATTTGAGACAGAAGCTGATGTCAGTGAAAGAGTACACTGAAGAGTTATACAAACTAAACATCAGGGCAAGTCATCGTGAAAGTGATAATGAAAAGGTTGCCAGATATATGAATGGTCTGAGATATGACATCCAAGATGAGATGAGCATGATTACCATCTGAACGGTGGAGGATGCTTATCAGATGGCTCTGAAGGATGAAGAGAAGCTGAGTCGAAAGCAAAGTCAAAGAGGGTGAGGCATAAGTCAAGCCATAGGTAAAATAATTTCCCAATACAAGAATAAAAAACCTAAGGAAGAGTGGAAGAAACCTCAACCTCAAACTGAGAGAGGTGGAAGCTCACAGAGAGGATAGTATGTAGACAGAAATACTTTTCCTTGAACCAGAGGAAGAGGAAGAGGTAGAGGTGGCGAAATAAAATGCTTTACCTACGAGAAGAATGGGCATAAGTCTTATGAATATCTAGATAAGATGAAAGAAGGAGGTGAGACTCACATTTTTGAAGCACAAGGATGGAATGTTGAGGTAGAAGATGCTGAAGGTGGAAGATCACTGATGATGAGGAAATTTCTCTTAACACCAGAGAAGGAGGTAGAAAATCTAGTCCAAAGGAACAGACTTTTTCGAACTTCTTGCAAGACCAAATATAGGGTATGCAAGGTCATCATAGACAGTGGTAGAATAGAAAATCTCATTTCTACAGAGATGGTAGAGAAGCTGGAGCTGGAGACTATTGAACATCCAAGCCCATACAGAGTTTCATGGCTACAAAAAGGGCATCAGGTAAATGCCACTAAACAATGTTTAGTTGAGATTAAAATAGGAGGATATAAGGATGAAATACTATGTGATGTCATTCCCATGGATGTTTGTCATCTATTGTTGGGTAGACCATGGCAATATGACAAGAAAGTGATTCATGATGGGAGAAAGAACACGTACACCCTGGAGAAGAATGGAAGAAATCACATGTTGTTACCAATTAAGGATAAAGAAGTGAAAACAGAGGTAAGAAACATTGTACTTCTCATGAGTGGGAAGGAAATTTTTAAGGAGGTTAAGAAGAAAGAAGATACATAATTCATTGTGGTTAGGAAGCCTAGAATTGTTTTAACCAGCACAAGAGTGGATGATTTACCAGAGAAAATCCAACAACTACAAGAAGAATTTGTTGATATAGTAGTGGATGAACTACCTCGTTCATTGCCACCTATCTGGAGTATAAGTCATCACATCAATCTTATACTTGGAGCTAGTTTACCAAACAAAGCAATGTATAGATTGAGGCCGCAAGAGAATGAAGAGGTCAAGAGACAGGTCCAGGATTTAATGGACAAAGGATTGGTTAGAGAAATCTTGAATCCATGCATTGTTCCAATAATGCTCAGTCCAAAGAAAGATGGAGGCTGGAGGATGTGTACAGACTCAAGAGAAATTAACAAGATTACCATCAGGTATAGATTTCCATTGCCAAGGATGGATGATTTGATGGATTGTTTGAGTGGAGCCAAATTTTTTTCAAATATTGATTTGAAAAGTGGATATCATCAAATACGAATGAGAGAAGGTGATGAATGGAAGACAACATTCAAGACAAACGAAGGGATGTATGAATGGCTTGTTATTCCATTTGGCTTAACAAATGTGCCTAGTACTTTCATGAGGTTGATGAACGAAGTCTTGAAGGAGTTTATAGCAAATTTCATCATTGTATATATTGACGATATATTGATTTTTAGGAGAATAGAAATAGAGCAATTGAAGCATTTGGCTACAGTGATGAAAAGATTATAGCAAGAAAAGTTGTTGATAAATGTGAAGAAGTCATCATTCCTGAAGATAGAGCTCATTTATTTGGGGTTTGTTATCTCTGCAAATAAGTTAAAAATGAATCCATATAAAGTGGAGGTGATTAAGAATTGGCCATCGCCAAAGAGTATATTTGAAGTTCGAAGCTTTCATGGACTGGCTAGTTTCTACAGAAAATTTATCAGAAATTTCAGTGGAATTAGTGCACAGATGATGGAAACGGTGAAGAAAAGGCATAAATATTTTCACTATGTGACGGCCTCCTCATTCGTCATGACGACCAACCTCTTAACAAGTGCAATTTTTTTATTTTTTTATATTTTTCTTTCAGATATTGTGTGTGCGCGTGTACAAGGGAACAACCATATTAGACTCTACTTCACCATCCGACGACTAACAAGACACAACCACGATGATCATAAAAAGAAGACATAAGGCGCACAACAAGTAACTGCAAGCATTAAACGACCATAGACATAAGGCGCACAACAAGTAACTGCAAGCATTAAACGACATACTATGTTATGTATAGTACGAACACAGATGGAAGAATCCATAGTAGTAGATTTTACTATTTCTCCACAGGAAAGCAGGGCGTTTAATCTTAGTTCTCTGCTCCGGAGAGAGAGAATGTCAGATAGGCTCCTAGCTGACTACTCATGCATAAACTAGTAATCTCTGTCAGGAGGTCGCAGTGGTGGGAACCCTGCCTTTAAAGAGCCCACGACTATTCATACGACCTTAGAGGTGTGTCGCAAGAGTGGAAACCCTGCCTTTAAAGGGACCCAGAATCTTGATACGGCACTGGATTATTTACACAGAAAAATAATCACACACATGGACTTATATACAAAGTGACTAGCTTTATCAGATCGAAGAGTCCGATATCATACAACTGTGAGTTTGGACAATTCCAATTATAGTACTAACCCTGAAATTAATAGCCCAACCCTAAACCAATCAAATAAAAGCACCCTGCAGAAGGAACCCATCGGATAAGGGTGCCCGCCAGAATTAAGGGTAACACAGAAAAACCCAATACGCAATAAAAACAAAAGCCAATTGAGAAATGGGAAACTGATGAAGAAAAGACAGAACCACATTACATTGATTATAACTAAATAAAATGACGACCACCTTACAAGTTACAAGTTATCTACAACATTATTTCCACATTTCCATAAAACATATAACAAACATCACCTTAACAGTTCCATAACCATTAGCACCAACATTAAACATTTCATTATACTATCGTTACCTTAAAACAAATACACTAACATTAACCTTACCCTAAGCATTTAACATGAAGCATTACATTACATGATTCTTCCATTGCGCACAAGTCTCATTCATCAGGCAACATGTCATTCATTTCTTAAATAATCATGGGCGCCAGAATAAGTAAGTTTAAACCATCATTAGAAATAACTATATAAAAACTAAATATCTAGATCCACCATCTACTACATAAATCCTCAATGCATAAAAACTAAACCTATGTCAATCATTCACTACATACTAACCACTGCTCAAGTAGCGATAACTAAAACCATCGGTATTGCATCCATAAGGCCATAAGGTGCCATCTAAAACAACACTAAATATACATCAATAAGCCAGTTGGAACTTCGCCAAGGTTAACATGTAAGTAACATCAATTGTAGGCTAACTAGCTTGGCTAAAATTTAAAAAAGGGAGAGCCATTAGCAATTGGACACTAAAAGCAACCAGTTTTAGCAAGGTTAAATGAAACCCATCCTTAATCCAACGTTCCTTCCAACTAGTCATTACTCTTGATGACCATAGCATCTATATCAACTAGAATGTTGCCATTAAATGTACAATTAAGCGATCACAATACCCTTATCGCAAGCAATTAATAATGCATTCTCAATCATAGATCAGTCAACAAGTCTGGAAATTGCAATATAGTCAATATTCACCAATCAACTGTAATCATTACACCTCCAATTTGGGCAGTTCTAATTTAACCATGTTCTCATCTACTAGCTATTAACATTAATTGAAACATCAGCCAATTAAAGTAGCTTGATATTAATACATACTAACTAATATAAAGTAGTTGTTATGAAAAGTTAACTAATACAAGGCAGATTTCCTTTATTAAATAAAGTAGATTGCTATCATTAACCAAAATAATTGAATCACTAATTCAGAAAACATTACTGACAAGGGAGATTTCTCTTATTAAATAATTTGATTGCCATTTTTCTAAATACTAAAGAAATAGAATTGTTGCTGCCATGAAACATTTACTAAACAACAGATTGTTTTTACTGAGATAAGGTAGATTTCTATTTCAGAAAACATTACTCACAAGGGAGGTTTCTCTTAACAATAAAGTTGATTGCCCATTAATGCCAAAATTGTATGCATTCAATTAATTCGAAATAAACCAATCTCAACCGGCACTTAAAACATGAGCAATACTTTCCTACTTCTAGTTTAGAATGCAACCCATTAATATTTTAGGAGGGATAGGGTGTCTCTAGATTAATGGTTTAATATATACATTTTGTCTCTAACTGAAAACAAATAATTTAATAAAATAAGGTCTCACAAGGATGGTGTGTTGTCCTAAGGTTAACAGCTGATTAAAAACATCAAGAGCTATCATGCCCAACAACCATTACCAGAACGAATTCTCAGATCTAAATTTACAAAAACAAAACGCCCATACATGTATTGCCAGAACGAATTCTCAGATCTAAATTTACAAAACGAAATTGCCCATACAACTATTGCTAGAACGAATTCTTAGATCTAATTTTACAAAAACGAAATTGCCCATACCACTATTGCCAGAACGAATACTCAGATCTAATTTTACAAAAATGAAAAATGTCCATACCACTATTGCCAGAACGAATACTCAGATCTAATTTTACAAAAACGAAAATGCCCACAGTGATATACAAAATGCCCACAGTAATAGAAAACGCCCATAGTAATATAAAAACGCCCACATCAATATACAAACGCTCAAAAAAATTTCTAAACACCCACAGTCATATAAAAACGCCCACATCAATATAAAAACGCCCACAGAAATTTATAAATGCCCACATTCATATAAAAACGCCCACATCAATATAAAAACGCCCACAGAAATTTATAAATTCCCACAGTCATATAAAAACGCCCGCATCAATATAAATATGTCCACTGTAATATATAAATGCCCACAGTCATATAAAATGCCCCCAGTCATATATACACACAGCCATAAAACCTCTTTTATCCCAACCGACATGCAACAACAAAGTAAGAAGAAATATTTTGTAACTATAACACAATTTCAATCGCCGAAGAACAAGGCAAGAAAACCAATCGATCCAACGAGAACCCAAGCAGTTTGAAGTTAAGTATTTTTCATCTCACAATGCCAATACAAAAATGTTGATAACAATAAGAGAGGGCCAAGGTCCTAATGCCTTATATCATGTAAAATAAAAAACATATCGTTGCCTTAACTCTCGCCTCGAATGATGACCGTGTGCTCCGTACCGCTCCTGCTCCGTGTCGCTCCCCTCGTCGACCGTTGAGACTACACTGGTACCTCCCAGCCAATCGCTAGGGGTACTCTGCTTCCCCCTTATCCCCCCGAGCCGCAAAGGGGCCACACACAATCCATATGGTCTGTCTAGCTTCCCATCTCGCCTCGCAAGGCCGAGCTACCACTCCTATCCGAGCTGGGAAATCCCAACTCCCCACAAGTAATTAAGTCACAATTCCGGCAGCATAACGTTATGCTAACCACCGATCCCCTTCTTCCTTCTCTTCCCTTTCTTTTATAGAGTTTTAGACCTTCAAACTTTCCCTAAATCCCTTTTTAATTTAAGTTTCAATGAAATCATCTAAAATTTCTCCATCGTACAAGTGTCATTCATCCCCCACTTTCCTCCAAAATTTATTTTCTTTAATTTATTAAATGACTCATTTCCCTCACCCACCTAGAGTTGCTCCTATAATTTCTCCTAGGTGTTCCTAGATTCCCCTTCAGGTTTTAAATACTTTCCCTAAAAAGACATTGCTAATTTAGTTCATTTTAGAAGGTTCTTAATTGCAGATTCCTTACTATGTTGACCTCGCTTTTTACCACAAGTTCCCTTCTTTCCTTTATTATGTTTCCTCCAATTCTTAGTTTCCTAATTTTTATTTTTCCCTTCTTTCCCCTTTTAAATAAAGCCAAAATGGCAGTTGCGCGTTTTATTCTTATCCTTTTATTATTAATTTAAAATCTTTTTACACTTTAACAATTTAAATAATTTATTTCTTCTTTACAATTTAAAACCACAGATTTTAATTAAATTAATACTCTCTTCATTTTACCCCAAAAATTTATGAAGACTAAAGCTATTACTTAAGTGGTTTTTAGTTTAAATTTTTATTTTTATTTTTATAGGGTCTGTTCTTAAGTTTAGACAGAATTTTACCCTGAGAAGTTTTAGACTTAGGACTTAGATTCTGAACTAGGCGACATTTAATTAGGGAAGTAGCTTAAGAATTTCTTAATGTGTTAAATGTCTTATGGCCATCTAGGTTTGTTCCTTCATCAACATCAACGTGACATGCCCTTCAGGATGCACCACGTGATCCAAGGGTGCCACTCGCCTCGTTCATTTCTTTTGCGCGACGTGCCCTTCAGGATGCACCCCGTGCTCCAAGGGTGCCACTCGCTTCTTGTGTTTCTTTTGCGCGACGTTCCCTTCAGGATTCACCACGTGCTCCAAGGGTGCCATTCACTTATTGTGTTTCTTTTGTGCGACATGCCCTTCAGAATGCACCACGTGCTCCAAGGGTGCCACTCGCCAACTTGACTGATTGGTAGACATCAATAACCCCTGGAGTCAACACTCCGCCAGGTGAACTTGTGGGAGACTAAGGGCTCTAAGGAATAAGGCCCCTGCCTTATTGCGCGCCCCTTAGAATCATCGCGAGAGACTGTCGCAGTCTACCCTCGTGGCATCGTGGGTCCTCTCAAACTAGGTAATCGTTAACCTACAGTTCGAGCCATGGCAGGAGTGCTAGTAGGCTGTGGCAGGGCTGTTGTCCACACCTCTCCCTCAACCTCTCTAGAAATCGTGTGTGACCCCTTTAATCCATATGTGAGTCTGGTCGACAAGCTATCGTCAGCCTGCATCATCAACAATCGTGTCAGAACATGTTCACATCATATCATCAAATCAATGAAATATCACAGTAAATAAATCAACCCAAATATCACACTCCCTGACTCAANTGTCCACACCTCTCCCTCAACCTCTCTAGAAATCGTGTGTGACCCCTTTAATCCATATGTGAGTCTAGTCGACAAGCTATCGTCAGCCTGCATCATCAACAATCGTGTCAGAACATGTTCACATCATATCATCAAATCAATGAAATATCACAGTAAATAAATCAACCCAAATATCACACTCCCTGACTCAATCCGGAGTCCAAGGGGTTCCATCGATGCCTCTGCATCTTCAAGGTCCAAAACCCTACACACTCAATAAAGTTGAGTCAATAGCACCTGTCTAGGTCAAGTAGTAAAACATCAAGTCATCTATCATATCACATCAGAGTCAAGGATAAATGTTTTCTTATCATAAAAGTCCAGATCACTTGCGAGCAACTGTCCTCAAAGAATAAGTTTTCTCAGTGCGCCAAGGAGGGATGTTAAATACACCCCCTCTTGGTCTAAACTTCATCCCGGAGTTTCATAGTATAAATGTCGAAATAAGTGTATCACAGTATCATAAGTCTATCTATCCAGTAAAAATGGAAACTGTTGGTGCATATCATATGCATCCTCCCAGGTCGACAAGTGCAGACTCTAATTGTCCCACTGGACCTTGACCTGATCTACCGTTCAACGTCATAACTGTCGAACGTGATGATCTAAGATGCAGACCAGATCAGTTGTGAGCGTTCCCTCGTCCGATACCTGCGAGGAACTCATGTCAATAACATGTGTAGGATCACTAATATAATGTCTCAAAACCGATACATGAAAAACGTCGTACATACACCTCGAAGAATCAGGCAAGGCTAGTAGATAGGCCACAGGCCCCTTTCTCTCCACAATCTTGAAAGGTTCCACGAACCTAGGAGAGAGTTTAGATCCCTTTTCAAACTTGATCGAAATCTTATACGGTTTAACCCGCAAGAAGACTCAATCGCCGACCTCATAACTACGATCGACTCAGTGCGCATCGGCATAACTCTTCTGTCGATCCTGCGCTTCTTTAATCCTTTGTCTTATTGTTTGCATTTTTTCTTCCATTTCTTGGATCTCTTCTGGTCCCACCAGGACCCTATCCTCAATTCGATCCCAACTCAATGGCGTCTGACATGGTTTCCCATAAAGAAACTCAAAAGGCACCATCTTAACGGTGCTCTAGTAACTATTGTTGTAAGCGAACTCTACTAGAGGCAAGAATTCCTCCCAATGCTTTTGTTGGTCCATCACGTACATGAGAAACATGTCTTCCAAGTTTTGGTTCGTTCGTTCTGTCTATCCGTCAGTCTCTGGGTGATACACAGTACTAAAGTTAATTTGAGTTCCCAAGGCCTCTTGGAAACTCGTCCAAAATTGTCCAGTAAACACCGACCCTAGATCGGGTATAATGCTCTTAGGAACGCCATGAAGCCTCACCATCTCACTGATGAAAACTCTAGCAATGTCAAGTGCCTGATACGTCGTACGCACAGGAATAAAGTGAGAACTCTTCGTCAGAGTGTCTAATACTACGAAAATCGAGTCATGAATCCTTTCCGTCAGTGGAAATCCAACAATAATATCCATCGAAATGACCTCCCATTTCGATTACGGAATGGAATGTGGTTGAAGTAATCCCGTCAGGTGTCTATGTTCAGCCTTTACCTACTGACACTCTAGACATATATCCACAAGGTTGACTATGTCGGCCTTCATTCCCTTCCAGAAGAATAAGGGTTTAAGATCTGCCCTCATCTTTGTGACTCCAGGGTGAGCTATGTAAACTGCTCTATGAGCCTCGCTCAAGATCAACATCCTCAACTCGTCATTTGGCAGTATGTAAATCTGACTTTTAAACCTTAATAACCCATCGCTATCAAATGAAAATCCCTCGTATCATGGTACCATCATTGTGTTTTGTCCGATAAAAACCTCGACCTCTTTGTACCAATCATCGTCACGCTATAAAGTGAGAATATTCTCACGTAGATTCATCTGAAGACGCTACACCAAAAAGACGCATGGTCTATGACTCAAATCATCCGCCACTCAGTTCACTGTTCCCTTTATGTAAGTGATCTCAAAGTCGTACTCACTAAGAAATTCCGACCAACGCTGTTGTCATGCGTTCAGGTCGCTTTGCGTGAAAATGTGTTGCAGCCCACAATGATCAGTCTTTAATTCAAATTTTTGTCCAACAAGGTAGTGTCTCCAAACCTTCAAGGCATATACGATGGTTAATAACTCCAAATCATGTGTCGCGTAGTTCTCCTCCTGCCTCCTCAATTTCCTCAAAATGTAAACAATCACTCGTCTGTCTTGCATCAAGACTCCACCTAAACCTTCCTTGGACGTGTCAGTGCATACCAAGAAGTCTGTGTCCATGTCAAGGACCTTTAGTATCGGTGGTGAGGTCAGCAACTCTTTAAGCCTCCGAATTTCTTCCGCGCATTTCTCGGTCCAAACAAACTTCTGGTTTTTCTTCTGCAATTCCATGATCGTATTTTATATCTTCGAAAATCCATCGACAAACCATCGATAGTATCCTGTTAAACCCATAAAACTACGCACTTCTATGACATTCATCGGCGTAGGCCATTCCATAATAGCCTCAACCTTGGCTGGATCCATGACGATGCCTTCACCGGAAATGACATGCCCTAAGTAGTGAATCTTCGATTGGTAGAAAGAACATTTGGACAGTTTCCCATATAGTTTGTGCTCTTGCAGACACTGTAGTACCAAACGCAAGTGCTCATCATGCTACTCTTTCGTACAAGAGTAAATCATAATATCATCAATGAATACTTGGATGAACTTGTCCAAGTATTCACGCAACAAGCCATTCATCAAACTCATAAATACCCCTGGGGCGTTTGCCAGTCCAAATGGTAAAACAATAAACTCATAATGTCCAAATCTCGTCTTAAAGGCGGTCTTAGGGATGTCATCCTCCTTGATCTGCAATTGGTGGTACCCCGATCGCAAATCGATCTTGGAGAACATCGTCGCACCCTTCATTTGATCGAACAGATCATCAATTTTTGGTAAGGGATACTGATTCTTGATGGTAGCCTTGTTCAGTTGATGGTAGTCAATGCAAAGCCTCCATGATCCATCCTTATTCCGAATGAAAATAACAGGTGCACCCCACGGTGACACAGTAGGATGTATCAATCCCAGGTCCAACAACTCCTTCAGTTGCATTTTCAACTCTTGCAACTCTGGGGTCGACATCTGATAAGGTGTTCTTGCTATCGGTTTGGTCCCTAGTTTCAGGTCTATGGTAAACTCCAATTCCCTTTTTGGCAGCATCCCCATTAACTCCTCTAGAAATACGTCTGCAAACTCCCTCACCACAGGAAGGTGTTCTAGACCTTCCGCCACTCTATTTTCGTTTAGCGCAAGGATCGCATAAATCTTGCACCCCTTGTGCATAGTCTTCCGTAACTGTAAGGAAGAGATGAACCTCAGGGAAACTCCCTGGTTCCGTCTTATAATCACACGTCTTTGTCGTTCATTATCAACCAAGCTCAACCATTTCATCTTACAGTGGAGTATCGCCTCATGCGATTCCAACCAATCCATACCGATCATGACATCATAAGATCCTAAAATCGTGACGTACAAGTTGACCCTCGTGACAAACTCTCCCAGGTTAAGGGCATAGCCCGTAACCTTTCCTCCAACCTTTTGTTTATCTTCTGAAGCCATCTCTATGAATCTAAACTCATCCTGGTCGACTGCCTTTAGCTTAATCCTTTTTAGCGCTACACCATAAATGAAACTCTCAGTAGCACATGGTTCTATCAAAATACTAAGGGTTTGGTCAGCAACAGTACCTATCATCTCGAGCACAGTTGATTGATGCTCTGCTTGGCGGTTATTCACCGCTGTATGAATCCGATGGGCCTTGCCCATATCTCCCACTGTAGTGGGTCCGACTGATTTGAACACTCCGGTACTCTCCACAGGACAGTCGCGCTGGTAGAGTGGCTCCCCATACGTCCAATACCCCTTCTTCGACCCAGTAGTCCTGGTACTCGAAGTAGAAGATGATGGCCCACCGGCCTGAAAACCTGGTCTGTTTGGCTGCACAGGCCTAAACTGCTGCTACTACAGGCGACACTGTTGCTGATGATGTGGTCCCCGATAAGGTGTCCGCTGCTGAGGCGGTGGTCGCTAGGGTGTAGTGAAAGTGGATCCCCTCTGGAAGCCACGATATCCCTACGGATGTCTCGCTGGTGTTTGGTGCTGCAGGGTTCTAGATGAACCCTACCCTGCTGGTCTCGCTGGAGTCCTGGTCTGACCCCCACTGATAAGCTCTTCCTCGACTATGAGGGCCTTCTAGACGACGTCGTGCAAGGTTTGAGGCATCAAAATCCTAACCTTTGCATGCATGCTACCGTTAAGGCCAAACACGAACCTGTTGAACTTAAGCTTCTCTGGGTTAAGGTGTGGAGCATACCAGAGCAGCTCCATAGAACATGCCTCGTACTCGGGCACCGTACGACCTCCCTGTCATAATGTGTTGAACTCATTAAACTAATGCTCAATGAATTCCTCTGAAAGGTACCTCTCTCGGAACCATTCCTCGAACAGCTCTCATGACACGTCTTCAACGGCCATGTTCAGTTGCGGTAGGAGCGTCTTCCACCATAGAAGAGTGCTTCCCTTTAGTTGAAAGACCACCATGTGGAATTTCATGTTGGAGTTATAATCGCAAAGTGTGAAGCACATCGTCATGTTCTCCAACCATGCCTAGGTGGCTATGTCATCTAGGGCACCAACGAACTCAGGAAATTTGACCTTCTTGAGGTCACGGTGAATGCTACCAGTAACTACCGGTGCGCGTGGCTAAACCTCAGTGGGGGCTGAAGCTCTGGCCTCATCTCTATCCAAACGGATGATCAGTGCCTCAGACATGCACTGAAAGGATATCATCATGTCGACTACGTAGCCAACTGCTATCTGCTCCTATCTGAGAACCTGCTTGTCTCCCTGGGGTTTAGACCCCTTAGGCGTGGATGCTATTGGAGGTGTCACGCTTCCTCACCTAGCATCCCGTCGTCTGCCTTCGCGACATCCTCTAACCATGATTATCGACACTCACACAATCAACTCGATCAGTAATAGTATAATCAAATCAAATCATGTTAAGGAAGTCATAGCGAATCCCAAGTCGCGGGTCAAACCCACTCTGATACCATATGTAACGGCCTCCTCGTTTGTCATGACGACCAACCTCTTAACAAGTGCAAATTTATTTTATTTTTTTTCTTTTTCTTTTAGATATTGTGTGTGCGCGTGTACAAGGGAACAACCATATTCAACTCTACTTCGCCATCCGATGACTAACAAGACGCAACCACGATGATCACAACAAGAAGACATAAGGCGCACAACAAGTAACTGCAAGCATTAAACGACCATAGACATAAGGCGCACAACAAGTAACTGCAAGCATTAAACGACATATTGTGTTATGTATAGTACGAACATAGATGGAAGAATCCATAGTAGTAGATTTTACTATTTCTGCACAGGAAAGCAGGGCGTTTAATCTTAGTTATCTGCTCCGTAGAGAAAGAATGTCAGATAGGCTCCTGGCCAACTACTCAGGTAGAAACTAGTAATCTTTGTTAGGAGGTCGCAGTGGTGGGAACTGTGCCTTTAAAGAGCCTGCGACTAATGATACGACGTTAGAGGTGTGTCGCAAGAGTGGAAACCCTACCTTTAAAGGGCCCAAGACTCTTGATACGGCACTGGATTCTTTACACAGAAAAATAATCAAACACACAGACTTATATACAGAGCGACTAGCTTTATCAGATCGAAGAGTCTGATATCATACAACTGTGATTTTGGACAATTCCAATTATAGTACTAACCCTGAAATTAACAGCCCAACCTTAAGCCAATCAAATAAAATCACCCTGCAGAAGGAACCCATCGGATAAGGGTGCCCGCCAGAATTAAGGGAAACACATAAAAACCCAATACGCAATAAAAACAAAATCCAATTAAGCAATAGAAAATTGATGAAGAAAAGACAGAACCACATTACATTGATCATAACTAAATAAAATGACAACCACCTTGCAACTTACAAGTTATCTACAACATTATTTCCACATTTCCATAAAACATATAACAAACATCACCTTAACAGTTCCATAACCATTAGCACCAACATTAAACATTTCATTATACTATCGTTACCTTAAAACAAATACACTAAMATTAACCTTACCCTAAGCATTTAACATGAAGCATTACATTACATGATTCTTCCATTGCGCGCAAGTCTCATTCATCAGGAAACATGTCAATCATTTCTTAAATAATCATGGGCGCCAGAATAAGTAAGTTTAAGCCATCATTATAAATAACTATAAAAAAACTAAATATCTATATCCACCATCTACTACATAAATCCTCAATGTGTAAAAACTAAATCTATGTCAATCATTCACTACATACTAACCACTGCTCAAGTAGCGATAACTAAAACCATCGGTATTGCATTCATAAGGCCATAAGGTGCCATCTAAAACAACACTAAATATACATCAATAATCTAGTCGGAACTTCGCCAAGATTAACATGTAAGTAACATCAACTGTAGGCTAACTAGCTTGTCTAAAATTTAAAAAAGGGAGAGCCATTAGCAATTGGACACTAAAAGCAACCAATTTTAGCAAGGTTAAATGCAACCATCCTTAATCCAACGTTCCTTCCAACTAGTCATTACTCTTGATGACCATAGCATCTATATCAACTAGAATGTTGCCATTAAATGTACAACTAAGTGATCACAAGACCCTTATCGCAAGCAATTAATAATGCATTCTCAATCATAGATCAGTCAGCAAGTCTGGAAATTGCAATATAGTCAATATTCACCAATCAACTGTAATCATTACACCTTCAATTTAGGAAGTTCTAATTTAACCATGTTCTCATCTACTAGCTATTAACATTAATTGAAACATCAGCCAATTAAAGTAGCTTGCTATTAATACATACTAACTAATATAAAGTAGTTGTTGTTATGAAAAGTTAACTAATACAAGGCAGATTGCCTTTATTAAATAAAGTAGATTGCTATCATTAACAAAAATAATTGAATCGCTAATTCAGAAAACATTACTGACAAGGGAGGTTACTCGTATTAAATAAGTCGATTGCCATTTTTCTAAATACTGAAGAAATAAAACTGTTGCTGCCATGAAACATTTACTAAATAGCAGATTGTTTTTACTGAGATAAGGTAGATTGCTATTTCAGAAAACATTACTCACAAGGGAGGTTTCTGTTAACAATAAAGTCGATTTCCCATTAATGCCAAAATTGAATGCATTCAATTAATTTGAAATAAACCAATCTCAACCGGCACTTAAAACATGAGCAATACTTTCCTACTTCCAGTTTAGAATGCAACCCATTAAGATTTTAGGAGGGATAGGGTGTCTCTAGATTAATGGTTTAATATATAAATTTTGTCTCTAATTGAAAACAAATAATTTAATAAAATAAGGTCTCACAAGGATAGTGCGTTGTCCTGAGGTTAACAGCTAACAAAGTTGTTGATCCTTTGAGCAGGAAATGTTTGTTGGTGCAGGAGTTTAGAGTCAAAACTTTAGGTTTTGATAATCTCAAGGACATGTACAGAAATGATCTAGATTTCAAAGAGGTGTATGAGGCATCTGAGAATCCAATTCTCAGGGACAGAAGCCAATGGATTGAATATATGATGCAAGATGGATTACTATTTAGAGGCAATCAATTATGTGTTCCAAAATGCTCCATGAGGGAGAATCTATTGAAGGAAAAGGACAATGGAGGATTGGTCGGACATTTCATTCATGATAAAACGTTCTTGAAATTAAATAGCTCATATTTTTGGCTGGGGATGAGGACCGATGTCAAAATATTTGTGGACAGATGCAGAATTTGTCAGCACTCAAACGGAAAAAAACAGAACACAAGGTTATATCAGCCATTACCCATACCAGAGAGGCCATGGGATGTATTAAGCATGGATTTTGTGTTGGGGTTGCCGAGAACACAAAGAGGGTTTGATTCAATATTTTTGGTGGTAGACAGATTTTCTAAAATGGCACACTTTATACCATGTCAGAAAACTAGTGACGTGACTCATATCGCGAACTTGTTTTTCAAAGAAGTTGTCATACTTCACAGCTTACCAAGGAGCATAGTTTTAGATCGAGACACTAAGTTCGTAGGACATTTTTGGAGGACTTTAAGGAAGAATCTGGGAACAAAATTGTCATTTAGCTTAGCATATCATCCTCAGAAAGATGGGAAAACAGAAGTTGTAAATAGAAGGTTGGGAGATTTACTAAGGAGCCTAGTGACTGAACACCACAGTTAGTGGGATCACATTCTACCACAGGCAGAAGTTTCTTATAAATATTCGATCAATAGAAGCATAGGGCAGAGTCCATTTCAAATTGTTTATGGAATGCAACCCAGGGGAGTTTTTGAACTAAAGGATTCAGAACAGGATGAAACTAGAAGTGCTAGTGCAGATAATTTTGCAGAGGCAATGAAGGAACTTCACAATCAAGTGAAGGAGCGATTGCAGAACTCGAGCCAAGATTACAAGTGCAGAGTAGATCAACATAGGAGAGAAGTTCAATTTGAAGTTGGTGATCTGATTCTTGCACACCTAAGAAAGGAAAGGTTCCCAAGGGGAACATATAACAAACTCAAAATGAAAAAGATTAGACCATGTAAGATCATAAGGAAATTTGGGGCAAATGCATATGAGATCGAATTACCCGATGGGATCGGAATTTCACCGATATTCAACATCTAAGATTTGTACCCTTACAAATCTGAAGAAGATGGTGAATAGAAAGAGGTTAAGTGGGATAAACAAATGCCTGTAGCTGAAAAACCACAGATGCAGAGTATACTTGACAAGAGAGTCAACAAGAAGACTAGGAGAAAAGAGTATTTTGAATACTTAGTCAAGTGGAAGGGACATCCAGTTGAAGATGCCAGTGGGGAGAATGAAGCAGAAATTCAGAAGCATGGACAGACAGTGCAAGAGATCATGAACAGGAGTCCATGAAAATTTTCAAGCGAGGGAGTATGATGGAGGAGCATCGCCAGTAGCAAGCGAGCGTGGGAAAAATGCCATCGCATTTTTGGCACATGTTAAAAATTGTTTACAATATTTTGAAAGTTTGAATGTCAAAAATTTAATGTAATAGTTAAGAAGGGTGTACTTCCAAATAGTAAACAAATCTTGAGTGATTTTCTCTCATCTGTAAGGTGTAGAGGCATTTATGCATAGTTAATGAAACTAGGTAGATTTAAATTTTAGATTAGACAGTTTTAGGAGTTGGAGGGAAAATGGTTATAGAAACCCTCATCTTGTATCATTGTAACATTATCAAGAATATCATAGAGCATGGAGAAGAGCTATAGCAGAGAGATGTATAGAATAATCCATGTATAGAAGTTCTGAAATTAATATATGAAGCTTTGATTCAGACTCATGGTGTTATAATGCTTTCTGTGTATACATACTAAATGATATGCTTATGGTTGTTTTACTCTTTCTGTTGTACATTTGCTTTTATGCTATGTATGTATGATTTCATGTTAAGTGTTTGAAGTCTAAGAGAGTAAGGAAATGAGTTTCAATTGTTTTCTTCTTGCATCAGAGTTCCTGCAAGGAGTGCAGTGAAGAGTCCGCAAGGAGTGCATTGACGGGTTCAGAGTTCATCTCTGAAAGCTCAGGAGGGATACCGTTGTTCTCATTTCAACTGAAGTGCAAGATAAGCACAAAAGCCATGCAAGGTGTGTGCAGGCTGGTCGAGACCTTAGAACACATAGACTAAGGTTGAGATATTGAAGGACTATTGTTGCAAAGTTGCACAGAGTCAAGAGATTCAAATATTTAGGAATATTTGAAGAAGTGCCACAAGCAGTGTGTGTAGAAATCTCTTAGGAGATTTGAGTTTGCGAAAGAAAGATCAAGAGAGTTAGTGTCTTCAAGTGTTGAAGAGCAGAAGAGGAGTTTTGGTCATGGTGCAGAGGCCAAGTCAAATTGAAGAGGATCGCTGAGGTGACTCAGAGAAGAGGTTGTTGAAAAAGGAATTTGCACGGTCGAGGTTCTCCAAGGAGCTGCAAGTTGGATAAGAGGCCTCTGATCTTGACTTATTGGGATGTCAGATCATTTCAGCATTTTAGGGTTCGAAAGTCTGAAGTGTAAGCCAAATCCTTGGCTGATCAAACCCCCAAAATGTGAGAAGGAGGTTTTCCTGTGTGGAAGTAAAGAGAAAACCCGAAATCATAACTCACTATAAAGGATTATCGGCATTTTGAAAATTGGGATTTCGGTATTCCCGGTGACAAGGGTCTACGCTCCACATTGAATTTCTCAAAGTTGATAATTTTGAAGGAGTGGGGAAGAGTATAAGTGTTTCGGGAAATCGGAATTTGGGAAATCATGGATTACGAGGACATAAGGTGGTTTGAGGGTTCCAAACTCCCAATACCCAGAAACTCGAAGAAAAGAGAAGGTGACATGTGGAAGGACAGGAGACTTCCAGTCAAGGTTCCTGAAAGCAGCAAGGAGAAGTGCCATTTCAACATTTCGAGACTTCAGAGACCGAAAGATGGAATTGATAGAGTATTCGATCCTTAGCATATCGAACTCCCGGTATGCAAAAGTCCAAAAGGATCCAGGAGACATAATTTCATCATTTTGGGGTTCAGAGGTTCGAGAGCTCGAGGACATAGTGGAAGCGCTTTTCATTGGTTGAAATCTCAAAACCCCGAAGAGGGAGGACGGACCGAAAAATTTGCATTTCAGTAAATCTGAAGTCAGAGGTTTGGGACTCTAGGGGTCGAGAGCAGAGTTGCACATCATAATAACTCCCGAATTCGTGAAAGCCAAAGAGATGAAATTGACATCAGGAAAGGGAAGTATTAGTATTTTGGGTTTCATAGGCCGAAGAGATAAGGCGCTCGACCACAGGATTCGTGAAATCGCGAAATCCGGTATCCCAAAATACAAGGGGAGTTTCCTCAAGGTTTGTTGTGGGTGTTGATTTCTTGAAAGGGAAATAAAAGAGTCAATCGAGCTCTCAAGGGCCAAAAAGAAAAGATCCTATGTGGATCCCATCCTGCGAGTCTGGGGGTCTGTGTCAGCTAAGCGCAAGTGACTTTGTAGAGGCTCTGTGCTTGGACATAATTCAGGGAAGGAGGATTTGACGAGGTGCGCATAGATCTCCTATCCCATGCGGAGTTGGTTTTACGGCTCTATGCATGTAAGAAGATTGAAAGAAGATAATAAAGAATACGAAGAGTTGGTGGACGTAGCCCCACGTTGGGGGTGAATCACATATATCTTGTGTTATGGTGCTTTGTGCTATTTTTTTCATATGTTTATGTATTTAATTGATTAGTTCTTTATTCTGGATGAATGTTAATGATTAGTGATGTAAATGAATGCTAGATCTGATCTATTTCTATGTGTTACATTCTTGGATGTGTTAGATCTTGTTGAATACTGTGTTGTTATGTAATTGAGGTTTTACCTATGATGTGAATAAGGGTTAGATACTAATGAATGTTAACTGCTAAGTGCTTTGTTAAGTATTGTGAGCACAAATCTGTCTCCCATCTAGGTTGCAAACACTTGAGTCCTGCAACCCCCCTGCATATACCTCGGGTGAGACTTCATATTCTTTGTAGGTGTTTCCAAAAGGGCCGATAGTTAGGGTTTTCTTGGTTCGTTGTTGAAGCATTGAACCTTGGGTCTTCGCCTGTGCCAAAAAATGGTCTCGTTATCGAGACCTGAAACAATGATTGTTGTGAACTGAAGAAAAGAGAAAGCTATGTGCGAATATTTGTTTCCCTAGTGCGCAATACTCTAGTAGAATTGTGAAGCTCTCTGCTAAGAAGAGAAGTATGATATGAAGAAAATAGATAAGATCTTAAAGCTTTGTGCTCTGATAAAGGTAAGATAAGTGGAAATTTTTATTTCAAAAATATGGATCTAGTTATGTTTAATAGATTTGGTCATAATCCGAAAACTAGGGCACAACTATAAGAAACAAGATATGATATGAATAGATCTGATAGAAATAGTGAAAGATATGATATTCTTATGCATAGAAAGAATTTTTGAACTAATAGTGGATGCAGGATCCTAGAAAGAATTTTTTGCAAGTCCACCACTGTGATCCCAGTGCCCAGTACAAGAAAGGTTGGGGATCATTCAAGATAAAGGGAGAATTGACTCTTTGTTATAGTTGTAGAAGACCATCACATCTTGCTAAGGAATTCCCCAGTAGAGGTCTTATTTTCCTTTGTTGTAAATATATTGACCATGAAGTTTTGGATTTCCCTAAGATGATTTCTAAAGTTGAAAGGATGAATATGAGACAAGAAAACTCAGAGGAAGGCTAAGAGACTAACAATATGCTAAAGGACCAGAAAGAATCAGAGGCTATATTATTGCAGATGAAAGAAATATTGAATGATCACAGAGACACTAGTTTATCAGAGATCTTAAAAGAGAAAGAATGCATAGAAACAAGAATAGGAGACTTCAACATCAACTTTGTATTAGATGTAGAAACACAGAAAAATATCATGACATAAAGTACTTGGGAAATATTAGGAAAGCCTACTATGATTCCTTCATTGGGAGGAATATGACTGTTTAAAGGAAAGATGATAACCCTATGTGGAAGACTTACCCATGTAATTATTATTTCTCATGGAGTATCTACAAAAGAATAATTTGAGGTAATTAAGTTTGTTGAGAACAATGACCCCTTTGCATTTTTTCTAGGAAAGACCTGGGTTGAGAAAAATCAGACCCGAAGGAAAGAAGAAGAGGAAGCTATAGAACATAAAAAAAAAGAATTAAGGGATTTCATGGCTAGGAGAATAACACACTTAATAGAAGAGCAGGAGGACAAGTCAAAGCAACTTAGGTCCAGAGACTGGGATGTCGAAGTTGAAAGAACACAATAAGAATTGAAGAACCTATCCATACAGAAAAGTATAACACCTACTCTAGAATGAGAAGAAGTATTACCCTTGAACCTTGTGAAATATCCTCAACAGTGTGAAGTTACTATGCTAATAATATATAAGAACAATAATGGAAAGAGGAATCCAGAGACCTAGATCATAGGGAAGAAGGATAGAAATCTCATTAAAAAGAAAGCTAAGNCATACAGAAAAGTATAACACCTACTCTAGAATGAGAAGAAGTATTACCCTTGAACCTTGTGAAATATCCTCAACAGTGTGAAGTTACTATGCTAATAATATATAAGAACAATAATGGAAAGAGGAATCCAGAGACCTAGATCATAGGGAAGAAGGATAGAAATCTCAGTAAAAAGAAAGCTAAGTTACAAAAATTATAGGAATTCTCAAGGAGGACCTCGCAAAAGGAAGATTTACAAAACTTGAACCTTGCCGGAATAGTAGGACAACGCAGATTGGAACTTCGGCACGGTGGAGAAATATGACCATTAGAGGTTTCTCGACCATTAGAATGATGCTATAGAATGGCTAGAAACATAGTTATTGCTAGAACGTTCGCCATTGGACCATTGGGACTGTGCCATAATGGATGGAATCACATTGATTGAGACACTCCTACCCGTTGGAGGATCCCATTATGATGTTATCCATTTAACTCGTCGAATATATCACTGAGAACACTTTTGCAAACAATGATTATTTGAGTCCACAGAGAGATGAATATTACCACGTTGTACTTATTGAGACATCACCACCCGTTCTATTACCTTCAGTGTTTGTTCACCAGAGTGATATATCTGATCTCGAGCGTGCATGTCGGATGACATTAGTGTAGTAGAAAAGTTCATCCAAGAAATCCCAATAGACCTCATTGCTGAGAAAGCACTATCCACAGCTATACAAGCTTAATCAATGCAAGGATTGGAAGCATCCCCATTGACTGCGCAGCGTTGGTATAGTCGAACTGCTACTGATAAATGTAGAAAGCATCATGATGACTTATCAAATGTGAATCTCATCCCATCAATCATACCTGACTACATACTGCCTCTGGCTGGCATGGTGAGTTGTGACAGTGTCCCGAGGGACTTCGACTACACATTGATCACTACGTACCTCCCGAAGGGGATATGCGTAGTCAAACCAAAGTTGGAGAGGATTATTACGTTGAATATCAATGACTATAACTTGGTAGATCGTAAAAACTACAGAATGCTTGCACCACATAATTATTTGACCAAGACAATGAGGAAGAATTTGTATATAATCCCCCATCCATAGACCATGGACAACGCGAGGTCCACGATATTCAATGTGATTAAGTTTCCACACTTTGGAATACATCAAGACGTTAACGTGTGCGTTAATCTCCTGTTGTCGTGCTTCCATGGAGGTTACCTATGGTTGGATAAGTACATCACTGTCTATCTGAGCATGCATGCATGTACCAGACCCACAATATTTTTACCCAGGGAAGGTTGTAGATCACGCCCTAGCACAGACAATAAAAGACACATATGGCAATGTGGAGAAGGGGAAGCGAGGCTATAAGGTAGTCTCCATATGGAATGGTGCAATGTGCCTAGCTTTCCAGTTGATCATTGGTAAGCTCATCAGGAAGAATAGGCCAAAGCAAGTCACAGGGTTTGTCGTCAACCTCACAGAAAAATGCATTGAAGGAATGAAAATGAACTGGGCGAGATACCTCGTCAACTAGTTAGAGAAAGACTTAAACGAATCTCAGGATCAGGGATATGAGTTTCATTTCAGTTGGTTGTTTATTCTCATTTCCTTCATTTCTTGGGAGATGCCCAAAGGAGTGACCTTCCCTAAAATTGAGTCATCCGAACCAGTAGCTGCGAAGTTCACTACACTATGGTACTCGAGTGACATGGAAAAGAAATGGTAGACAAATGTAGTGTTCCACACCTATTATCTGTAGCTGAATAGGGCCATTGAATCTTTCCCTTGCATGACGTTGAACACTCTGTATAGGTTCAGTCCACTTACGAAGTTTTGCATAGACAGGCACTTCATCTATATCACTGCGTGTGGGGACGAACACAAAGAAGAACTCCAGTTATACTACAAAATCACAGAGAAGGACATGGAAGAAATAACAAAGGAATGGCCTACATAATTCCTTGTCCTAGTTGACCACATAGAACTCTCCAACCCCGACCTCATCGAAAGCCCTATTGTCACTCGCAAAGAATATGATGCACCCAACAACAGGAGGAAGAAAAATAAGGAAGAGGTACATGAATTGAGCAACACATCAAAGGAAAATACACCAAATTCACCTAAAGGGGGAGGAGGTGATGAAGTATAAAAATAAGAGGATGAAGGGGAAGCAGACAAGACAGGGAACGGTGAAGTAACACCACCTAAGGATCCACTGACAAAGACTGAAACATCCAAGAAAAGAAAGGGTTCCTTGACGAAACCTTCATCACAAAATAAGTCAAAAGCCAATAAACCCCCATTCCACACTGTGCTCATGGTGGATGAAATTGACCTTATCATTACCATTGTATCAGATACCTTAGAGGATATATTGCAGTGAAGTGAAGTCAAACATGAGACAATTTTTGACAGGATTGAGGCCAAGCTCAAAGGGGTACAACAAGCTCTTTATTTGAGCCACGCAGTGTCTATTGCACTATTGTCAGTAGGGAACATAGAAGTAGGAGATGAGCCTACTGAGCTACGCATATTAGAATACTCGATAGAGGCTTTCCTTCATCATGTCTAGGAGGAAAAAGAATAGACCATGGAGGCCCTGAATCAAGAAAAGGAAGGATCCTTAGAGAAACGTCGGATTGCGCAACAAGAAAAAGATGACCTCCAGGAGAAGTTTGTAGAGGATAGAGCGTAGATCCAGAATGAGAAAGAATAGTTTCTCATGGAGAATATGGTAGTTAAAGAAGCATTCACCAGATCACTTCTCTCTGTGACGGGCCTAACACAGATGGAAGAAGAAACCGTTGAGATCTAGGTGGGGAATCTCTCTGAAGCCATTCAACAGCTCCAAGAATAAATAACACAATTGGAACTACAAGTCATGCCAAGAACTCCGCAGGAAGTGCGGGATCAAAGAGAGGAAACTGACCGTACCAAAGTTGAAATAATCAAGGCATTGGCCTTGGAATGAAAGAAACTCAAAATTTGAAGTGCCCAGACCTACGAGCACCTTCCAGAGAATGTTGAGCTAAGGACATTGAAGTCACAAATCCAGGAAGCAAAGAAATAGGAAGCAACAGTGAAAGAACAGTTAAATCTACTGTCACTAGTCGAGAGGATGAAAAGGTCACACGAATAGTGCATGGTTCAACAACAGGTCCATGGAATCCAAAGTAAAGTCATGGAAGTGACATAGAGGCTCCAACTAATGCAGGATGAAGCTTTCACACATTTTGAGGATATTGAAGGACAAGGTGCACAACTAGAAAAAATAGTCACCATGGTAGAACAATGCTTGGAAGGATTGGTGATTGAGAAATTTATTCAAGATTTCACCAAATAGGAGGCTCTGGAAAAGAAGTAGGTTGCAACAACTCGAGCCAATCTCGAGGCCTTTGAGGAAGAGTTACCCAGATTAGAGTGACTCAAGATTAGTCACAGGTCAGTGTTGGGGGCCTTTTGGCCCTCAACCAAGTTTTGGAGGGCCTTGGTTATGTTTGACCATTTTTGGGACGTTGTAATGATCCCAAGCCATTATGCCAGGATCATCATAGTTTTGGTGTCTTTTTAAAACTGTTAGTGGTTGTGGTTTTTTGTCAAACACTTTGCTTACAATTACTCTTAGTGTTTTACTGATGTGTTTATATGTGTGTATGAAGCTATAAACAAGAATATATAACCATGGAACATACCTTAACCATGTGCAATATGATAAACAAGACAAAACATCTCAAATCTACTTTTATTCATAAAATAGAAGAACCTGCTACAATGAAGATGTCGATCTAGAATGCTTAACATATGGCTAAAAACATAGACAATAGAAGATGCTACAAAAAGCTCCCGATAATACAAAATAAGTCTCCAAAGGTGCCTGAATCTCCAAGATCCCTCTCAAACCCTATGGATCTAAAACTCCTCCAATGAATGGTGCACTCGTCGTCGATGCCTGAAACCCTAGATAATTTGTTCATGATGAATGAGGCCTCCAAAGCTCTTGAAACTCTCCAAAATGATATATCGGGGCTTGGTTACCTCCCTGGTGAAGTCCCAAGAAAAATGGTGAAAATCTGAGCTAGAAAATCACTAAAATCACTTTCTAAATTTTTCTCCTCTACTCCAATTCATCCCATGCATCTAATAAATCAAATGGCACTTGAAACTCCTCCTGAATGGACTAGATCTGATTACCAAGTCCCTGCAATGAAAACCCAGGTGATAGAATCTCCAAAATCCCTGCCAATCACCTACAATGAACCTCTCTCAAAGAATGGTGCACCCCTCTTGGTGGAAACCCCCAATGGTGTGCCCTCCTTCAGTTCTTGTGCCTATGGCTAGTGTAGAACCCTACTGCAATGATGTATATCCGAAATAGAATGGTGTGGGATCATATTGCATCTCTGAGACTAATCTTGGGACAATCTAGGTGGAATCCTTCACCGCTGAATCGTCCTCTAGGGTTTGTTAAGTTAAAACCCTCAAAACCCCCAATGCTGGGGTCACTAGCTAGAAGCCAAATATCAAAAGATGATCATACATGAATGCATGAGTAGAGGCCCTTGCCTTTCCTTTATACTTTTTTCTCACCTTGTCCCTCCAAAGTGACTTTCATTTTATAAATATTTAATTAAATAATTAAATCACTTTAATTAATTAATCAAAATTTTTACCTCTGAAAATCTCCTTGCCTCTTTGTGTGTCTTCCCTGGCCACTGAAATTCACTTCTCACCATCCCATCCTATAGTGTTGCTTCTCTCGATTCCAATGAGCTATTACACTTAGAGGTTCCTCCAAGTAATGTGCCCAAAATGACCTCTTCAGTGAATTCAATTAACATATAGCTCAAAATAGTCAAAATCGTGGAAATCGTCGGAGTGTAATGGAACCAAAGACAACCTATGTGGAATGTCTCATAATGATGGAATGTGATGAGAAATTCAAGTGTGACCCCACAATGCCTCTCAATAACCCATGTACTCACTATAACATACATCTGGCTACTTTGGTCATCATAAACCTCTGCACTATGATGATGTCCCAAAGTGGGGATATTACAGTCCTCCCCGCTAGAAAATTGCTTGTCCTTAAGAAATAACCAAATACCCTCAAATAAAATACCAGGATCCCATGTCCATCTACGGGATACACAGTAGAACCCATCCAAATATGAACACTCATACACTCTTCCCCCTCGGTCCCATATCAGGTCATGAACTGTTAGCCCCTGGGAAGTATAACCCCGAAATATACCAACTCTGGAAGTCTCCTGCATATGACACATGGCCTCATCTCAGAATAAATCCATCCTCCAAGTCTCTACCAATATCCATATGGAATCCATCAATTGCACATGTTGATGAAAGAATGAGGTGCTCCAAGACCTCCATGAGACACTTGCATGCGATGTGCTCCTCTCAATACTGAAGCTCAATGGAAAGTAAGAACAACTTCCCCCTGCAAAGGTCCACTTGCCTCTATCAGTCAGTGAAATTCCCAACCCTACAATCCCTGGGTCCCATACTAACCTTTTTCGAAGATCACCATGTTGGCCCTACACTACTCTGACCATGACTGTCTACTCCCTCCATACATTCTGAATCCTCCTCTCCTAGGTCCTCCATCTGAAATACCTGTGGCCATTGGACCTGTTGTCCAAAAACTATATTAGTGAAGATAGCTCTATAGAAGAAGTACTTGTCCAAACATTTCCCTACCCTATCATGATGATCAAGCAGGAGAAAAGGTCACGCCCCACAGGACAAGTACCTGCAGGCCCATTCCAAAACAAACCAAGGTGGAGTGTGTGGCTCTCTGGCGTAACCTGGGTCAACATGAACATCCTACTAACAAAACGAACTCTCAGATCCCATGGAAAACTTTGAAGTTTATCACTTCCAATCTCCTCTAACTGCTCTTGTGTGAGACTAATCACTGTCAGAATCCCTCTATGCTCATCTGCTATCAGCTGGCCCATGATTTTCTCTATCACACACTAAGTCTCAATTGGATATATATGATGATCCATATATATCCGGTTGGATGCCATAAAGATACTCATGTCAGGTGGCCTCGACCTAGGAACTCCCCATGCCCTCTTCCATTGTCTATCTCTCCTCATGTTGTTTTCCATGATAAAAGTGTCGGGAAAAGGTAACAGAGACATCTGTAGCTGACTGTAGGGTTGAAAAATACCACCTGCATCATCCAATCCCTAGGATTCGACCAAAATCACGTCTACTTGTACCCCTGATAACTTCTCGCTCGTAGCCATCACTAAACTACAATCATCAGGTACAACTAGAAGTAACTCCTCCAAATTTTGGTCAACCAACCTCCATCTCTCATCTCTCATGCTACTACTGAAATGGTGAAGGTGAGGGCTCGTAACTATGTTCTTTCGCCAAGTAGTGGCATCTGCATGCTTCCCTAAGTGTGTCTTCTCTCTACAAGGAAATACACCCCTCTGAATGCCACCATACATATTGGTATGCCCTTGTGAGTTGTCAGTCACCACTATATTCTCTGGCATACTCATGTCGTCTCCCGTAGACTCTTGTTTCAACATAGATCCTGGGCATACTTCTAGTTCAACCTCTCTTGGAACACAAATGGAAGTTTCCTCCATCAACTGGTGCTCCTTTGCTAGATCACCAACATCCTCTATCAACATGACTGACTGATACATATGAGTGTCCACTAAGACAGATGAAATGGATCTCAAACGAATCTCCTCAAGAGACTCATTTAACCTAGACTCTGGTTCCTAAAGGGTTGTTTGTATTCTTCTCAAGAATCCTCGAGTGCTCTCCAACTCCTGAGTAATTCTGTCTACCTCCAACTTCTGATCCCTCAGAGCCTAATGATACATCTCACCAATCCTCAATAGGTAGTCCCTCTCAGTCAATAATTGTTGGTAGTTGTATCTCATCATCGATGCTCTCTCCCTGAGAGTATGAAATTCCTCCATGGAAAATCCCTCATCTAAACTACCATGTGCCATTGATGCTCTCCAATAGTAATTTGCCACTAATGCATGTGTGTCATAATTGTGCCTGGTGGATACCATGATCATATCCTCACTAACTCTCAACCGTGATGCTAAGTGGTGTGGCTCTTGATCATGGTCATGTTGAGGTGCCACCTCATATCCCTCACTACTACTGTCAGTCCTGCTAGTGTCAAATCTGGAGTCCCCAAAAACACTCTTTGCATAAGATAACGTGTTGGAATACCCACTGTCTATTGTGTTGTTGGGTCCTCCTGTATGCCACTGCACCCCATCACTAGGTGGTATCTCCCTCTGAATCACATTGTATCATGTATGATAAGATGTATCCTCATGTGCACTCACCCTACTATTATCATCTGCACTTGAATCCCATATAGATGTGTTCAAGGATTTGCTATGGTCATCCTGACCAATATAGCATGCATCTTCATCAATACAGACCAATCCTGGAAGTAAGTGCTCCATCAACCTGCCAGTCTCCCTAATATGCTCATCTAATGGAATCTCCAAAAACCGTGACTCAATCTCCTCATGTTGATCTGCATGGGTAAGGTCAATTGTCTGTACATCTTGCATCTCCTTCTGGATCAGTGGATCTACATGTATGTGGTTTGCATCCCTCACACAAGGCTCCTCAATAATATCTGACATGCCACTAATATCTTCCTATGATGTGGCTATCATGGATGTCTGAAAAGATGAAAGATGTGTCACGACCACCATAGGAAGCTCATCATATCTAGGTGCTAACACATTGTTGACGAGCGAAATCGACCGTTTGGCAACTGAGAGAGTGGAACCGGTCTGGGGTTGTCTAATAACCCAGGTCGTTTGGGATGAACCACCCTGACGGGTTTAGCAGCTCCGTTAGCCGATCTAAGGTCCTAAGAAACGAAAAATAAAAACTATTCTAAACTAACTAAGCTAACTAGAAACAAAATAAATACAAACTAATAAACTAATCTAACTAAAACTAACTATTAAACAAACTAAACTAAAACTAATTATTAAACAAACTAAACTAATATAACTAAAACTATATATATAATCTACTAACTACTACTATACTAACTCTAACTAATTTACTATCTAACTACTAACTAAAATAAAACTTATTCACAAAATATACAATATCTACAATTTACAGCTTTAGATAAAACCTGAAAAACTCGTTTATATTCTGCCCTAAGACAGAGGAAGATGTTTTTGTTTATTTTATAATTTTATGAACATAAATAAAACAGAAAACTAACTAAACTAAATCACTAATCTAAACTACAAATATATATAATTAACCTACTAATATTATACTAACAAGTTAATGAAAATAAAGCACAAACTGACCTGGAGAAAATGCTCCAGATTTGTCTTGTGTCTGCTGATCTTCTAAGATGATCGGAAGGAGGAAACCCATACCGAATAATCCAGAAGCTTCTCGTAAACGATAAGCTACAACGCTTCTACAAGTTTGATTACAGGACAAACAAGACATAAAAATAACAACAATCATATGATTTATAAATCTCTACAATTAGGTAAACCTGTATGCAAAGACTTATACAAAATAATTCAACTGAAGAAGAAGAGAAATCTGTCATTCATAAACTGAATTAAGGAATTGTTGTATTTTTAAGTAATGGAAGAGATCAGATATGGATGAAATATTAATTAATTCATATCATTCTGCAAAAGACTATGATAGCTAAAGTAGTCACTAATCAAATGCAAATTGATAAGCATAAACATGAAACAAAAGATTGATATTATGAAAGCGAAAGCTGTAGCAGAACATCAACTTTTGTCTTAGTTTGTATTAGATATCCATAATCCTGGTTCTCCCACAAGCGAGGATGATCCTCTTACAAAAAATAAGAAGTATTTAAAGACTTCCCACAGGGTAAAACATCCATGTGGGAATTGTCAAAACAGTTTACAAAAATCTTTGAATGATCTCCTCCAAATCCCTAATTTTGCCTATGACTAATAATTGAAAACCATCTCTAAATTGCTGTAGCATGCCCAATTGGTTAATGAAATTCATGGGTACCTGTAAATAGACAAAAAAATACAGAAGTTAAGATAATGTTTATTGATAAAATTGGCAGAAAACTAATTCTRGCGATTCTGTAGSTGATCTATTTTGAAAAMARAATCAATTTTAATCAATCCAAATCTAATAGAATTATACTCAAACTTTTAAACAAATATTTGATCACTAAATCAACACAAAGAAAATCGTTCATGTCAGAAGTAGCCAAATCTATTTGCCAATTTTGAACAGACAAAAAGCATAATTGAAACAATCAAATAATAACAGAGATAGATATGATCTATTTAATTTGTTTTCACTAATTCGAGTATACAACATTGTTTTGGATAATTGAAAAGAAATGAAATCATTTTTTAACCAATCAACAACAACTGCTTCTGTTGCTTCAGCTATCAGCAAAATCCTTTTAAAGTCCAAAACTAACAGAGTTGTTTTTTTGCTTTAATAGATTTGATTGAATTTATCATGCCAATCATTAATATGGATGCATTGCATACGTACATGATTATACCAATTCAAGCATAGGGAATTGTTTGAAAATCCATCCATAAGAAATAAATCGAACTAAGTCAGAACCAAGAGGATCTAACAACAGCAAAATCGTATCAATCTAATACACAATTGTGTTCTATTTTAGGAAACAAATCCTATATACAGGTTGAATGCAGTCATAATCCAAAAAAAAACATTTATCCAAAACGAAATAGAATCATATCAGGTAATTTTAAATCAATAGAATCTATTAAAAACAAACAGGATTAATCTAAAGAAAACCCCAATCGACTATATTAATTCAAACGAACAGAATTGCTTCAAAGCGAACCAAACTGAATTAGAACAATTCAATCTTTTATACTAAACTAAGAATAATAAAATCTCATTAACTAAATCATAGCTATGTCCGAATTTAGCGCAGGAATTTCCCACTCATGATTCATAACAGAATTGTTTTGGTAAAATGAAATCCACATAATCATTCTGAATCAAAACGAACAGATCTATTGAAAGCAAATCCAACCAATTATATTAATCCAAGCAAAAGCATAAATGATGTTGAAATACATACTTGGGCAAAAAGAAAATGCTTCTTTTGACAGACTACTTGATGAATCTGTGGATTGATCAAGGGTTTCAGCAGGAATTTGAGGCACAAGGCTTGATGGGCAGAAGGGGTTTTGAAGCACAGGTCTGGAGAAGTGATAAGCATTCTGGCAAATGCACATAGACCCAAAATGCATGTTCCAGCCACTGAAACTTGACCTGTAAAACAAGAGTTGGATCTCTGTAGTAACTCACTTTCTAAGGAAACCGCTCATGTTGAAGGTAAAGGGGCTAAAAAAGGTTCTGGGTTTTCAACGGTTTGTCCTAATGCAAAACCGTTTTCCCAGAATGCCTCATGCAAAAACGTGACTCTGGGGGAAATTACGGGGGCAATTTTAAACAATCTTCTCTGGAAAAAATGAAACCAAAACCAACTCTGAACATCATGGGGGTTCAATTCACCCTTCAGGATCTAGGAGAGAACATACAGTGGATAGGGGTTTGAGTAGGGTTTGGACTCTTTGCCCAAAAATCAACAGAGGTAACCTGGTAAGGAGGCAGGCATTAATGCCAAAGCGTGTGAGGGTAGTGGAGTTATTCACTACCATCATAATAATTATGGTCAATAGTACCACCTCCGACGTTCATAGTTGTTATACCCACTATAGCATAGTTTAAAACTCATTTCATTTGCTCAACCAATGGAACGATGGTAAGTATATAAACAAACGTGTTCAATCAACGTTATACCAAAGTTTCAAACCATCAATCATACGATTTAAAACCAATACCATATGTTTAACCATGCAGCAATGTATTGTAACAACTCATATCAATAATTTAACCAAGGTGCCAATGGATATTTATACAATCAACAAACCAATAGTTATGAAAAAATAGACATAGGAGTTATATTAAAAGGATACATTTGAAATATATAATCATAACCCCTATGTATCTTAATGAAACCAAAGGTTAGGTAGGTCAAATAAAACACAAATCCAAATGCCAATGCCTTACAAACTCAATAAAACCAAATTACACAATCTATCGAAGCATGAGTACCGATCAAAGGGTCTTGCCAGCTGTATAATGATAAATAAAAGGTAAGCGCAATAGGCATATCGACAAAAGAGATAATGACAGTTTAGATAATGATCGAAATACGACTTTGAAAGACGAAGTTTTTCATGCTTACAGTCGTGAAAACAAAATGAAGAAAATGTGTAAACGTCACAGAAAATAAAAATGTTGTTTATTTAAAGATTGTGACGAACAATTGATGTTTGCAAAACATAGGTGTAGGCAGCTTATAAAACAATAAAAAAAAAATGAATTGGCTGCCAACAATGGCGACACACTGGTAGAAGCAGTTATCTCTATCAAAAGGAACAAATTCAGATTAGGATAGCAAAGAAAATTTCAACTCAAAAATAACAACCAGAAAATCGTATAAACATCATCATTAACCAACTTTTTCAACAGTGTTTTAAAAGATGAAAACAGATAACAGTCTTAAGACCAGCAAGTCACGATATTAAAGATAAAATTTCCAATACTATTGGCATGGCCACTGCTACCAGTAGGCATCCATATCCTCGAAAGGGTTTCCATTTAACCCACTCTGACATCTGTATCCTATTAAGAAGTTCTGGATCGGAATAAAGGACATTAAAGAGGTTTCTTCTTCTTCTTTTTTACAAATTTTCATATGCCTGACATTGCTTCACTGCCAGCGGGCCTGTTCAGTACCCCGACAAAGTTGTCTTGGTGCCATGCATGCATTTACCCACTTCCAGCGGACCTGTTCATCATCCCGACGGGTTTACAAGCACTTCCCATAGCTCTTATTAATAATTCACTTTGTTTTGTTTTTCATAGATATATAGCTGAGTGAGGTGACGCTGAAAATCATGATATTTTAACATATTTTTTCAGACCTCATCAGAATTTTTTAGCATTGTCCTTTATTTAGATCCAGAGATGTTTTATTTACAAAAACAACTTCCTAAGACAGGGAGACATCTTCTGAGTCATTCCTTTACGGAATAGGGAAAGCGTAAAAAGATAATAGATGATCATGGAAAGATTTACTCAGAGATCGAAATCAATTAACTTCTTTCAAACAACAGACTTTTCCAATACAAATATAAACTTCAGCAATATACCATTGATGTTTGTACGAATTTCTTAGAAGTTATTTCAGCGAAGGAATTTTTGTTTTCTTTATATGAATAGCTCGGTACATAGGTATGTGTATTCTAAAAGAAAAAACTGATAAGCATAAGGGAGGAATCAAAACACACCAGCGAAGAAATATTTGAAAGAAAAGAAATCCACACAAAAAAAACAAAAGAAAAAATGTACAGAAGGTGCATCTAAAAACCACATGCAACAAATCCCTTGGGAAACTGAAAGGAAGAAAGGAAAATCCTGTTGATGAGAAAGAAGCCTTACTCATGGTACCTTGGGTGAGGGTTGATTCATATTTATTTATCTCTTTACTTTCCATTTAATATTTTCATGACGATACTGTGTTTTTTGAAAATAAATGTTCAACTAAGAGTAAAGAGAAAAGGATCAAGGGGACTTCCCTGACAATAGCCGTATTATGGTTCTCGTGGTGCGCCCAATTGCGTTCATGACTGCATTATTAAAAAGAGAAATAGTGAGAAATCAAACTACAAGAAAACCTATTCCTAAACCTACCCTAACTATTAAATAAACCAAAATACTACGTGAAGTCATGTTTCCAATGTAGCCATCGGAGTAACTCTAATCCTGCAATGAAAACAAGATCAAGCATTATTAAAAGGAATGGTAATATATCAAAAAATGATAGAAACATATCACGCTTACCTTCATAATTGACATCTAGAAACAAAGTAAGCATGATCTTACCATTTCCTTGGATATTCTTGTTGTACGAATCCTCCAACCATTGCACAATCTTGTTGTGACAAGGGTCATAATGGCATAGGCGAGTGTAAGTAGTTTTGATAAATTTGTCAGGATGATGAGGAAATGGAATAACCATCGGTCGAGGCTGAAATGCCCCATCCTCCTGAAAATTCTCTAAGTGTTCATTAATTTCTTCACATGGAGGATCTAAAAGAAATATGTCACTCCTACTTCCAAGATACTTGGGTAAAAAGAAAGCAAGCTCAACTTTGTCTTTATTATGAAATTTTTTCATATATGAATATTCAAGCCATTCTAAGATCCTGTCACAAAAATGCAGATGCAAACCATGACTTTGATGAAACGAATATATCAATGGGAAACTCATCATAGGAGAATTCGTTCAATCCATTAGATCATTGGGTTGAATGTTTCCTTCAATGCGATTGATCATTTCAAAATGTGAAGCATCAACATTAAGATTCGAGCTAAGCAAAGAACGAGTATGAAACTTAGAATGTTTGATCTCCATAAAACATAATGCATTGTCTTTTTCAACCATAAACTGTGTAAAATCATCTCGTGACATGTCCTTTTCCCATATGAGTGATGAAAGTGCACAAGAGTCAAATCCGGTTTTATCAATGTTATGCTCGAAATTAATTTCACCAAAATTTAGCATATTGAAAGGATATGATTGTGGTGGAAAATAGTAGTATGTTGTAGCTAGGGTGTCAAGTCCACCAGAATCCAGGAACAGATCAGGATATAAAGAATAAAAGGAATGAGAAATAAGCAGATGAAAAGAATCTCTTGAACTATGATACTCAACAATGGTATTCTCAAGACAATTCTCTTCACTTTCTTTAAAACTCTTACTCTGTTTTGGTGACAAATTCCTCAACATAATATGATCATCTAGATTTTCTTTTTGTGTGATAGATAATTCAAAATTTGTGTGACAAGCATCTAGTCTCTCCTGTGAACAAAGTGCATTTTGAGGATGAAGGTTTAAAGTTTCTTCTTCTAGTTGCGTAACTTCTTCTCTAATCAGTTCCATAGGAGTACTAGAACATTCAAGAAGATTTTCGTTGCTTAAATGTTCTTCTATGATTGATTTTAAATGTTGATTAGAGCATGGGATACAAGAATGAGGGTATTCACCTTGAGCCAGAAACAAATCATCTTCCAAACTATTCGAAGACTGAAAATAAAATGATTCAAAGGAAAAACCAATTTGGTTGTCAATAAGAGCCTGATCAATAGATTCTACCTCCCTAGCTTGTTCAACATTATCAAAAGAATTTTTCTCTTCTTGCGAAGAAGACTGTTCTTGTAGTTGAGTGATAGGATTTGCAATTGGTTCTTTATTCGTGATTGAACATGACTGGATGGAAGGGATGGAAGCATCATAGAAGAGATTTAATGCCAATGACATGTCATCGAGATTAAATTTACATAGGATATGATAGAATTTTGTCAAAAATCCTTCTGAATATGGATCATCGTTGACTAGGAAAGTATGAAATTCTTCACATAATTGATCGAAATCATAAATTTCAAAAGCATATAGAAACTCATCTACAAATTGAAACCAATAAAAAATGTGACATGCTGGAAAGGATTCAAACCAATGTTTGATCCGACCTCTAAAAGTAAAAGCGAAAAGTCTGCATAAAACTCCTAAATCTGAGATGTCATGTTTCATGCACTTGCACCAAAACTTGTTAAGGTGGTATTTAGAAGATGTATTGCCTTCACCATCAAAGGTGAGTTTGGATAAGCGAGAGACTGTCTCATTGGGAACATCGGGTAATGAGAAGTTGAAAGCATGTTCCAACACAGTGATTTGGGGAGCCATGGGGGAAATTGAATATATTAAAAATAAAGGCTCCTACAAGGCCAACTTGTCAGTCAACCCTCCTTCTAGCACCATTTGTTGACGGGCGAAATCGACCGTCTGTCAACTGAGAGAGTGGAACCAGTCCGGGGTTGTCTAATAACCCAAGCCGTTTGGGATGAACCACCCTGACGGGTATAGCGGCTCCATTAGCCGATCTAAGGTCCTAAGAAAACAAAAAAGAAAAACTATTCTAAACTAACTAAGCTAACTAGAAACAAAATAAAAACAAACTAATAAACTAATCTAACTAAAACTAACTATTAAACAAACTAAACTAAAACTAATTATTAAAACAAACTAAACTAATATAACTAAAACTATATATATAATCTACTAACTACTACTATACTAACTCTAACTAGTTTACTATCTAACTACTAACTGAAATAAAACTTATTCACAAAATATACAATATCTACAATTTACAGATTTAGATAAAACCTGAAAAACTCGTTTATATTCTGCCCTAAGACAGAGGAAGATAATTTTGTTGATTTTATAATTTTATGAACAGAAATAAAACAGAAAACTAACTAAACTAAACCATTAATCTAAACTACAAATATATATAACTAACCTACTAATATTATACTAACAAGTTAATGAAAATAAAGCACAAATTGACCTGGAGAAAATGCTTCAGATTTGTCCTGTGTCTGCTGATCTTCTAAGTTGATCGGAAGGAGGAAACCCGTACCGAATAATCCAGAAGATTCTCGTAAACGATAAGCTGCAACGCTTCTACAAGTTTGATTACAAGACAAACAAGACATAAAAATACCAACAATTATATGATTTATAAATCTCCACAATTAGGTAAACCTGAATGCAAAGACATATACAAAATAATTCAACTGAAGAAGAAGAGAAATCTGTCATTCATAAACTGAATTAAGTGATTGTTGCATTTTTAAGTAATCGAAGAGATCATATATGGATGAAATATTAATTAATTCATATCATTGTGCAAAATACTATGATAGCTAAAGTAGTCACTAATCAAATGCAAATTGATAAGCATAAACATGAAACAAAAGATTGATATTATGAAAGCAAAAGATGTAGCAGAACACCAACTTCTGTCTTAGTTTGTATTAGATATCCATAATCTTGGTTCTCCCAAAAGAGAGGATGATCCTCTTACAAAAAATAAGAAGTATTTAAAGACTTCCCACAGGTTAAAACATCCCTGTGGGAATTGTCAAAACAATTTACAAAAATCTCTGAATAATCTCCCCCAAATCCCTAATTTTGCCTATGACTAATAATTGAAAACCATCTCTAAACTGTTGTAGCATGCCCAATTGGTTAATGAAATTCGTGGGTACCTGTAAATAGACAAAAAAATACAGAAGTTAAGATAATGTTTATTGATAAAATTGGTAGAAAACTAATTCTGTCGATTCTGTAGCTGATCTATTTTGAAAACAGAATCAATTTTAATCAATCCAAATCTAATATAATTATAATCAAACTTTTAAACAAATATTTGATCACTAAATCAACACAAAGCAAATCGCTCATGTCAGAAGTAGCCAAATCTATTTGCCAATTTTGAACAGACAGAAAGCATAATTGAAACAATCAAATAATAACAGAGATAGATATGCTCTGTTTAATTTGTTTTCACTAATTCGGGTATACAACATTGTTTCGAATAATTGAAAAGAAATGAAATCGTTTTTTAACCAATCAACACCAACCGCTTTTGTTGCTTCAGCTATCAACAAAATCGTTTTAAAATCCAAAACTAACAGAGCTGTTTTTTTGGTTTAATAGATTTCATTGTATTTATCAGGCCAATCATTAATATGGATGCATTGCATACATACAGGATTATACCAATTCAAGCATAGGGAATTGTTTGAAAATCCATCCATAAGAAATAAATCGAACTAAGTCAGAACCGAGAGGATCTAACAACAACAAAATCGTATCAATCTAATACACACATGTGTTCTATTTTAGGAAACAAATCCTTTATATAGGTTGAATGCAGTCATAATCCAAACGAAAACATTTATCCAAAATGAAATAGAATCATATCTGGTAAATTGAAATCAATAGAATATATTAAAAACAAACAGGATTAATCTAAAGCAAACCCCAATCGACTATATTAATTCAAACGAACAGAATTGCTTCAAAGCGAACCAACCTGAATCAGAACAAATCAATCTTTTATACTAAACTGAGAATAATAAAATCTCATTAACTAAATCATAGCTGTGTCTGAATTTAGCGCATGAATTTCCCACTCATGATTCATAACGGAATTGTTTTGGTAAAATGAAATCCACAGAATCATTCTGAATCAAAATGAACAGAGCTATTGAAAGAAAATCCAACCAATTATATTAATCCAAGCAAAAGTAGAAATGATGTTGAAATACATACTTGGGCAGAAAGAAAATTCTTCTTCTGACAGACTGCTTGATGAATTTGTGGATTGATCAAGTCTTTCAACAGGAAGTTGAGGCACAAGGATGGACAGGCAGAAGGGGTTTTGAAGCATAGGTCTGGAGAAGTGATAAGCATTCTGGCAAATGCACACAGACCCAAAATGCAGGTTCCAGCCACTGAAAATTGACCTGTAAAACAAGAGTTGGATCTCTGTAGTAACTCACTTTCTGAGGAAACTGCCCATGGGGAAGGTAAAGGGGCTAAAATAGGTTCTGGGTTTTCAACGGTTTGTCCTAATTCAAAACCCTTTGCCCAGAATTCCTCATGCAAAAATGTGACTCTGGGGGCAATTACGGGGGCAATTTTAAACAATCTTCTCTGGGAAAAATGAAACCAAAACCGACTCTGAACATCATGGGGGTTCAATTTTCCCTTCAGGAGCTAGGAGAGAACATACAGTTGACAGGGGTTTGGGTAGGGTTTGGACTCTTTGCCCAAAAATCAACAGAGGTAACCTGGTAAGGAGGCAGACATTAATGCCAAAGTGTGCGAGGGTAGTGGAGTTATTCACTGCCATGCATAATAATTATGGTCAATAGTACCACCATCGGCATTCATAGTTGTTATACCCACTATAGCATAGTTTAAAACTCATGTCATTTTCTCAACCAATGGAACGATGGTAAGTATATAAACAAACGTGTTCAATCAATGTTATACCAAAGTTTCAAACCATCAATCATATGATTTAAAACCAATACCATATGTTTAACCATGCGCCAATGTATTGTAACAGCTCATATCAATAATTTAACCAAGCTGCCAATGGATCTTCATACAATCAACAAACCAATAGTTATGAAAAATTAGACATATGCGCTATATTAAAAGGATACATATGAAAGATATAAGCATAACCCCTATGTATCTTAATGAAACCAAAGGTTAGGTAGGTCAAATAAAATGCAAATCCAAATGCCAATGCCTTACAAACGCAATAAAACCAAATTACACAATCTATTGAAGCATGAGTACCGATCAAAGGGTCTTGTCAGCTATATAATGATAAATAAAAGGTAAGCGCAATAGGCATATCGACAAAAGAGATAATGACAGTTCAGATAATGATCGAAATACGAATTCGAAAGACGAAGTTTTTCACGCTTACAGTCGTGAAAACAAAACGAAGGCAAATGTGTAAACGTCACAGAAAATAAAAATGTTGTTTATTTAAAGATTGCAATGAACAATTGATGTTTGTAAAACATAGGTGTAGGCAGCTTATAAAACAATAAAAAAAAAATGAATTGGCTCCCAACACATGTGTGAATCCTCACTAGGGTCACCACTCTGTTGAGTTGTAAGTTCATCAATGGTCTATGATATGTATATTGATACACTGGTTCTATCATCCTATCCATCGAACTGCCCCTCCAATGTGCAAGGGAAACTATCCTCCTCAAGTGTGCTAGAATCATTAGCCTCTGTGCAAGAGTCACTATCACTAGCCTTTGTGCAAGAGTCACTATCATTATCAGACTGTTGCAAAGGAGTATCTATCACTCCATCCTCAGACACCTCATCATCACCGTCATAGTGCATCTCAATGATATGCTTCTTACCCTTACCCCTACACCTATGATATGGTTCCCAAGGCACCTTGCAACTGTAACAAAGTTGTGTGCTCCTAATGGGTGTGGGGTTTCTCTATGCTTCCCTCCATATAGTTGTTGTGGCCATGTATTCCTCTTTTTGTTTGAACTGGAATGAAATCTCATCTATTCTCCACCTAGGATATTTCAAGGATAAATATTGTTGGATGGTTATTACGGCCCTAGTTTCCTCACTAAGGTCGTAGTAGTATTCCCATCTACTATGTACAGTCTCTCTAGTAAAATCCACAATATCCATGTCCTCTTATGGAAGACCCCTCTATGGCTCTGCATGGATGTGTTAATTCCCACTAGATGGCAAGAATATAAGCTCTGATACCACTATACTTATCACAAGCCATTATGCCGAGATAATCACAGTTTTGTTGTCTTTTTAAAACTTTTAGTGGTTGTGGTATTTTGTCAAACACTTTTCTTACAATTACGCTTAGGGTTTTACTGATGTGTTTATATGTGTGTATGCAACTATAAACAAGAATATATAACCATGGAACATACCTCAACCATATGCAATATGATAGACAATCCAAAAAATCACAAATCTGCTTTTATTCATAAAATAGAAGAACCTGGTACAATGAAGATGCCGATCTGGAATGCTCAATAGATGGCTAAGAAGATAGACAATATAAGCTACTACAAAAAGCTCCTGATAATAAAAAATAAGCCTCCAAAGGCTAGATAAGAGATGAAGAACAATACCAAGGTAGATCTGGTCCGTATGAAGTGCCAAACCCCCACTGGAAGATGCCATTCCCTCTTGGAATGTTGAAGCTCCTCAATAATTCGACCCAACTATCAATGATGTCCAATCACCTCAAGAAATATGCCAAACAATAGATCAGGTGATGGAAAGAACAACCCACGTGGCAGAATCTCCAAGATCCCTCTCAAACCCTATGGATCTAAAACTCCTCCAATGAATGGTGCGCCCCCCATTGATGCCTGAAACCATAGATAATTTGGTCAAGATAAATGAGGCTTCCAAACCTCCTGAAACTCTCCAAAATTATAGATCGGGCCTTGGTTACCTACCCGGTGAAGTCCCAAGCGAAATGGTGAAGATCTGAGCTAGAAAATCACTGAAATGACTTTCAAAAGTTTTCTCCTCTCCTCCAATTCGTCCGATGCGTATAATAAATCAAATGGCACCTGAAACTCCTCTTGAATGGACTAGATCTGATGTCCAAGTCTCTGCAATGAAAACCCAGGTGATAGTATCTCCAAAAGCCCTGCCAATCACCTGCAATGAACCTCTCTCAAAGAATGGTGCACCCCCCTTGCTGGAAACCCCCAATGGTGCACCCTCCTTCTCTTCCTCTGCCTGTGGCTAGTGTAGAACCCTTCTGGACTGATGTATATCCGATCTAGAATGGTGTGGGAGTGTATTGCATATCTGAGACCAATCTTGGGACAATCTTGGTGGAATCTTTCACCACCGAATCATCCTTTAGGGTTTGTTAAGTCAAAAACCTCAAAACCCCCAATGTTGGGCTCACTAGATGCAAGCGAGATATCAAAGGATGACCATACATGAATGCATGAGTAGAGGCCCTTTCCTTTCCTTTATACTTTTTTCTCACCATGTCCCTCCAAAGTGACTTTCATTTTATTAATAATTAATTAATTAATTAACTTTTTTACCTCTGAAAAGATCCTTATCTCTCCTTATGGCTTCCCTGGCCACTGAAAGTCACTTCTCACCATCCCATCCTGTAGTGTTTCTTATCTCAATTCCAATGAGATACTACACTAAGAGGTTCCTCCAAGTAATGTGCCCAAAATGACCTCTTCAGTGAATTTAATTAACTTATAGCTCAAAATAGTCAAAATCATGGAAATCGTCGGAATGCAACGAAACCAAAGCCAACCTGTGTGAAATGGCTCATAATGATGGAATATGATGAGAAATGAAACATGGACCTTACAATGCCTCTCATTAACCCATGTACTCGCTATAACATCCATATGGCTACTCTGGTCATCATAAATCTCTTCACTGTGATGATGTCCTAAAGTGGGGACGTTATGGACTTCGACAAGCTGGTCAAAGACGAAGCACTAGACGAAGCGAAGATTGCGGGATATTGCCCCCTTTTGTTGAATTTTTGGGTTTAGGTTTTATGTAATGGATATGGGATGTCGACCCATGGGTTTGCCCATGCTTAGGCCCCTCTTGTAATGTATAAGTAGATATCTAGGCGGTGTAATAAGGAGACTATATCTAGTATGTATAACGGTGCTAAGTTCTAAGAAATCGATCTATGTGATTGTAAGAGGCTTCATGCATACTATATGTTGAGAACTTGTAGATCTAAGTAAAAATGACTATGTAGAGACTCTATTCTTGGACCTAACTCGGGGAAGGAGGATCTCGTGAGGTACATGCAAATCTCTTGTCCCATGCAGAGTTGGTTTTTTGGCTATGTGTATGTAATAATATTGAAAGAACATAATAAAGAAGACGAAGATTTGGTGGACGTAGCTCCACACTGGGGTTGAACCACATATATATTGTTTTATGGTTCTTTGTGCTATGTTGTTCATATGTTTATGTATTTAATTTCTTAGTGCTTTATTCTAGATGAATGTTAATTCTTAGTGATGTAAATGAATGATAGATCTTATCTATTTCTATGTGTTAAGTGCTTGTATGTGTTAGATCTTGTTGAATATTGTGTTGTTCTATAATCAGGGAATTACCCGTGATGTGAATAAGGGTTAAATATTAATGAATGTTAACTACTAAGTGCTTTGTTAAGTATTTTGATCACAGATATGTGTCCCATCTAGGTTGCATACATTTGAGTCCTACAATCCCCCCTTCCTCTACCTCAGGTGAGACCTCATCTGCTTCACAGGTGTTGTCGAAAGGGTAGGTAGTTAGGGTTTTGTTAGTGCATTGTTGAATCTTTGAACCCCGGGTCTTCCCTTGTGCCAAACATTGCCCTACCTCAGGGGTTTTCTTAGAATAAAAGTGTGGCTTCTTCTATATTTCTTTGTGGATCTATTATGTATTCAACATTTGGTGAATGGTTTCGTTTATTCATGATTATTTCTGAAGTATATTTGCATATCTATTCAGGTAGTCAACAAGTGGTGTTAGAGCACTTTCCTTGGTAAGAAGTGTGGACATTTTCTCTTAAGTAATCCACGGGGGCTAAAATAAGAATCCAGGGGGCCTCTTTTCTTAAGTAATCTAAACGATGCCGAAAAGAATAAATAAGCTCTCATTATATGTTTTTTTCAAAGTTTAAGCAAGCCTGAAAGACAACAAACCATGCTCATAGGGAGTCCCTTGGGTACGAGCCAAAAAAGATAAATAAGAATGAGTCTTTGATATACAATCATGGCAGGACTAAAAGGACTCCCAAGCCTATGGAGAAAACCCACAACATGGATTCCAAAATGTAGCAAAGGATCTGTTATCACCATAACAATTTTCTTTTTGATGGAATCCAAGTCTCGGGATTTAGCAAGGGGCTAGATCAGTGTGGAGACGTGATAGTTTGGAGGAAAGGGTCACACCTACCAGAGAAGGGATAAATATAGTGGAGGAGCGAAAGTTGATGCGACCCAATGGGCCATAGATCTCAAACATCCCAAATCAATAGTCAAAAGCCTTATCAGGCGGGGAACTAGCATAAAGTTTAATCATTGAGAGTGGGATGATAGAAATACCATGGTTTCATATCGCAACCACGTGGTGCCACCATAGGCATATCAAGGTGAAAACTGGTCTACCCCAAACCATTTTTCTTCGCCCCCGATATCGGAGAGCATATAAAAGGAAGGCCCTCGGAAATTATTTTATGATATTTCAAATCATTTGAATGCTTGAAAAGTGGTGCAAACACTCAGTTCAAACTAAATATGAATAGTGACCCAGACTCATGCATTATCCACTCGTTCACAAGTATTTTTCATCATGGCCATGAATCTTGTCATTTTATTCGTAAGAGAACAAGATCCCACCTTGAAAGAAGAATCCCTAATTGACAGAAACTTCGATATATTTGACACAAAAATAACCCTTTCACCCATATCCATATCCAGAGCCAATTTGTTAGATAATGTGGGGAAACAAATACCTTTCCTCGAAATTCATAAGCTGGTGTGCAAAACAATACTCACAGGTAGAAAAGGTTGTTTTAAATAAGTGAGGGTCAAAGGTCCTATGCAGAGTAGATATTCCTTCAATTTGACATGCCCTCAGTACACTAGATTACCCCCCCACAACATCTGAACCCTTCGAGGAAGAGAAGCTAATTACAGTCTATAGAGAATGTCCCCCGAAGGTCAAAACCCTATTTTGCAGACTATTGTTAAACCTGAACATCATTATGAGAGTCTGTCATTTCCTCTGAATGTAAGCATCATGGTTATTGAGGTTGAGTTGGCATGTTCCATACCCAATCAGATTTTAGGTTTAGATAATGAAAAATTTGTAGTAGAGGTCATGTTGGGTTTTTTGTTGACCTTTTTTTAGTGAGATTCTAGTCAATCAATCTGTATCAGTTTTGAAAATTTCATATCCAATAATGTACACAAGAAACTAGTGAATTTCCAATCACTACGGCACTTCAGGTATTACACACACTTTTTGAGAATGTTCCTAGAGACAAACAAGACAGAGTTCCCTGAAGCTACATTCATCATAATTGAATGAAAAAGGAACACAATGCTCATCTTTCTAAATAAGATCATGTCAAAATTTTATAGCTTGATCTTCAACATCAACCTACCAAGGGTTTTAGAAGAAATGAAAAGTTATTTGCAACCCAATCCAGAGAACATAGTAGGATATTGGGTGTTGTTCATGCACTCTGCTTTAATTTGGGTATATGGTTATCAAGAGGCACCTTACCTTCTACCTGTTTTCCTGACTTTGAGAGTCTTTGCACTAGAGTTCATCGGGCAAATAATCGTGTCAGAAATGGTACATTTTCTGAAAATGCACAAAGCGTCTAACTTAAAGTTTCCTTTCATAATAGGACCCTTTGTTGTAAAGACTAGATCCTCCTTGCCTCAAATCTAGGCCAAGCTCAAGGAGTTTGGATTTTCACAGTTACAAGGGAGAAAATATGATCCACACTAGTTCATATCTAAAAGAAGACTGATGAGCAAACAAGGCCCTTATGAACATGAATATGTTGAAGGCTTTGATAATCTAGAAAATATGGAAACCTGTGCAGATATGGAAGTCATTTTGCAGCCTGATCAGACACAACAAATAGAGTCAACCTCGCAGCAGACCCAGACACATAAAAATCCTCCAAGGATAATTATTAAATCTCCCAAGATGATTTTTTATAGAAAAAGTACCATTTCATAGGCCTTGGGCACTAGTGGTCAGCAAAATGTTCCCAAGAAAATGAAAATCATACAATCTCCACAGATAGTAAAACAGGAGGAAGAAAAACATAACAAGCAAATGAATATGGAAATGGTGGAGAGTGGGACCAAAAATGAAGAGGCTAGTATAGAAAGCATGCCACGGAGTGAAGGAAGCTCAAGGGATTTTTGCAACAAGAAACATGTCCTTAATAAGACACCTGGGGCAGTCTACCAATCCAAATAATATCTAGAAAATCAATATGCTGTGAAAGGGAGCTTGGTTATGAGAGAAATAAGAGATTTGATTCCCAAGGTAGAAAGGGTTTCTTATCATAAGTCTTCCTTGTTCTCAGTCAAGGATGTACAAATAAATACACTCAACATGGCGGTGGAAGATGAGGATAAAATGTCTGAAATTAAGCTGCATTATGAAAATATCAGTTCCCCAGACAAGGTGAAATTTCACAGAAACACCAGTGACATGTTGTATTTAGACTAATTGAGTGTGATTTTGAGGGTTGCAAGGATGACAACTCATACACTCAAGTTGGAAGGACAATTCAGGAAGGAAAAAAAATCCATCAGATCCTGGTAGACTCAAGTCAAAAGATTAGAATCTGAAGGCTCCCAAGAGAATTCACACCAAACTTCTACTTCTAGAAGTTTCTTCCTATACAATATTAATAGGTGGTTGGTAGAACTATATAAAGGGGTTCAAGCAATGTAATTAGATATGAATATAAGTGTTTTATTTGGATTTGAATCACATTAGGATATTTCCCTCTCGAAGAGGCAAGTGAACATGAGATGATCCCTTCCATAATATGATTAGAATCTGAAGGCTCCCAAGAGAATTCACACCAAACTTCTACTTCTAGAAGTTTCTTCCTATACAATGTTATTAGGTGGTTGGTAGAACTATATAAAGGGGTTCAAGAAATGTAATGAGATATGAAGATAAGTATTATATTTGGAGTTGAATCGCATTAGGGTATTTCCCCCTCGAAGAGGCAAGTGAACATGAGACGATCCCTTCCATAATATGATCCATCGTATGGTGTTTCATGTTGGCCCTCGACCAAGTTTTGGATAACCTTGGTTGTGTTTGACCATTTTTGAGACTTCGATAGGTTGTTCGAAGACAAAATGCTAGGCGAAGCGAAGATTGCAGGATCTCAACCCCTTTTGCAGACTTTTTGGGTTTAGGGTTCATGTAACAAGTATGGGATGTCGGCCCATGGGTTTACCCAATCTTAGTCCTTTTTTTTAATGTATAAATAGATATCTAGGCGATGTAAGAAGGAGACTAGATCTAGTATATCTAAGGGTGCACATTGTATGGTGTTTCCTGTTGGCCCTCGACCAAGTTTTGGATAACCTTGGTCGTGTTTAACGATTTTTGAGACTTCGACAGGTTGGTCGAAGATGAAATGCCAGGCGAAGCGAAGATTGCAGGATCTCACCCCCTTTTGCAGACTTTTTGGGTTTAGCGTTTATGTAACAGGTATGGGATGTCGGACCATGGGTTTACCCATGCTTACTCCCCTTTTTTAATGTATAAATAGATATCTAGGTGATGTAAGAAGGAGACTAGATCTAGTATATCTAAGGGTGCTAAGTGATAATAAATCTATCTATGTGATTGTAAGAGGCTTTGTGCATACTATATATCGATAACTTGCAGAGCTAAGCACAAGTGACTGTGTAGAGGCTCTATGCTTGGACCTAATTCGGGGAAGGGGGATTTGACGAGGTGTGCATAGATCTCTTATCCCATGCGGAGTTGGTTTTGCAGCTCTGTGCATGTAAGAAGATTGAAAGAAGATAATAAAGAATACTAAGAGTTGGTGGACATAGCCCCACCCTGGGGGTGAATCACATATATCATGTGTTATGGTGCTTTGTGCTATGTTGTTCATATGTTTATGTATTTAATTGATTACTTCTTTATTCTGGATGAATGTTAATGATTATTTATGTAAATGAATGTTAGATCTGATATATTTCTATGTGATAAGTTCTTGGATGTGTTAGATCTTGTTGAATATTGCATTGTTATGTAATCGGGGTTTTACCTGTGATGTGAATAAGGGTTAAATACTAATGAATGTTAACTACTAAGTGCTCTGTTAAGTATTGTGATCACATATATGTCTCCCAGCTATGTTGCAGACATCTGAGTCCTGAAACCCCCCCTGCCTATACCTTGAGTGAGACTTCATATTCGTCAAAGGTGTTGCCGAAAGGGTCAATAGTTAGGGTTTTGTTGGTTTGTTGTTGAAGCGTTGAACCCTGGGTCTACCCCTGTGCCAAAAAATGGTTCCATTATTGAGACCTGAAATAGTGATTGTTGGGAACTGAAGAAAAGAGAAAGCTATGTGCGAATATTTTTTTCCCTAGAGTGCAATACTCTACTATACTTGTGAAGCTTTGTGCTAGGAAGAGAAGTCTGATCTGAAGAAAAGAGATAAGATCTTAAAATTTTGTGCTCTGATAAAGGTTAGATAAGTGGAAATTTTTCTTTCAAAAAGATGGATCTAGGTATGTTTAATAGATTTGGTCCTTGTTCGAAAACTAGGGCACAACTATAAGAAACAAGATATGATATGAATAGATATGATAGAAATAGTGAAAGATATGATATTCTTATGCATAGAAAGAATTGTTGCACTAATAGTGGATGCAGGATCCTAGAAAGAATTTTTTGCAGGTCCACCACTGTGATCCCAGTGAACAGTATAGGAAAGGTTGGGGATCATTCAAGACAAAGAGAGGATTGACTCTTTGTTATAGTTGTATAAGACCAAGACATCTTTCTAAGGAATGCCCTAGTAGAGGTCCTATTTTCCTTTCTTGTAAATGTAATGAACATGAACTTTTGGATTTCCCTAAGATGATTTCTAAAGTTAAAAAGATGAAGATGAGACAAGAAAACTCAGAGGAAGGCCAAGAGACTAAGAAGATGCTAAAAGACCAGAAAGAATCAGAGGCTATATTATTGCAGATGAAAGAAATATTGAATGATCATAGAGACACCAGTTTATCAGAGATCTTAAAAGAGAAAGAATGCATAGAAACAAGAATAGGATACCTCGACATCGACTGTGTGTTATACGTATAAACACATACAAATATCATGACATAAAGTACTTGGGAAATATTAGGAAATCCTTCTATGATTCCTTCATTGGGAGGAATATGATTGTTTAAAGAAAAGATGATAACCCTATGTGCAAGACTTACCCATATACCTATGATTTCTCATGGAGCATTGATATAAGAATAATTTGAGGTCATTAAATTTGTTGAGAACAATGACCCCTTTGCATTTTTTCTAGGAAAGACCTGGTTTGAGAAAGATTAGACCCGAAGGAAAGAAGAAGAGGAAGCTCTAGAACATAAAAAGAAAGAATTAAGGGATTTCATGGCTAGGAGAATAACACACTTAATAGAAGAGAAGGACGACAAGTCGAAGCAACTTAGGGCTAGAGACCGAGATTTCAAAGTTGAAAGAACACAAGAAGAATTGAAGAACCTATCCATACAGGAAAGTATAACACCTACTCCAGAAAGAGAAGAAGTATTACCCTTGAACCTTGTGAAATATCCTCAACAGTGTGAAGTTACTATGATAAGAACATATAAGAACAATAATGGAAAAAGGAATCCAGAGACCCAGATCACAGGGAAGAAGGATAGAAATATCAGTAAAAAGAAAGCTAATTTACAAAAATTATAGGAATTCCCAGGGAGGACCTCGCAGAAGGAAGATTTACAAAACTTGAACCTTGTTGGAATAGCAGGACAATGCATATTGGCACTTCGCCACGACGAAGAAATATGACCATTGGAGGCTTCTCGACCATTAGAACGATGCTCCAGAATGGTTAGAAACACAATTATTGCCAGAACGTTCTCCATTGAACCATTGGGACTACGCCATAACAGATGGAATCACATTGATTGAGCCACTCCTACCAATTGGAGGATCCGGTTATGATGTTATCCATTTAACTCGTTGGATATCTCACTGAGAACAATTTTGAAAACAATGATTATTCGAGCCCATAGAGGGATGAATATTACCACACTGTACTTATTAAGACATCGCCACCTGTTCTGTTACCTTCATTGTTTGTTCACCAGACTGATATATCTGATCTCGAGCGTGCATGTCGGATGACATTAGCGTAGTAGAAAAATCCATCTAAGAAATCCTAATAGACCTCATTGCTGAGAAGGAACTATCTGCAGTTGTACAATCTTAATCAATGTGAGGATTGGAAGCATCCCCATCGACTGCACAGCGTTGTTCTAGCCAAACCGCTGCTGAGAAACATGGCAAGCATCGTGATGAATTATCAAATGCGAAGCTCATCCCATAAATCCTGTCCAATTACATACCGCCTTTGGCTGGTGTGGTGAGTCGTGACAACGTCCCGAGGGACTTCGACTACACATTGATCATTGCGTACCTCCCAAAGGGGATACCCATATTCAAACTGTAATTGGAGAGGATTCTGATTTTTAAGATCGACGACTATAACTTTGTAGATCACAAAAACTACTTAATGCTCACACCACATAATTATTTGACCAAGACAATGAGGAAGAATTCGAATATAATTTCCCATCCATGGACCATGGACATCGCGAGGTCCACGATCCTCAATGTGATGAAGTTACCACACTTTGGAATACATCAAGAGGTTAACGTGTGCATTAATATCATGTTGTCGTGCTTCCATGGAGGTTACCTATGGTTGGATAAGTGAATCACTGTCAATATGAAACTGATCCAATGGATCACTAAGTTAGGCATGCATGTACTAGACCCACAATATTTTTACCCAGGGAAGGCTGTAGATCGCGCCCTAGCATAGACAATAAAAGACACATATGACGATGTGGAGAAGGGGAAGTGGGGCTATAAGGTAGCCTCCATCCGGAATGGTGTAGTGCGCCTAGCTTTCCAATTGATCACTAGTAATATCGTTAGATAGAATAGGCCAAGGCAGGTCACAAGGTTTCACCGACATCCCATACCCGTTACATAAACCCTAAACCCAAAAAGTCCGCAAAAGGGGGTGAGATCCTGCGATCTTTGCTTTGCCTGGAATTTCGTCTTCGACCAACCTATCGAAGTCTAAAAAATGGTCAAACACAACCAAGGTTCTCCAAAACTTGGTCGAGGGCCAACAATCAACACCATACAATGGATCATATTATGGAAGGGATCATCTCATGTTCACTTGCCTCTTCGAGGGGGAAATATTCTAATGTGATTCAACTCCAAATACAACACTTATCTTCATATCTCATTACATTTCTTGAACACCTTTATATAGTTCTACCAACCACCTAATAACCTTGTATAGGAATAAACTTCCAGAAGTAGAAGTTTGGTGTGAATTCTCTTGGGATCCTTAAGATTCTAATCTTGGGAGCCTTCAGATTCTAATAACTTTCGTTGTCAGGGAACAAAAGTTAAATATTCCCTGGAAAAAATGACTTGAAGCTCTAGTTTTGATCCCTGAGGGTTGTAGTGGATGAATTAACTTATTGGCCGAGATTATTTTTTCCCTGGAAAATCCCTTACCAAGAAACCACTTGCACCAAACATTGTGAGCTAGAAATCCTGGCTCCCAAGAGAATTCAAACTAGGAGAAACCCAGACCCAGAAGCTGCAATTCCTGTGTTTGATCCTAAAAAGMTTGTACATAAAAGAAAATAAAATCTAGTAAACCTAGTGTTTCATCTAGACTGATGTTTTTCCTTACCCAAGGATGGAGTGACGAGCATTGAATACCTTTATTTTGACRTGAAAATTAAACAAATTATGTTCAGAACTAAATCTGAATCCCGTTTGACCAAGGTCATCTTTGACGAAAAAAGATTTCAAGATTTGGTTTTAGTTGCATCTTCCAAGTTTATAGTGATCCACACTCTGAACCAACAACCACTCTGACCCCTCACAACATCCATGGAAGCTATATTTTCTCCTCTCGTATTGCTTGCTCAACTACATGATTTACCTCGAGAGTATAACCTAAGGATCAAACAATATGATGTTGAAGGTATCATATCATCCCAGAATCACCTATATTGGTTTAATAACTTTACAGACTTAGAAGAAGTGGACTTTGAAGATGTAAAAATGAGATTGTTTGCACAAAGTCTTGCGGAAGAAGTGAGGAAGTGGTTCAGAGCCCTTCTAGCAACTAGTATCGTAGATTTTGAGGCCTTTGAAACCAACTTCCTTGCAAAATGGGGAGACAAGAAAAATCCCCTTCAGTTGTTGACCTCGTATAACAACATGAAGAGATCACCTGATGAAACAGTACAGGACTTTTCATCCAGATTCGTAAAGGTATATAATTTGATTTCTGTTGAGGTAAAACCCCCTCCTAAAGTTGATCAACTCAGAAATGTTGATTCTTTTGGAAGTGATTTTTCTTTTTTATTGAGAGAACGAAGATCTTCTACATTAGAGGATATGATGACTCATGCCATATAATTCGAAGTGAATCTAATGGCTTCAGGAAAGAAAAAATCTAACTCTTGAAGGGACACAAATATATCTCAAGATAAGGAACAACCTTCAACCTCCCAAACATCAGAAGAAATGTTTGAAAAAATGATGAGAACCATAGAGAGAATGACAGAAGGAATGGCCTTAGATAATAGGACTAACCCCAAAGAACAAGATGAAGGTCCACCTAGAAATTCAATGAGACCAAAAATCCCACAAATCATACAAACAGAGAAAAGAAATCAGGGGAATCAGGCAAATCAAGGAGATCAGAGAAATCAAGGAAATCAGGCAAATTAGAGAAATCAAGGGAATCAGGGGGAACAACAAGTAATTCTGTTGGAGTTACTTCACACACACCTAGGATTTCTTTTTACTAAGGTTTTTATTTTTTTATTAGTCATAATTAGTCATTATCCAGTCTCCTATATTTTAGGAGAGAATATTCCACCTAGAGAATATTCTCTTTCAGTTCACGCTTCAGTTTGAGTAGTTGAGTTGAGTTTAGATGATGCATTGGGATCATCACCATGCAACATTGGGATAATCACCATGATAATTCAACCTTTCCTTGGTATCCTCACTAGAGTGGCACATTAGCCTTGATTTCTTGAGTTAACTCCTCACTACTTTCTGTTCATTCAGTTAACTGAAGACTAGATGACTAGTTAACCCAACTAGGTGGCAGTTCACTCMTGTAACTGCCTGAGAGACTAGAATAGGTGGTAGTTCACTCCCATAACTACTGGTGTGTGTCCATATCACTCTTGACCACCACTATGGTGAATTTTTTCACCTCAAGTCGAACTCATTGAGTTATACAGAGTATATCATGTGTAAATTATTCATTATTCACAACGGTTAATGAGAATTCTTTTCATTCTTTCTCTCCTTCTTATTTTTCTAATTCTCTTTGAAAATATGTGTATCATTGTTTAGATAGATATATTCTGTGCAGTTTCAACACATTTACATGGTATCAGAGCCGACGAACTGCTAAGAAAAAGCTACCCCAAAAATTTTTTGCAGGTACAAAAGATTGAAGACAGCGAAAAGATGGAATTCCAAAAAGAATTCATTCTTACACTTTACAACTATTTTGCATGGAAGGAGAAAATAGCCATACATATTCTATCTAGAGGGTTCTATATATTAACCATGAATACATATATAGATTCGACATCAGCCATAGAAAAATCCAAGTACTTGAATTGCATGGATGAGGAACTCGGAACAATTTGCAGTCTTATTTCTTGTAACGCCCCTAAACTGATAAATGATTAAAGGTTATTAAGCAAGATTTAATTGATAAAGAATTACAATTAATAAAATAACATTGATTTCATACTTCATTCAATGATCTGATAAACCAATCTAAAAGACATTCAGTAAGAATGGAGATAACAACAGAGTTACGTATGCACAGGGTTGCGTATGCAGGGTGCGGAAGCCCATAAATCCCGAGGCAATAAAATTTATTGGGGGACACAGGTCGAAGGACGCGTGGAGGGGGTTGGTGGTAGAGTTACTGCGTCAGGCGGCAGGGAGGGATAAGGGACGGGAAGAGGGGGATGTGCAGGCCATTCGGCGGGGATGGATGGTGCGGGGCTGTGAGCTCAGGACCACTGTAATTGCCGGAAGCAGAGAGATTCTGCGTACTGTGATATTTGGCTGTGAACTATTGTGTTGGGTGAGCAGAGGGCCTCTGGACTCTATGTTTTTTGATGAACTGTTGTATTCTGTGGCGAGCAGAGAGTTCTGCACCACGGTATCTACTGTGAGTAGCAATTTTCTGTACACTACTGTATTGGCTGTGAGCCTATGGTATTTTGTGGACTGTTGGCTTGCTGTAAGAAAGGAACAGAGTGTTCTGAACTATGGCTTGATCTAGGGAGGCACCAAGTTGCTGAAGGTTTTGGGCACAGAGGGCCAGGATATCCGTAGATATCCTGAAGCTAGGTAGTTTTCCTAGTTGGCAGGGAGGACAGTAGTTTTGGGCAGTTAATTGCTTGTTTGTGGTAGGGTTAATTTGTGCATCAGCAGGAGTAGAGGTGGCAAGGCAGCAGAAATTAGCATCAGTATCAGGTATTGGTCAAGTTATGCATTTATCTCATTTTTACCAGAAAGTTATTACCCTGTGATAAATCTAAATTACCGAATTTGTTGTTGAGAAAATAAATATATGTTGTGAAATTGTTATCTCCGTTTAGAAAATGAATTGTTATGAAATTAAATTAATGCCTAGAATGATATGGGCATTACATATGGTATCAAAGCGTCTTAGTTCAAAATCTAGGGCCTAAGGGCCGAAAACTGGAGTGTTAACTCTAGCCACGTTTAACCTGTAAGAGATACACATTCAGTGGACTAATTGTGACTAATACATGATACAGTAGGGTATCCAAGTTATTGAGCACGGAAAAGAGAAGTCATAACTTAATTTTATTGAGTAATGTCGTTAATGAAGTTTTGGGTAGAATAGGTACCTAGAACCAATGAAAATGTCAAGGGAAACTTAACAGACATGTATCGCACAGGAACAGTGTAAACTAGTTTCCCGTGTTAGCCTTGATGATTGTAATAATGTAAAAACTTCAAAAAACTATAGACCCACATAAATTTCAACCGTGCCAAGAAAGAAATTTGTACACTACATGAAGTTTCATGCAATTGATCATTATCCCAAAGGGAGTTGTCTATTACATGGGATAACATATCTGCGCCGTTAGATCTCGGGCGAAATCCCATCGGCCGTTAGATCTAGAAAAGTTGCATGGGGTTTAAGCCCTAGTGTGCACAGGAGGAGTCACCAGGAAAATATGAGTCATCGGAGTTTTGGGAAGTCAGAGAATCGAGACCTTGTCATCCTCGAAATTCTGAGAATGGATCCTAGCCGTTGATCTCGGCAGGACACGTGTCAGCGTCTGGGGAGGCATCGGGATTTTACCCATTGGGAATTTCAGGAGTGTAGAGTCGTTGTATCAGGAAATCGTGATCCGCTATTTCCCGACGGGATCAGAGCCGTCCAAATGAAAAGAACACGTGTCAGTAGATCCCGTAGAGTCGGAGATCAACATATTGGAGTTTCTGGAGTCATGAAACTCTTGCGCAATGGAATCGCGATCCGCGATTTCCCGATACGATCGAAGCCATTCCATTTGAGGGACGCGTGTCGCAGATCCAGAGAAAGTCAGGAATCGGGAATCTCGTGGACATAGGCACATTGGTATCGAAATCTCGAAACCACGAGAAGCGATCTGGACCATCCATTTGGAAGGACACGTGGCAGAGATCGCATGAGAGTCAGGATATTGGTCATCAGGAAATCGGAGTTCTTGAGGTCATGAGAACTAGGACCTCGAAGGTCCCGAAAGCTCGAGAGTCAATTACGACTGTCCATCTTCAAGGACGGGTGGCAAAGGATCGGGCGCTGTCGGAGTTTTGTTCATCGGAGAATCGGGGATTCCGGAGACGTAAGACTTGTGTAGGTTGAAATCGTGATACGCGATTTCCCGATCGGATCTGGACCGTCCATTGTGAGTGACACGTCGCGGAGGATCCCGAAGAGTCAGAGATCGGGAAATTGGGGTTTTCAAAGATAAGGAAACCGCGTCGCTGGGAATCGCGATCGGCGATATCCCGATAGTGACGTAAGCAAAGTAGGGACCACCAGGGTTAAAGTGGTGGACAGGTGTCCGTCATCCTAGAAGGGGTCGAGAAATACATGGATAAAATCCGACACAATCACAACCGTCCATCTGTGGGACAGGTGGCAGCCATCGAGAACCATCGGCATTTGGCCCTATCGGGAAATCGGGGTTTCCGAGGACAAGAGACTCGAGCATGTTGAAATCACAATACGCGATTTCCCAATGGGATCTGGATCGTCCATTGGGTGAGGACACGTGGCGGTGATCAGGGCCATCGGAGTTGGTGCATCGGGAAATCAGCGTTTCCGTGGACAAGAGATCGGGAAATATCGGTTGAAAATCTCGACGAGATCTGAGCCGTCCATCACACCGGACAGGTGTCAGGGATCGGGCGAAAGTCGCAGATCGGGATATCGGAGTTTTTGAGGGTAAAGAAATGGTGCATCAGGAAATTGCGATCCACAATTTCCCGATGAGATCCGAGCCATTCATCTAGAGGGACGCGTGTCAGAGGATCCCGAGGAGTTGGAGTTCGGCATATCGGAGTTTCTGGAGTCATGAAACTCAGACATAATGAAATCGCGATTCATGATTTCCCAACACGGTCGGAGCCGTTCGATTGGAGGGACGCGTGTCGGTGGATCTGAAAGCATTGGGATTTCATGGTTTTGCATACATGGGAATTGTTGTGTTGGAAATCGTGATTTTGAAATACCCGATAGAGCCCACACGTACCATCGGGAATCGGGATATCGGAGGTCTCGGGAGAGAGAGTTTTATACCTTGAAAAATCGCGAAATGTGATTTCCCGATGAGTCAAGGGACAAGGGGGCCCACAGTAGGGTCAACATAAGACAGGTGGCAGATTGCATCGCATATCGGGATATCGCGAGTTTCGTGGACAAGGAGTCCATGCGCTACGAAATCACGAACCCCGAAAACTCGACGTAATTAACATAACTCTTAACCCTCACTAAATGAACTAATTAAGGAATGTTTAATTAAGAATTAATAGTATTGGGGATCGCGGATCCCATGGACGGAGGTACCAGGGTGTTGAAAACACTGAAATTCCAAAGGGAATAGGACTACGATCATATAGGCACTGGACATATGGATCTCGGTACAGCTGAAAGGGCTAACACGCAAGGAAGAGGCGTATCGGGTATCGACATATCAGGAAATCGGGAATCCTGAGGACTTGCGCGCATTGATTCTGCAAACGCCGACATCCCGATAAGGTGACTAATACCACAGTCCTGTGAGCGTGGTCATATAAACCAAGGTGTAGCCAGTGGGGGCTAACCCATAGAAATGGAGCCATCGTGAATCGGGGATTGGAGAGGTAAGGGGATCGTGACAGCGAAAAGTCCGAAACTACGAACTCCGATATAGGGTTGGGGATAAGCCACAGTAGGTGCAGAGGCCGCAACGATCATGTGGAGCCTATGCGTGCCCGAATCCTTGGGTGCTCATTTAGTTGTTTTATTTTATTTATAAATTGTTAGAAATATTATAAAATAGATTAAATTATTTAGCATAAATAAATTATATATATATATATAGGAATGAGTTAGTATAAAGTTAAAATGGATTAAGTTGATGTAAATAATAATTTTAATTCAACTATATTATTAAAGTGTAAATTTAGCCTACCTTAAAGTGTGATGTTGACCAAGCTTAGATGCTTAATCCTAACCTAAAACTGAGCCAATTCTCCTGATGGAGTAACCTCTGTTTACAGACAAGTAAAGAAAACTTACGCCTAAACCTGTTTCTAAGTTTGAGTAGAACCAATTTGAAATGTCCTAGAACTCACCCTGATAACTTTGGGTGATGCAGGTTAAGTCATACTAAATGGTTAGGACTCGAAGAGGTCGTGGTAAGGGAGCGTCGTCAGGAGTGCCATCAACCCCACCACCATCAACGCCGTCGACACCACCAGCACCAGCACCACCATCGCCTGAACTAGCTCTCATACTACACTCGTTAGAAGCTATTAATGAGACTCTAAAGGGGCGCGAACCAGCAGGGAATGAAGGGGAACAACCACCATCTGGAACGAGTAATCCAGAAGCATCAAGGAGTTCAGGGGGAGGACTTCCACCTGAAGACATCACACGAGAATTGTAGAAAATCAAACTTCCGGAGTTTTCCGGGGGTCGCGCCAGTGAACGCGCAGAAGCATGGTTGGAAGGCATGACCAGTTGTTTTGCCTTAAGGGACTATGCGTCGAATTCAAAATCAAAGATTGGAATTTTCCAGTTAAGAGATAGCGCTTTGAACTGGTGGGGCAACTTAGAAAGACAACTGCACCTTACCCCAGACACAGTGTCTTGGGAACTCTTCGAGGAAAGGTTTCGAAGGAAGTATCTGCCAGCATACTACGAGGAACAACAAGTAGGGGCATTTCGTGCCTTAATACAAGGGAACAGAACTGTGGAAGAATACGAGATCAGGTTTATGGAACTGGTTAAATACGTTTCATATTTGGACACTGACCAACGACAAGAAGAGCGCTTTGTTTATGGATTGAACTCGAATATAAGATCTATGGTTCGAATGTGGAAACCTTTTTCTGTGGCGGAGGCGGTAGAGAGTGTGCGTTACGTGGAAGAGCACATAAACCTAACAGGGGGTACAAGATCGACATGTTCGCATCGCTCTGGATTCGTAGGAAAGACTCCGAGGACATTTTCTAGGGGAGGGGGCTCAAGGCCACCACCGTATAGCAACAGAGACATGCCAAGGACAGTAGCTACAGGGGTTTCAATGGCAGCTAGTGTAGAATCTCGTTCATCGCCAATGGTGCAGACAGGTCCACGACCATCTCAGGGAGCAACTAGTAGAGGCAGAGGTTCCAGGGCAAGGAACTCATTTCAAGGAGAGACACGTAGCAATGCACCGGCTCCACCTGGTGTCACCTATTGGGGGTGCAGAGGACCCCATTACCAGCGTGACTACCCAGAGTTTCAACCAGGATTCGTACATAATGAAGGAAAGGCACCGAGGGGGAAGGCAAGTAGCAGCCACCATATTTACGCAGCGGTTGATAACCGCTAGGCTGAACATCAATCCACCGTAGTGGAGTCGTCAGGTAAGCTTAATTATGATACTGTTAAGATTTTTTTTGATTCTAGTGCGACAGATAGTTTCATTTCACCATCTGCATTAGAAAAGAGTGGGCTAGCAGCCTATGAGCACGATGAATTTAAGCAAGTCGAAATGGCTTCGGGAAAGAAACAAGCTGTAGGACCTAGTGTCGATAATTGTATAGTAGACCTAGGAGTGTGCACTACTAAGTTGAAGGTATATGTCACTGCTCTTGGGGCATATGACTTAATCATTGGAATGGATTGGTTAGCAGCTCATCGAGATTTGATAGATTGTTTCGCAAAGAAGGTGCTATGTGTCAATGATGAAGGAAAACCGATAGAAATTCAGGGTGTACAGAGAAAAGTGTCATTATGATTTATATCAACTATGAAGGTCAAGCAATGCTTGAGACAAGGGTGTCAAATTTATGTAGTGGAAGCACTGAAAGAAAGGAAGGGACCCTCATTGGATCAGTACCTAGTATTGTCAAAATTTCAGGATGTTTTTCCAGCCGAATTACCAGGATTACCTCCTGAGAGGGAGCTTGATTTTACCATTGAGCTAAAACCTGGTACAGAACCAATATCCAATACTTTGTATCACATGAGAGCACCAGAACTTTGTGAATTGCAAATACAGCTGAAGGAGTTACTAGACTTAGGGATAGTAAGGCCCAATGTCTCACCTTGGGGCACACCGGTAATTTTTGTAAGAAAGAAGGATGGATCCCTACGACTGTGTATAGACTACAGAGACTTGAACCAGGCTACAGTGAATAATAGGTACCCAATGCCACGAATCGATGACCTCTTCGATCAGATTAAAGGAGCAACGGTATTCTCAAAAATCGATTTGCGATCTGGGTATCATCAATTAAGGATTAAGGAAGGTGATATCCCGAAAACTGCCTTTCGAACTCGGTTTGGACATTATGAGTTTGTTGTAGTACCTTTCGGATTGACTAACGCGCCAGCAGTGTTCATGAGTCACATGAATGGCGTATTTCAGAAGTACTTAGATCTATTTGTGCAAGTTTTTCTAGATGACATTCTCATCTATTCCGGGAATGAAAGAGAACACGAGGAACACTTGCGAATAGTGTTGTCTTGCCTTAGAAAGAACAAATTGTATGGAAAGTTGTCAAAGTGTTCCTTCTTCCATAAAGAGATCCACTATTTAGGCCATATCATTTCAGGCGAAGGAATCTCGGTGGACCCAGAAAAGGTAAAGGCCGTTCTGGAATGGCCAGTGCCGAAAAACGCACATGAGGTGGGGAGATTCATGGGGCTAGCGGGTTATTACCGGAGATTTGTGGAAGGATTCTCAAAAATAGTGAAACCCATCACCACCATGCAACGCAAGGGGGTCATGTATGAATGGACAGAAGAATGTGATAGCACATTCATTAAGCTTAAGAGGTTACTAACTAGTGCGCCAGTTCTACGAGTGCCAGATATGGAAAAGGACTTCATGGTCTGCACAGATGCCTCGAAACAAGGGTTGGGGGATGTGTTGATGCAGGATGGAGGAGCGATAGCCTATGCGTCAAGAAAGCTGAAGAAGCATGAGGAGTTATACGCGACTCATGATTTAGAGTTGGTAGCTGTAATGCTAGCTCTGAAAATTTGGAGGCACTATATTGTGGGGCGAAATTTTGAACTCAAAATAGACCATCAGAGCTTAAAACACCTCTTCACTCAAAGAGATCTGAATGCCAGGAAAAGGCGATGGAGTGAGTTTATGAGCGAGTACGATTTTGGTATTTCATATATAAAGGGAAAGGAGAATGTGGTTGCGGATGCCTTGAGTAGAAGACCTCGTATCTTCTCTTTGGTAACCTTAAAGGTCAGTCTGAGGGAATAGGTGTTGACACAATTACTGGGAGACAGTTGGTATTTAAAGGTTACTTCAAACCTCCAGAGCGGGAGGCAGATAGACCCAAAGTATGAAGGATATAACCTAGAAACAGACGGATTGTTGAGATATCGAGGAAGGATGTACATCCTGGAGAATGGGGATATTCAAATCCTCATACTGAAGGAAGCCCATAAATCACTTTATTGTGCACATCCGGGTGTGAAGAAAATGTACGCGGAGATGAAGAAACTCTTCTTTTGGGTTGGCATGAAGCGCGATGTAGTCCATTTTGTCACCAGATGCCTCGAGTGTCAACAAGTGAAGGCTGAGCACCATCACCCAGCAGGCCTCCTACAACCACATGATGTCCCTATGTCCAAGTGGGAAGTTATCTCAATGGATTTTGTTGTAGGGTTTCCACTCACATCTCATAGACACAATGTCATTCTTGTGATAGTGGATAAGTTAACCAAGAGTGCTCATTTCATTCCAATTAGAGACACATACGATGTCACTGATGTGGCACGAGTGTTTATGAGTGAGGTTATCCGTTTGCACGGGATACCTAAGAATATTATTTCAGATAGGGACTCTAGATTCACTTCTATATTTTGGACAAGTTTACAGTCAGCATTGGGGACACAGTTGAACCTAAGCACAGCTTATCATCCTGAAACAGATGGGAAAACTGAGAGAGTAAATCAGGTCATGGAAGATATTCTTAGGATGTACGTAATGGATAATCAAACCCAGTGGGAGAAGTACCTACCTTTGGTGGAGTTTGCCTACAATAACAATTATCATAGTTCCATCGGAATGCCTCCATATGAAGCTTTGTATGGGAGGCCATGCAAAACACCATTGAGTTGGGATAGATTAGAAGACTGAGTAACAGTTGGGCCAGAATTGATTCAGGAAATGGAGGAATAGGTGATTCAGATCAGGCAGAGACTAAAGGAAGCACAGGATAGACAGAAAAGTTATGCTGATGCACACAGGACCGACCGAAATTATGAGGTGGGGGACCAAGTTTTTATTCATATGAGGGCAAATAAGAGTACTATATGGTTCGGAAAGGGGACAAAGTTGTCACCACGGTTTATAGGGCCATTTAGGGTCCAAGAGAAAATTGGAACCGTTGCCTATCGTCTCGTACTGCCACCCCACTTGCATAAAACTCATAATGTATTTCATGTATCTGTTTTACGTCATTATGTAGCTAATGAATCACATAAACTAAATTGGAAAGAATTGCAGGTATCGGACATGGGAACCCTCACAGTCGAACCATTACGAATATTGGACCGTAGAGTCCGACAGCTCAGAAACTGTTTGGTAGACCAAGTTAAGGTCCAGTGGGACAAGTATAGTCCAGGATCTGCTACTTGGGAGGACGCCGAGATACTACAGCGAAACTATCCGTCACTATTTTGACCACTTCGAGAACAAGTTTCTCGAAGATGGGGCATAGGTAACACCACTTTTGACGTAGACGTCCAGGATTACCTGAGGCCTATATACTTTATTTCCTAGTCACAGTGAAACCATTAAGTTGTATACTTAAACTTTAAACTTATGAACAGTAATGAATGTTTAAATGTATTAATGATGATGCATGTAATGCAATCTATTATGTGAATGAAATTTTTATGAATGATTAAATGCTATTGATGATGATGTATATGATGCGACATGTTGAGAAAGAGAAATTTTTGAATGTTTAAATACCATTAGAATGATGTTGGATAGGACAAAATCTATTTTGGTAAATGATAATCTTGTGAATGAGTAAAGAGTATGAATTATGGGATATTGTGAAATCTAATTCATATTGGAAAACTTTGATGTTAATTTATTGGTACGGGGATACCCAAATTGAAATGAAGAAAGTATGCAATTATATGATAATAATGCATAGAAATATGTGAGTTTGTGTTGCAGACTAATCTGCAGGTTATGGGCTATGAAATAGCCAAGTGATAATGATGATGAAAGTGGATATGTGGACCACTGCTGAGAAACACTATGGTATGAACAATATGAGGGAAATTAAATTGATTTGGATGCTTTGTTATGATATGTGGACTAGTGCATGATTATGCTATGATTTTGGTACTAACACTTCCCAAAATCGATTAAACGATGACAAAACCTTCAGCAACACGGTGCCCCTGTGTGTGTTCCATTGTAGGGTGTTGACCCTAGTACTGCTAGGAGGGGTGGAGGTGTTTCCCACTGTGTATCCTCCGAAACCTGAAGTCCTGGGAGGATGGTGCAGGTGCACGCTCCCCAGGATGTGTGATGAGGACTGTCAATTGCCTGCTAGGGAAGCTTGGTCGAGATAGCGACACTTCCACTTACGGGTTCTATTTGGAGTTAGGCCAATATAGTTGGCGCTCCAAGATAGTCTAGTAGAGGACGGATAGGATGGGAGCCGGAAGTAGGTTAGGAAGGAAGGATGACTAGATAGATGAGACATATGGGGATCTGTTCTGTGGTGGAATATGAGGGAAGAAAAATGTGTATATATGAATATTCTTTTATGAAATCAAAACATATTTGTTTAAAACAAATTACTGAACTGGACAATTGTAATAAAAGGATTTCTCACACAAAAAATGATTGTTGTCTTTTATAAAAGACTAACCTTGCTGACTGGATTGAATGCTTGCATACATTATTAAAGAATGACAATTTGATTATTAGTACATGCATGAGATTTGCATGTACTAGCTACACATGCATTCCTCGTACATGTACACTAGTATGTATGAACCATGCTCTTTTCCTTGTACCATCTGATACCCTAACTTCGAGATGAAGTTTCTTCAAGAGTAGGTGTATGTAACGCCCCTAAACTGATAAATGATTAAAGATTATTAAGCAAGATTTAATTGAGAAAGAATTAAAATTAATAAAATAACATTGATTGCAGACTGCATTCAATGATCTGATAAACCAATCTAAAATACATTCAGTAAGAATGGAGATAACAACAGAGTTACGTATGCACAGGGTTGCGTATGCAGGGTGAGGGAGCCCATAAATCCCGAGGCAATAAAATTTATTGGGGGACGTAGGTCGGAGGACGCGTGGAGGGGGTTGGTGGTAGAGTTACTGCGTGAGGCGGAAGGGAGGGATAAGGGATGGGAAGAGGGGGATGTGCAGGCCATTCGGCGGGGATGGATGCTGCGGGGCTGTGAGCTTAGGACCACTGTAATTGCCGGAAGCAGAGAGATTTTGCGTACTGTGATATTTGGCTGTCAACTATTGTGTTGGGTGAGCAGAGGGCCTATGGAATCTATGTTTTGTGATGAACTGTTGTATTCTGTGGTGAGCAGAGATTTCTGCACCACAATATCTACTGTGAGTAGCAATTTTCTGTACACTACTGTATTGGCTGTGAGCCTATGGTATTTTGTGGACTGTTGGCTTGCTGTAAGCAAGGAATAGAGTGTTCTGAACTGTGGCTTGATCTAGGGAGGCACCGAGTTGCTGAAGGTTTTGGGCACGGAGGGCCAGGATATCCGTAGATATCCTGGAGCTAGGTAGTTTTCCTAGTTGGTAGGGAGGACAGTAGTTTTGGGCAGTTAATTGCTTGTTTGTGGCAGGGTTAATCTGTGCATCAGCAGGAGCAGAGGCGACAAGGCAATAGAAATTAGCATCAGTATCAGGTATTGGTCAAGTTATGCATTTATCTCATTTTTACCATAAAGTTATTACCCTATGATAAATCTAAATTACCGAATTTGTTGTTGAGAAAATAAATATATGCTGTGAAATCGTTATCTCCGTTTAGAAAATGAATTGTTATGAAATTAAATTAATGCCTAGAATGATATGGGCATTACATTTCTCCTGATCTCCTTTTTCATATATCTTCATGTAAGACTCCCAATGAAGCCTAGACCATATTGGAAGGGATCTTTGGAAAATAGGATGATATGAGTGGATAGATTATGGAGGTGGATATGCTCACATTGTATCCAAAAAGCTTTGAGAATATCCAATATTTATTTACAAAATTCAAGGATTTACTGTCGCAACTCAAATCTTACGGGGTTAATAAATCGAAGGAGAAGAAACAAATGTTTCTAAGCATTCTCTCCAATATTGGTCCTAAATTCTCTGTATTCGTATCTACATTCCATACTGTCAGATTCACTTCTGGAGCCACCTGGAAGATGCCTTCTCTTGAGGACTTTATTGAATCCCTGACACAAGAGAAAACCAAGCTCATCAACATGGGCACAATCAAAGGCCCAAGGGCCCATGCACTCACTATGCATGATGGCAGCCACAAATATAAGAAATATAAAAATAAATATAAGCGGAAATCTCATGCACATACGAAGAAGGAAGGGTACACAAAACCCTTCAACGATGCCTCCGGATCCACAGGAGAAAAGGAAAGAGAAGGAGAGAAATGCACATATTGTCACAAAGGATTCCATTGAAAATCAACATGCATGAAAAAACAAATAGATATGATGTCTTATATACTTCTGAAAAAAAACCTTGGAGATCACATCCCCGAGGGTGCAAAGATGAAGAATCCAGGAGAAATGAATTCCAAGAAAGGCAATTCTAGCCATGCCTTGATTGCCATCAACTCTTCTCTCAATTCTTGGATCGTAGACTCAGGAGAATCACATCACATGGATGCCTCAAAAGCAGTGTATTATTCATTGGATGCATGCAAAGGTCCTCCTATTCTAATGGGGACAACTCTTCTTTCTAAGTCACCAGCAAAGGAAGGATTGAACTCACCAACAGAAGCTTCGAAAATGTGATGCATGTTCCCAAGATTTCTTTCAACCTTCTCTCTATGTATCAGATGACAAATTTTGACACCGGAAAGAAATTCATCTTCACACCAAATTCTTTGGACATCTACAACATGCAAACCAAATCCATGGTTGCTACCGATGAGGTAAATCATCAGTCTAGATTGTATACATTTTCTGAATTCATTGAACCTGATTTTGCTTTACTCCTTACTCATGATGATGAAAGTAGTAGGATATGGCATGAAAGGTTTGGACATTTGAATTTTAGATACATGCAATAGCTTAGAAAGAAAAAAATATTTGATGGTCTACCATACATCCATTTCTCCAAGGGAGTATGCGAGGGATGTGTTCTCGGGAAACACCCTCAAGAGAAATTGGACAAAGGAAAGTCTCAACAAGCTTCCACACCTTTGGATCTGATCCAAAGTGACCTCATGTGTCCTTTTCCACATCCATCGATTAGAAAAGCGAGGTTTGTTCTCATTTTTTTTTATGATTTCTCATGTTTTACTTGGATCTACTTTCTCGGGAAAAAATCAGAAGTCTTTCAACACCTCAAAGATTTCAAAGCTTTGGTTGAGACATAGTCTGGAAAGAAGATCAAAGTCCTCCAAACTGATAATGGGGGAGATTATGTGAATCATGAGATCCACAATATTTTCCATGAGGTAGGGATTCAGTTGCATCATACAGTTCCCTAAACTCCGTAGCAAAACAGAGTTGCTGAGAGGAAAAACCAATCTCTAAATGAGATGACATCTGGCATGTTGCATGCAAATTCACTACCACAATGACTATGGTCCGAAGCACTTAACTATGAAACACACATACATCCAGAATAGATCTCCCCATAGATCTATGAAGGATAAGACCCCCTACGAGGCTTGGAGCAGCCTCAAACTGAAAGTGACCCACTTTCATATTTTTGGTTCACGTGCATGGGCCAGGATTCCCCCTAAAAAGAGGAAGGCACTTGATCCAAGAGCATTGAGTGAATTTTTGTTGGATACCCTGATGGTGTGAAGGGATATCAGCCTATTGATATTTCCTCATACTGACTCATCAATGAGCATAGTGTCCAATTCAAGGAAAGTGTCTCGCATGTACCTCAGTAGCTGCATGTAGACACCTTTACTCTTCCACCTGTCCGAGATGATGAGCATGCACATGTTGACTCTTCTTCAAATGAGATTTTTGATTCAGATGAATTAGAGGAATCAGATTCAGATTTAGAGTTAGTACAGTCAGATGCAGAGTCAAAGAATCTAGATGCAGTTGCATAGATAGAGTAGAGGCCCAAGTGGGCACAAACTACACTTCAGGATGTAGGGGATCTCATAGGTGATCTATCCGATACTAGGAGGAATCGATCTGATTTCGAGGAGCCTCCTATTGCACTCACTCCCACTAAACCATTTACTTCTAGGCATATTTTCTTGGTTCAGTCTTCTTATCCATAGTCTTATGGCGAGGCTACTGGAAATCCCTTTTGGGAATCCACCATGCAGGCGGAGTACAAATCCCTCCTCGAGAACCAGACTTGGGATCTGGTTCCGCTTCCTTATGGGAGGAAACTTGTCAGATGTATATGGGTCTATAGGACCAAGAGTGCAGTGGATGGACAGATCAATAGATACAAATCTAGGCTTCTCACCAAAGGATTTCAGTAGGTTCATGGTATTCACTATGATGAGACCTTCACTCCAGTAGAGAAGATGGATTCCATACGATTGGCACTTGCCATTGCAGCAACCAAGGGATGGGAATTCCATCAGATGGATTTGAAGAATTCATTTCTTCACAGTGATTGATCTAGACGGATATCGGTGGCCACCCACCTTTTCCAACTGGCTCAAAATAGTTTTTTGACAATTTTGGCAATTTACTTTTTTTAGCAGTTTTAACTTACAGGGCCATTTTGAGGGCCTAAATGAATTTTTTTCTTGATCGATCTCCTCAATGATGGAAAAATGAATTATTGAGCCCTCAAAATGAATCTCCTCAATGATACCTTTCCAACAGGCTATCACATGCCTAAAACGAAGATCGTATGCAAAAGTTACGACCTCGGGAAGTTGATGTACTAACTTACCCAAACGGGGTCCACATGACTTTTGGCGCTTCATCTCCTAAGGTTAGGTTTTTGGATGTATAGGGTTTTTGACATTCTTTATTATTGTAAAAGGGCATTCAGAGCCTCATTTTAACCTTATTTTTGCAAATGCGTGCTTTCATAACATCTCTTCTCAGATATAATCTGCCACCATTCTAGCAAGCTTGTTTCCACTACATTTTACAGTTTCAACTTATTTTATTATAGAATAGAAAACTAGTTTTACTGTATCTTTGTTATTTTGTGTTAAGAACCTATTAATAATATGTATTCATTTCATTCTGCTCATAAAATATGGATCAGTGGTATCAGAGCGATTTTCTCCTTGTCATCTTAATGCATGTCCCCAACGAGGTTGGAGTACAAAGAGTTGGGTCTCGAGATTGTTTCTCTTGAGGATAGAATCTCTCGCACTCCCAAGAGACCTCCCATGGTAGGAAAAAATAAAGGTGATGGGACATGAGATCCTTTCAAATTTTTGAATGGGGAAGCCCTCACGCAACAAAGGAACGAGATGATGGATAGTTTCGCACAAATCCTTCGATGACTACCAACAGGCGACGTATCTTCTTCAAACGGAGGCGTAACCCCCTTCAAGGTACAAATAAACTTTGATATTTCTATATTTGAAGGTTATATAGACACATATGCTGTAGACAAGTGGTTGAATCTACTAGAAAGGTTTTTTTCTGTCCATAACTTTTCGAATAGAGAAAAGATTACTTTTGTGCTCCTCAAAGTCGTTCCCCATGTCAAAGATTAGTGGGAAACTTTCTGTGAGAAAAAGGGAACAGAGGAAATCTCATTATTTTCAGTCATGACCACCTGGGAATCCTTTAGGGATGTTATTAAGGAAAAATACTACCCTGTTGGAAGTTATGACGAGCTGTATACCAAATGGACCACACTACGGAAAGAAAGAGACCAAGCAGTGCCAGATTTAACAAATATCTTCCATGTCTTGCGCACCAAGTTGGGTATCAAATATTTAGAGAGACATCTGGTGCTCAAGTATCATGGTTCTCTACATAGATACATCCATACCAAAATGGAATTTCTAGACATCTCATCCTTGGGCATGGCCTACCGATATGTCGTCAAAATGGAGCAGAAGCTCAAACAAAAGAAACGGAAATTTGGGCCTGGGAACCCCTCACAACAAAATCTAGGAAAGGGTGGCCCAAAACCACCGAACAAAGGACAGAGAAAATATGGACAGTATTAGGACAACCAGTCTAAGCTGCAAAAAAACAAGGACATCAGAAAGACAAAGAAAGATACCGAGATGTGGTGCAACTTCCATAAGAGCCCTTGGCATAACACTACTGACTACCTCTCAAAGCAATTGTTGGTGGCCAAAGTGAAAGCCTCTGAATCAAATGCGGATTTTGACTTCAAGACAGAACTAGAAAGGGGAAGACGGATCATTGATGCAAAACCCAGTGCCACCGTTGCTACCACTAAGCTCCATCCTGGTGAACCAGACGATCCAGAAGAAGGAGAGCGCCTCTTCCATTCACAGATGTGGGTAAAAGACACCCCGTTGCACTTCATCGTTAATAGAAGTAGCTAGAAGAACCTCATCTTAGAAAAGGTCATCAAGAAGATGGCCCTACCAACAATGCCACACCCACAACCCTACACCATTGGATGGCTCTGCTAAGGAAGTAATCTCCGCATCAGCCAACAGTGTCGGATGTCGTACGACATCAAGCCCTTCAAAGACAAGGTATTGTGCGATGCTGCTCCTCTCAAATTTTGTTATTTTCTTTTGGGCCAACCTTATTTACAAAAACATCATGTTGTATATGATTCTAGGCCTCGTAGTGTTATTATTACTTTGAACAGAAAATTGTATAGGATACCCGAGGCAGTCCCACCTAGTGTTGTTTCCTTGATCTCTGCTAAGAAATGCAGGAAGGTCATCTCTCAGATGGGGAATTTTTTCTTCTTCATGATTCACTCTTAGAATAAGAGAAATATCACAGCCACATCTAGAGTCTCTGTGGCCAACCTCTCCACACAATAGAATAATGTAGATAAGGTCGTGGAAGAATACTCAGATATCTTCTCCTCACCTATAGGGGTACCTCTGAACTGTCAGGTCAAGCATCCCATCGATATGACCCCTGGCACACCATTTCCTAATGGCCAAGTCTATCGTCACTCTTTGTTAGAGAATTAGGAGATCAAGTGACAGATACAAGAACTTCTCCATAAGGGGCACATCCACCCCAGCTCATCACTTTGTGGGATCCCAATCATGTTGGTACAGAAGAAAGATGGAACCTGGTGACTCTGTATTGATTAGTAGGCTCTAAATAAAATCACAGTCAGAAAATGGAACCCGATTCACCAAATTGATGACCTCCTTGATCAACTCATGGGGGCCAAATACTTCAGTAAGATTGATCTGACGTCTGGCTACCACTAGGTCTAGATAAAACTGACAGATGTATGGAAGACTGCCTTCAAGTCAAAGGAAATCCTTTTTGAATGGTTGGTCATGCCCTTTGGTTTGAGAAATGCTCCAGCCACTTTCTGAGGATGATGGGTGATATTCTGCGACAATTCACCAATACTTTTGTAGTGGTGTATCTGGATGACATTTTAATTTACAACAAGACTTGGGCCGAACACTTGTAGCATATTCAGCAGGTTCTACACACCCTGCGGTGGCACAAGCTATACGCCAACCTGGAAAAATGCTCCTTCGGCATAAACAGGGTCCATTACCTAGGCTACATCATTGATCAGCATGGCATACATGTGGATCCAACCAAGATCCAGGTCATCCATGACTGGCCAACCCCAACAACACTCACAAAGCTTCGGAGCTTCTTAGGCCTTGCCAATTTCTACTGCAAGTTCATGTTGGGTTTCTCCCATATTGCGTGGGCCCTCAACCAAATAAAAAGGGGTGGTGGTAAGGTGAAATTTGCATGGGGCTGTTCCCAACAACAATAATTTGATGATTTGAAGTAGTGATTGTGCTCAGCCCTAGTACTTTCACTACCAGACCTGCAACATCCCTTTGAGATCGAGACAGATGCTTCAAACTATGTTGTGGGTGTCGTTCTCACTTAGCATGGCCACCCCCTGGCCTATCATAGTGAGACACTATCAGATACTATCTATAAGTACCCTACTTATGACAAATAAATGTACTCCATTGTGAAAGCATGCCGCAAGTGGAGACATTACATTCTTGGGAAGGAGACAATTCTCCACATTGATCATAATCCACTGCAGTTCATGCAAACATAAGGAAAATTGTAGAATGACCTCCATCAAAAGAGGTCCACATACTTGCAGAAATTCCACCTCAACATCAAGTATACAATAGAAATCACCAATCACGTCACTGATTGCCTCAATAGACCACCAGTTGCAACACTCACCATGGTGCTAGACTCTTGCAGACATGAGACATCTTGATGGCCCCAACTCTATGAGATAGACCCTGAATTCACCACCACCTACCAAATGTTGGGTGCAAATGCAGTTGTTGATAATTTTCATCTTCAGGATGGGTTGTTGTGTCATCTGGGCCATATCTATGTTCCATCAAGTGAGCGAGCGAAGCTAATCTGGGAAGCCCACTATAGTTGGGTGGCAGGACACTTTGGTGTCAAAAATACAATGGAAATGCTACAAAACATTTCTACTGGCCGAACCTTCGACAAAAGGTTGACAAGTATATCAGGTCCTCCACTGCCTACACTATTGCCAAACCGACCACTAAGAAATAGGGCTTGTACACCCCTCTTCCTAATCCCGACAGGCCATGGGAATCCATCTCAATGGACTACATGTCAGGCCTCCCATCCACCAAGCGAGGAAATGATTGTGTTTTTATGGTTGTTGATCTCCTTTCTAAGATGTCGATTCTAGTTTCCTGCAAGAAGAGCATCACAGCATGGGCCACTGCCAATCTCTTCTTTGAATGAGTCTGGGTACATTTTGGAATCCCACAAACCATTGTCTCAGATCGAGATAATCAATTTCTAAGCAAATTTTGGTCGAGCCTTTGGTCACTGCTGGACACCAAGCTCACCAAATCCATGGCCTTCCACCCCCAGACAGATGGCCAAACCGAGGTTGTAAATCGAATGATTTTGCATATCCTTCGCATTTATAATTCAAATCACCCTTGAAAATGGGATGAGAGCCTTCCCTATGTCTAGCATAGCTACAACTGAGCCCTGCATAGCTCAACCGACCACAACCCCTTTCAAGTGGGGTTGGGATTCCAACCATTAGGTCCCATAGATGTTTCACTGACAAAGCCACCTAGTTCATTGAGAGGATCCAACACATCCACCAATAGGTTCAGGATATCCTACAGAAGTCGAATGACAAGTACAAACAATTCCATGATCAACATCAGGTGTCGCATAAGTTTCAGGTGGGCGACAAAGTTTGGTTTCACTTTCAAAAAGAACACCTTACATGACCCCATCGGAAGATTCACCCACTCTGTTATGGGTCGTACACTATCACAAAGGCCATGGGGGATAATTCTTTTGAGCTCAACATTCCTCCTTTCCTTGGCCTGCACCCAATGTTCAACGTGGATCTCCTTTGCCCTTATTTCCCACCATTATTGGACACCTCATAAGTAGTATAACAAGTCACACTAATAGATATCAACCCCTACTGCATACAACATTCATCTAATGATCATATTTTGGATAGACAGATCAAGGGCACTCGACAACAAAGGATCCAGCTTTATCGAGTCATCAAAGCAGGGCAGCTCCTGCACCAAGGCAAGTGGCTCACCCGGGGCCAAATTCAACAGAAATTTCCTCATCTGATGGGGGACCTCAATGCAATGAATACCATTTCTTCCTAAGGACTGAGGATTGATTTATATGGATATCGGTGGCCACCCACCTTTTCCAGCTAACTCAAAAGAGTTTTCTGACAATTTTGGCAATTTACTATTTTTAGCAGTTTTAACTTTCGGGGCCATTTTGAGGGCCTAAATGAAGGCTTTTCAGGATAGAGATCCTCAATGATATCCAAAGGCATGATTCATCCCCCAAAATGAATATCCTCGATGATACCTTTCTAACGGGCTATCACGCGCCTAAAACGGAGATCGTATGCAAAAGTTATGACCCCGGGAAGTTGATGTACTAACTTACCCAAACGAGGCCCACATGACTTTTGGCGCTTCATCTCCTAGGGTTAGGTTTTTGGATGTCTAGGGTTTTTTGCATTCTTTATTATTGTAAAAAGGCCTTCAGAGCCTCATTGTAACCTTATTATTGCAAATGCGTGCTACCGTCACATCTCTTCTCAGAGATAAGCCGCCACCATTCCAACAAGCTTGTTTCCACTGCATTTTACAGTTTCAACTTATTTTGTTATTGAATAGAAAACCAATTTTATTGTATCTCTATTATATTTTGTTAAGAACCTATTAATAATCTGTATTCATTTTGTTCTTCTCATAAAATATAGATCAGTGATCTCTCTAAGGAGATCTACATGGAGCAACCCCAGGGATTTATGGAAGACTCATCTTTGGTCTATCGACTGAAGAAGTCACTTTATGGCCTCAAGAGGGATACGAGGGAATGGTATGCCAAGATGGACTCCTACCTTTTGTCACAAAAAATTGTACGTTGTAAATTAGACCCGAATGTATACATGCTCGGGACGGTTGATTCACTTCTACTTTTAGTTCTATATGTCGATGATTTGTTGATCACTGGTTGCTCGACTTCAACGATTGCTGCAGTCAAGAGGATTCTTCATGACATGTTTTTGGTGATGGTAATGGGTCCAATACACTTCTTCCTTGGACTTGAGATCAGTCAGGATGCATCTAGCATCAAACTGTCTCAGGACAAGTATGCATGAGATCTCCTTGAGAGATTTCACATGACAGACTGTAAGTCTACTCCGACTCCTTTCCTATCAGGAGTCAAACTTGAGGATGGTGGGGAGACTCCACTAGTTGAAAAAACACTGTACAGATAGCTAGTGGGGATTTTTTTGTATCTCACACACTCCAGAATAGACCTCTCATATGAAGTTGGTGCAATTTCCAGGTTCATGCAAGAGCCACATGAGCTACATTGGAAAGATGCAAAGCGTATCCTTCGATACGTACAGGGCACCATCACCTTTTGGATTCATTATGCAGTAGAATATACATTAGATATAATTGGGTTTACTGATTCTAACTAGGTTGGTGATAGCATTGATCACAATTCCACATCTAGTTACTCACTCAGTCTTGGTTTAGGGCGTATCTGTTGGTCGAGCAAGAATAAAGATGCCATTTCTCTATCTTCAGTCGAGGCAGAGTACAAAGGGGTAGTTAACATAACCATTTAGGCTATGTGGCTACAACATTTTCTCACTGAGTTGGGCATTCAGTTTCATCGACTGATCATCATCTGGTGTCATAACCAGAGCACTCTGAAGTTCTACAAAGATCTAGTTTAGAGGTAGCAGATGAAGCACATCGATATGTACATAAAATACATCTGAGACTTATTACACAAGAGTATCATCGACTTGCAGTTCTATCCTTCTGTAGAATAGATGGCAGACATTTTCACCAAGAACTTCACTGAGCAAAAATTCCATTCTCTGCGAGGTCGTCTTGGAGTGAAGGAAACAGTTGCCTAGCAATTGTAGTTCTTCTTTTTACATACANGGATTTATTTTTCCTAAGGTTTTTTTTTTTTATTAGTCATAATTAGTCATTATCTAGTCTCCTATATTTTAGGAGAAAATATTTCACCCGAAGAATATTCTCTTTCAGTTCACACTTCAGTTTGACTAGTTGAGTTGAGTTTAGATGTTGCATTGGGATCATCACCATGATAATTCAACCTTGCCTTAGTATCATCACCAGAGTGGCACATTATCCTTGATTCCTTGAGTTAACTCCTCACGACTTTTTGTTCAGTCAGTTAACTGAAGACTAGTTGACTAGTTAACTCAACTAGGTGGCAGTTCACTCTCGTAACTGCCTGAGAGACTAGAATAGGTGGAAGTTCACTCCCGTAATTGCCTGAGAGACTAGAATAGGTGGAATTTCACTCCCGTAACTGCCTGAGAGACTAGAATAGGTGGTAGTTCATTCCCGTAACTATTGGTGTGTGTCCATATCACTCTAGACCACCACTATGGTGACTTGGTTCACCTCAAGTCGAACTCATTGAGTTATACGAAATATATCATGTGTAAATTATTCATTATTCACAACGGTTAATGATAATTCTTTCCATTCTTCATCTCCTTCTTCTTCTTTTTCCAATTCTCTCTGAAAATGTGTGTATCATTGTTTATATATATCTATTCTTTGCAAGTTCAACACATTTACAAATTCATCCTTTCCAAAATAATTATGTAAATGAGAATTATGGTGTATATTTTGAAGACGACAGAACTAATGTGATGATAAAGAAACATAGGTGTGAAGGGAACATTACCAAGAATTATTGTAGGATTCCATCATGCAATTCTATAGACAATACAATATTGGGAATCAGGGAGTTCCTAAAAACCCTCGAAAAGGAAATCCTTCAAAAGGAAATCCTCCAAAGGGAAACCCCACCAAACAGGCTCAGAGTAACATACCCTCTTCAAGTCAACCCAAAAAGGATTATGCTGAAAAAGATTCTACTATAAAGGATTCTTTTACAAAGGGTATTGTGGACAAAGGAAAGCAAAAAGATGAGCCTCAGAAGAAAATATTGGAGCCAAGGAAAGAAATGGTCACCAAAGAGGTAGATAAAACCTCATCCTCTTTTAATTTTGAAAGTGAGATGGCCAAGATCAAAATTTTTGTGCCATTCAATGAATTGATCAAGAAAAGGGAATATATAAATCAAATCATAAATATCCTTAAGATGGAACAAAATTATTATACCTTGAACGTACAAGATGATCACCTAGCCATCTTATTTGGACCAAGAGTAGAATAAAATAGTGATAGTGAAGAAGTTCCCCCTTTCTATGCCAGCTTGAAAATCCATGATATGAGCCTACACAATGCCATGTTGGATTTAGGAGCATCTCATAACCTAATACCCAAGGTGGTCATGGATCAAATATTCCTAGACATCACAAGGCCTTATAAAGACCTGTTCTCTTTTGATTCCAGGAAGGTGAAGTGTCTAAGTCTTATCAAATATCTAGTGGTATCTGTGTCTAAGTCTTATCAAATATCTAGTGGTATCTTTGGCATAGATCCCAACAAAGAACATGTTTATGGATGTAGTGTTTGTTGATATTCCTCCCAAGTTTGACATGTTGTTATCAAGGTATTGGGATGCAAAATTAAAGGGAACCCCCTGTCTTTGGTCAAGATAGAAGGTTGTACAGAGAGGTTTTTCTCAAATACATGGTCAGAAACAAGTCACAACTAAGTAATCATCCCATCTAATCTATGGAAACTGAGTTGGGATCTTCCATTTTCTTCAATGACCTATGTTTTGAAGAGAATGAACCAACAATTAATATGGCTAACAAAGAGGGATCTGATCAGTAGATCGAGGAGTATTCAGAGTAGTAGGATAACGCAGAAGATCAAACATGGAATATGAGTTTCTATGGAGATTCCTATAAAGAGGGGGTAGGGGATGGTGTATGGATCAATCATCCCAAAGGACATTCAAAATTGTGTTCTTATAAACGTTTTTTTGAGTGCACGAATATCATGGTCGAATATGAAGAATTGATATCGGGGTTGAAGGTTTTGAAATAATTGGGTGCCAAAATAATTGTTGTACATGGATACTCTGAGATAATTATCAATCAAATAAAGGGAATATACCAAGAAAAACATCCCAGACTAAGGGATTATAGGAACCTAGTACTATACCTCCTTGAAACATTTCCAGAGTATAATCTATCATCAATTCCAAGAGAACAGAATTAGATTGTTGATGCCTTGGCTACTTCAGAAGCGGTTTTCAAAGTTCCCATCTTCTCTGAAAATAAATAAAAAGGTTGAGGTCAAGTACAGACCAGCAATGCCAGATAATATTAAGTATTATCAAGTTTTTTAAGATAACAAACAAATAGAAAGCTTCCTCAAGATGGAGAATGAATTTGAGAATCTAAACATTGATGAAGAGTATTGTGATGAAGAGGTAGATGTAGTTGATTTCACCGAGGATGGGTACTTCAACAATCAGATTGTAGGAAGATACATAGTTCAACTAAAGAGAAACACCATTCCAAAGGGTCTAGTCCCATTGGAGAATCTCTTTGATAATAATGATGTGTCCAAAAGTCCAAAAATTACAGTAAATGAAGGGGATGTAGAATATTGAAATATTGGGACTTAGGAGGACCCAAAGATCATTAAGATATCCAGAACACTCGGCCTTAAAGTGAAGGAGAAATATATCATATTAATGAAAGATTTCCTTGATCATTTTTCCTCGAGCATTGATGATTTGAAAGTTTATGACAATAGTATAATTCAACATGTTATCCCAATCAAAGAATATCATAAACCTTTCAAACAAAAATTAAGGATAAATCCTTTACTGTTTCCTTTGACTAATAAAGAAATAAAGAAGCTATTTGAATCCAAGATCATAGTATCAGAAAAAAGAATGGAGAAATCAAGTAGTGGGATTTCAGGAATTTAAACAGAGTATCTCTAAAGGACAACTACCCACTGCCTAAGATGAATCATATTTTACAAAAAGTGATGGGTTCTTAGAAAATGTCAATGTTGGATGACTTCTCTGGATACAATCAGAGTCTGGTGCACCCTGATGACCAGGAAAAGGTAGCGTTCACAAATCCATGGGGGACATTCATGTATGCCAAGATGTATTTTGGGCTCATGAATGTAGGGGAAACATTTCAAAGAGATATGGACATAGATTTTGTTGATGAAAAAGACAAATTCATTGTCATCTACGTTGATGATATCACTATGTATTCTGTTTCAGATGAGGAACACCTCAAGCATCTAAAAATGGGCATTTCAGAAGTGTAGAAAGTTTGAAATCTTGTTGAACCCTAAGAAGTCAAATTTCACCATGGAAGAAGGAAAGATACTGGGTCATATTATTTCAAAATAAGGGATAAAGGTGGATCCCAAAAAATTTTAGGGGATATTAAAAATTGGCATACCCAGAAGTAAAAAGGAGGTACATTCTCTCCTAGGAAAAGTGAACTTTTTGAGAAGGTTTGTCGCTAACTTGGATGAAATTATAAAGTATATTACCAACATCCTCAAGAAAGGAAATGAAATAAGGTGGACCCCTAATTCTAGAAAATCCTTTTAATACATTAAAGTGGCATTAACCAAGGCTCTAGTACTAGCCAGCCCAAACTTTGAAAATGACTTCATATTTTTCTCCTTTGCCTCAAAGCACAGGATTGTTGGTGTTTTACTACATAAAGATGAGAATAATTTTGAGAATCCCATAGTATATTACAACAAGACATTGAGAGATTCCCCTTCAAAATATGCTATCATGGAGAAGAAATCATATGCACTAGTCAAGGCCTTGAAATAATTTAGCGTTTACACCCTGCATTCCCATACTATTGCTTATGTACCCAGTAGCTCTATGAAAGACATATTGACCCAGCTAGATCCTGAAGGAAATAGAGGTAAATGGATAGTGGTACTATTGGAATATGACCGTGGAATCAATCCCACCAAGTTGATCAAGGGACAGGGGCTTGAAAAGTTGATGGCACAGGCCAATTGTGAACTCCTAGGAATAAATTTCATTGCAAAACTATCAGAGGGTGAAGAAGAAGAGAGGACTCCTCAAGTATCCCATAAATTTATTGAATCCACATGGTATGCAAGCATCATCTATGTATTGAAAATTTTTCATGTTCCTTATGAATTTAGTAAAACAAAGGACATATTCTTGAAACCGAAGGAAACAAAGTTTTGTATAGTAAATCAATCTCTATATTGGAAAGATCCAGGGGATATTTTATTGAGATGTTTTCTAGAAGAAGAAGTAGAAAATACCATCAGAGAGTTCCATAAGGGTGACTGTGGGGGTCAACATTATTGGAAGACCACAATGCATAAGATTTTGAGGGTTGGTTTCTATTGGCCTAACATATTTTCCAATGTCTATAAAGAGGTTTCAAAATTACATGAATGTCATATTTTTTATGGGAAAGGAAAATTACAGCCTCTGCCTTTGAAACCCATCTCTGTGGAAGATCCTTTTAGACAATGGGGCCTTGATTTTATAGGGGAAATACATCCACAGTCCTCAGCCCAACACAAGTGGATTCTAACAAAAACATATTATTTCACTAATTGGATTGAGATAGTTCCCACATGCATGCAACATATGTTGTTATCATCCAGTTTTTAGAAGACAATATTTTTTCCAGGTTCGGATGCCTAGTCAAGATCATAACGAACAATGCAACAACTTTAAATTCCAAGAAAATAGAGAAATTTTGCATTGATTACAATATCACTCTTGGCCCTTCTACATCTTACTACGCTCAAGGAAATGGGTTGGTTGAGTCCTCAAATAAAATCCTAGTCAGGATTATCAAGAAATTGTTGCAAGAAAATAAAAAGGCCCAGCACAAAAAGCTCATATATGCACTATGGGATGACAAAATCACCCCAAACAGATATATAGCCATATCCCCTTTCCATATCGTTTATGGTACATAGGAAATATATCCTACTACATTGGGGTTGCCAGTGATGAGGCTATTATAGGAGCAGGATGTAGAAATAGATGCCACTCGAAGAAGAAAGGATGAACTAATCAATGTCCAACAAACCAGGGAAAAATATTTCAATAATGCTCAGTTGCACCAAGACAAGATCAAAGAGGCTTTCTAAAGGCGTACCAATGTGGATGAATTCAAACTGGGAGACTTGGTACTAATATGGGATGCCAGAAATGAAGATAAGGGAAAGCATAGGAAGTTTGACCATCTGTGGTTGGGATCATTCAAGATCGCAACATACCATGGAAGTAACGCCTACATACTACAGAAGATTAATGGAGACATTGTTGGGGGGGACCTATGAATGGCAGGTTCCTAAAAAATTATATCCTTTAAACAATCATCATCCCTTCCATTCATTGTACATAATCATTTTCATGTTTTTATTTTCACATGAAGAAGTTGGAATAAAAGTAGGATAGTTGAATCCCAAGGTGAAGGCCTTGAACTATGTGGGTTGATTTTGAGTTTTTGAATAAAGGTTGGTGGATTTAGACTACACAAATAAATCACATCCCAATGGGTAGGCACTCGGTCTACATTTCTTTGCTACCTTGTAGGGAGGATATCATCCCCAGTTGGAGCCTATGTTGTCACCATAACAATTTACTTTTTTATGGAATCCAAGTATTGATATTTAGCAAGGGGCTATATCGATGAGGAGACATGATAGTTTGGAGGACAGGATCACACCTAATAGAGAAGGGATAAATATAGCGAAGGAGCAGAAGTTGATGGGACCCGACGGGCCACATATATCAAACATCCCAAATCAATGGTTAGAAACCTTATCAGGTGGGGAACTAGCCTAATGTTTAATCATTGAGATCGGGCCAATAGAAATACCATGGTTTCGGATTGAAACCACGTGGCACCACTAGAGTCATATTGAGGAGAAAAGAGGCCTACCCCAAACCTTTTTTCCCCACCACCGATATCAGAGAGCATATAAAACGAGGTCCCCCAGACATTATTTTATGATATTTCAAATCATTTGAACATTTGAAAAGTGGTGCACACACTTCGTTCAAACTGAAGCTCAACCGTTACCTAGACTCATGCATTCTCCACTCATTCACAGGTATTTTTCATCATGGCCATGAATCCTGTCATTTTATCCATAACAAAACAAGATCCTACCTCGAAAGAAGAAGCCCTAATTGGCAAAGACTCCGATATATTTGACACAAAAATAAATCTCTCACCCATCTTCGTATCCAGAGCCAATTTTTTAGATAATGTGGGGAAAAAATACCTTTCCTAGAAGCGGTCCAAGCCTCCATAGTCCCTTATATCATCTAAATCACATTCCCTTTCTCGGAATTCGTAAGCTAGTGTGTAGAAAAATACTCGTGGGAAGAAAAGGTTGTTTTAAATAAGTTAGGGTTAGAGGTCCTATGCAGAGTAGATATCCCATAAATTCAACACACCCTCGGTACACCAAAATATCCCCCCACAATGTCTGAACCCTTCAAGGAGGAAATTTAATTACAGTCTATAGAGAATGTCCCCTTGAGGTCAAAATCCTATTTTTTTAGACCATTGTTAAACCTAAACACCATTCTGAGAGTCTGTCGTTGCCTATGAATGTAAGCGTCATGGTTATTGAGGTCCAGTGGGCCTATTCCATACTAAGTCAGATTTTAGGTTTGCATAATGACAAATTTGTAGTAGAGGTTGTGTTGGGTTTTCTTTTGACCTTTTTTCAGTGAGAGTCCAGTCAATCAGTCTGTATCAGTTTTGAAAAGTTCATGGATGATAATGTACAAAAGAGACTAGTGAATTTCCAATCACTAAGGCACTTCAGGTATTACACACACTTGTTGAGAATGTTCCTAGAGAAAAATACGACATAGTTCCCTGAAGTTGCATTCATCTCGACTGAATGAAAAAGGATTACAATGATCATCGTTATAAATAAGATCATTTCCATAGTTTATAGCTTGATCTTCAACACTAGTCTGCCAAGCGTTTTAGAAGAAATGAAAAGTTATTTCCAGCCCAATCCAGAGAACATATTAGGAGATTGGGTATTGTTCATGCACTCTACTATAATTTGGGTATATGGTTATCAAGAGGCACCTTACCTTCTACCTTTTTTCCTGAATCCCAGATTATTTTCCCTAGAGTTCATAAGGAAAAAAATCGTCTCTGAAACAAAACATTTTCTGAATATGCACAAAGCGTCTACCTTAATGTTTCCTTTCATAATAGGACCCTTTGTTGAAAATACTAGATCATGCTTACCTCAAATCCAGGCCAAGCTCAAGGAGTTTGGATTTTCACAGTTACAAGGGAGAAAATATGATCCACACTAGGTCATATCTAAAAGAAGAACGATGAGGAAACAAGGCCCTTATGAACATAAATATGTTGAAGGTTTTGATAAACTAGAAAATCTGGAAACCTGTGCAGATATGGAAGTCATTTTGCAGCCTGATCAGACACAAAAAATAGAGTCAACCTCACAGCAGACCCAAACACAGAAAACTTCTCCAAGGATAATTATTAAATCTCCCAAGATGAGTGTTTATAGAAAATGGAGCAGTTCAGAGGCCCTGGGCACTAGTGGTCAACAAAATGTTCCCAAGAAAATGAAAATCACACAATCTCCATAGATAGTAAACCTGGAGTAAGAAGAACCTAATAATAAAATGAATATGGAAATGGTGGAGAGTGGGACTAAAAAGGAAGAGTCTAGTATAGAAATCATTCCATAGAGTGAAGTGAGATCAAGGGATTTTAGAAACAAGAAACATGTCTTTAGTAAGATACCTAGGGCATTCTACCAATCCAAAGAAGATCTAGAAAATCAATATGTTGTGAAAGGGAGCTTGTCCATGAGAGAAATAATAGATTTGATTCCTGAGGTAGAAAGCGTTTCTCAACATAAGTATTCCATGTTCTCAGTTAGGGATGTAGAAACAAAGACACTCAACATAGATGTGGTAGATGAGGATAAAGTGTCTGAAATTAAGATGGATTATGAAAATATCAATGCCCCTGAGAAGGTGAAATTTCACACAAACACCAGTGACATGTTGTATTCACACTACCTGATTTTTATTTTGAGGGTTTCAAGGATGACAACTCATACACTCAAGTTGGAAGGAAAATTGAGGGAAGACAAAGCATCCAGTAGAGCCTGAAAAAATCAAGTCAAAATATTAGAATATGAAGGCCCTCAAGGGGTAAAATCTTCCTTGGATGAGAAAGACAATATGATTCAAAGCATGAAGAAGAGGCTAAAGATGTTTTCCACATAGCATCCAAAAACAACACAACTGACTAGTCTAGAACAAGAAAAAGAGACATTTCAGCAAGAAGCACTAAATTAAAAAGCCAAAGTATTGCAAGTGGAAAAGGAAAAGGACAATTAGTCACAAGGATAGGTAGAGGAGTCAAATAGGGTTGCAGTTGTACCTGGTACAACAGGAGCTGATTCAAGCAATGAATATATCATCCAAGTTATTTCCCAAGTAAGCTTGAGGGAATGAGAAATAAAAATTATTAAGGGGGTCATGGAAACACTATAGCAAGAAATGAAAATAAAGGATGAGAAGACCACTTAGTTCCAAAGGGAAAATCAATATTTGTAGGAAAGAGTAGACAAGTTGAAGACGAGGTTGAAAGGTAAGGAACTTTTGCAAGGAGCTAAACATGTAATCTGGGAATCCATTTCTACTGAAGTTTCTTACTTCAAGGTGTACCTAAATTTCATAAATGAAAAAGATAGCATGGCTATAACTACTCGAGGAAGATCTACTATTGTGAATGAGACACTGGTGAAAAATCCCTCAGAGTGGGCCTAAAGCGCTATAAATTTGTTGAATTTCATTCTCACTGTTGAACTTCAGACCATTGGGGTCAAAGACAAGACTACACTGATCATTTGTGCCAGGAGGATCATTGCTAAGAACAACATTTTCAAGTCAGTTCAAACCAAATCCTTACAGATGGAGCAGAACATACAAGAATTCAAGAATCTATTTGAACAATTATTTATTAAAGGCCTCCCACCATTTTGGGATGGAAAAGGGAAATTACACGATCAAGAAGAATACAATTCTCCCCTATCCCAGTGCAGGATGGATCATTCCAAATTCGAAGGATTAGTGGAAAACCTGAAAGGACCAAATCTGGTGGAATATTTGACCACATATTTTGAAATATTAAATGAGTTCAATACTTTAAATATTGGGCTACGAACTGTGACTTTTTCTACTTGCATCGATCTTAAGATCCTGATAAAGGAAATGATGGATTACAAGATTCCTTTGAATTCTCATTAGAAAGAGATCATGCTGCTAGGAAAGACAAAATGTAGTTTTCTAGGAACCAACAAATATCCTCCAAGTGTCACCAGATTGGCGAGTTCAACAGAAGATTAAAGAAATACAAATGGTGAATACAAAAGGCAAGCAGTCAGAGAAATCAACTGTTAGTTTATGAAACATTTTTGTTAATCATTGTAAATCGGCTCACATGCCGAGACTGTCATTTGAAATTATTGTAATTAGTTTTAGAAGATGAAACATTTCAGTTCATCCATTGTAATCAAATTCTATAAGTACTAGAAGTTCTAAATGAATTAATGTTGGCAGAAGTGCAAGGGAACCTTTTTGTTGTTTCTGAACTCTATTGTAATTTTCTGGACCTGAATTGAATACATATGAATAATCTTTTGAATTCTCTATGAAAATATTCTAATGGTGGTGATATGAGTTTTCTCTCCTTTCATTGTATGTATTTCTTGTGTTCTTTATTTCCATTTCCATTTTCTTCTATTTAAATTGGAGATTTAAATTCCCAGAATTCATCTTATGATGCTCTTGGCTTAATCAATTTAAATTGTGTGTTTTTCTTCTTAACTAATTCAGAATTCATTTCAGTAATTCTCTGATGCATTTATTTGTTTTCTCCTTCTTTCTACACTTCGATTAAACTCAATTTGCATCTTAGATTCATTTCCTCATTTAGCCTTTATTCTCTAGAGAGTTTTATTGTCCAGCCATTGTTTTCATTCAATTTCAGAATTTTGACTCCATAGCCATAAGTGTCCCTCCCCTTCCTAGCCAACAAATTTATAAAAACCCCCAAAACAAACCAAATCTAGCCTCTAATTTCCAAAGATACATCAAGTGACACAAGAGACCTCTCTCTTAGTTGAGAAGTTTAGTGCCCAACTCTAAAGTAGGTTGAAACGATTACCTTTGTCATTTGTCTATCAGTCAGACAAAATTTACAGAGTGCTAACAGGATCAACCTAGGGCATCCATGTAGAGGAAGGCTCTACCACCTAATTACGACATGTGTAAAGAAACGTAGAAGGTTTCGTGTTACACTTCAGTGGGATTGATCGTATAGCAAAAAAAAAAAGTCAACAATATAACAAATGCAAGGTGGTGATAACCTAACCTATATGAAAATGTCAAAAAACTACCAAACCATATGAGTGTAACCCGTCTCATGAAAATACCAAACCAAAATAAAAAGTATACTGGAAGGACCCAAATATTTCTCAAAAAGGAACTCAAGCACCCATCGAGCCAAGAATAGGAAAAAAGAGGACCAAACTATGCCAAAAAGGTCCAAAAGGTCTCTAAATAGAGGTGGACAACTCATTTTAACCATTGCAAATTGGAAAATAACCAAAAATTAAAAAACAAATGTTCTTCAAAATACGAATTCGAGGAACTACGGTGGATGAAATATCCTCAAACTTGAACTAAGTAAGTACAAATGACCTTTTCTATCGTTTCCATTCGTTATATGTTTCTTAATTTATTGTTTGGAGGATGTGTTGCATAGTAAAAGGGTTTGTCCTGTGTGTACAGAAGATGTCCATGCTTAGCTTGCATATGTAAACAGGAAAAGTAACACTTATCCCGTGTACATACACGATTTTCTTAAAGATATTTCACGTACATCTCTTTTATTTTTCAAAAAATATGAAATAATGGGCTAACCTCACATTTTCGTTTTGCAATAGGATGTATGTTCATTGGAGAGAAAGGGTACATGAAGAGTTATATTTCTTGGTAGAGGAGGATCCAAGGGATATTTCCGGACCTTAGAGACTAAACATTATGAAAGAGGACAACCATGGAGTCTCCTTTAAGTTCTTTTCAGACTCTCTAAACATGAAAAACCATTGATTTTTTCGTCTATGGACTCGTTAAACTACACATTGAAGGGCCCATCTGGGAACGAACCCTTACTTATTCCAGTTCCTTAATCAAAAGAAGGGTAAATTACCGAAGGTGAGTTATATATAGCATGTGTTATCCTCATCGAGCTCATTAAATTAAAAAGAGGCACTCATCTATCTAGATGGGTGAAAAAATTGAAGGAAGTGGGTCCAGTTTCTTTAGAAATTTTGTAAACATCTCTTGCAGTCGCCCTTGAACATGAAACTTGTTTTAACCTCCACAATGAACACTTGGATAATCTGCTAAACCTCTGCACTAAAAAAATCCTATGATACTTTCCACTCCTTTGAGTCATCAGAAAAATGTCACAACACCCATTGCATTATGTTTTGTTCCATTTTGAGTTTTATGCTGCCAAGTCTTATGTCGTGCCTCAGTTTTCAAGGGAAGTATCCATCTCGATAGTCAACCATCTATTAAATTAATAGTTTTCTTCTTCTTTGGGTCAGTCTATACTCATTTGATTCACCATATTACAACACTTTTATGTGGTAGTTTCATGTCGATGATGGCGGATACATCAAGGCCCTCCTTCGACAAGTCATTTCTTGTTGACTTGAACACATCATCCGGGAATCAGACTTAGAAAAGAATCAATACCTTGGGACCTTCATGCCTCAATTGCAGGCATCCTCGCTTCTACAATATGATTACGTCATAGACCTCTGGTTGAGTGATTCCATGAATGTTCAACCTCAACTCATTTATTCACATTCTCTATATGTACTAGGGTACCTTGGGAGTCATTTACATCATTGGTGATTTCCCTCACACTTGTTAACGGTATACATCAATGACCGGTAATCAAGTGGTTTCTACCATGTTCGACATCAAATCATCTATTCACATGGATAGATTCGTATCACATCAGAATTACAACGAAGACCCTAGGTTGAGCATTCACTCTATTACTTGCTTTACCCAAGTTGTGAAGGAGATCATTTGAGCATACTGATACATATATATTGTCATATAGATCCACATTGTATTGGTTTGTGGCTATGTTTTATCATATTGTAGCTCCATTGTGTATTGTTTGTGGCTATGATCAGGTCATGTCATGGAGTTATGGATCCACATTGTATCACTAGTGGCCATATCCTTAGTCAGTATCACCATGGATTTACAGTGTATTTATCGACGACCGTAATTAGAGTCATTTATACTCTAAGAATAGGTATTCCTACCTTGAGAATGGAACAAATATTAACATTGTTTGATGGTTGTTTGCAGTTTCTACCAGGTTCTCCAGCTCCATATCCTTTCTTGGAAGAATATACAAATCATTTTGACCATCATCTTTCATCTTCTAGATTCACACTTTAGGGGGAAATCTATTACATGTCAAATTCCTCACTTTGATAATGTCACATTCTCATTTTCGTGGGTGTGTGAGTGTTGCACATTTGTCGCAAGTGTCTTAAGTGTCTCTTTCGCATCATGTAAGTATTGCATCACGAATGACACCATGAAAACACTTGATACGAACCCTAAAACATGTTAGAAGATGAAGCCCCATCATTTGACGGTCAAAGAGAAGTCTTTTTCTATGAGAATTGGTCATCTTGACAATTTTTAGAAGATCAGTTCTCCCATACTCATATGTAGGGAGGATTAGCGCTCCTTTTATATCTATAAGGAAGCATTGTAGCATTTTCTTTCCCATTGTAAAGAAGCGTCGCTTGGTTGAGAAAATCCTGGGAAGAAATCCCCTTTTTCTCCAAGGACAACTATAGATGACTCGAGTTGGTTTGGCTTGAATATAACCCTTAGGGTGCATCTAAGGGATATATCACAACTGATGGAGTCATATACTCAAATAATCCCAAATATAACCAAGGTGGTTGAGCCTCTCAAAGAATATAAATGGAGGCATTCTCATGGTGAATAGAGGAGGAAAATAATGAACAAAAGAATTGTCATTATGGTCATGAATCGTTTGAGCAAGGGGTTGGATGAGGAGGAGTTGGGGAGGTTGTTCCAACACCATCCATGACTATAATATCTCCTTAAAGTTATCGTCAATATACTTGGCCTATTCCCTTCAATCCTGTGTATTCTTTCATGTCCTTGTCGATCTTGGTAGATGAATTTATTTAATTAAACTCGTAGAGTAGGAGTTATTTGTCTCTCTTTTTTATCCATTGTATTACATGTATCAAGTTGTGTTGAAGAGTTTGGATATCAAGATCGAATTGGGAGAAGTAAGGACTAGCTACGGAAAAAGGTGCATCCAAATTTCTTCCCTCTCTTTCTCTTTCTGATTAGTTAAACTGAATTCAAAGGGATGTTATTGTCCATTTTTATTTTTTTGTCTTGGTATTAGGGGTCTTGAATCCAAGGGATAATTCCCCTATCCGTAGGGGAATTATTCCATTACACCTCTCTCTCCTCCCATTTAGTACTCTCTCCCTCCTCCTCTCCCTCCTATCTCTCCCTCTTCCTCACACTTTTTCCCTCTCTCCCTTCCCGCCTCTCTCTCTTTCCCCCAATCTGCNCATGTATCAAGTTGTGTTGAAGAGTTTGGATATCAAGCTCGAATTGGGAGAAGTAAGGACTAACTATGGAATAAGGTGCATCCAAATTTCTTCCCTCTCTTTCTCTTTCTAATTAGTTAAATTGAATTCAAAGGGATGTTATTGTCCATTTTTATTTTTTTGTCTTGGTATTAGGGGCCTTGAATCCAAGGGAGAATTCCCTTATCCATAGGGGAATTATTCCATTACACCTCTCTCTCCTCCCATTTAGTACACTGTCCCTCCTCCTCTCTCTCCCATCTCTCCCTCTTCCTCACACTTTTTCCCTCTCTCCCTTACCACCTTTCTCTCTTTCCCCCAATCTCCCCCTACCCCCCTCCCCCCATATCTCTCCCTCCTTCCCTCTCCCTTTATTCCCCCACTACCTCTCTCTCGCTCTCTCCATCCTTCCCACTCTCTCTATATCCTCACTCTCTCTACCTCTATCCCACTCTCTCTCCTACCTATCTCTCTCCTTTCTCTCACTCTCCTTCCCTCTCTTCCCCTCTACCACTATCTTCCTATCTCCCTCCTTCCCCCCTCTCACTCTCTCCCCTATATCTCTCCCCTTCTCTCTCCCCTTTTTATCTCTTTATCCATTTGTTTCTCTCTCTCTCTCTCTCTCTACCCCCTATCCTTATGATATTCTCTCCCCCCTCTCCCCCTCTCTCTCTAGTGCACTCTCTCTTTCTCCC